>JANRMT010062855.1:6072866-6111652 GCA_026402145.1 Polypterus bichir lapradei
AGAAGTGATGTCATCAATGAGGCCGAAAAACCAAAAGTGATGTCATCTGGAGTGGAACAGGAAGTGATGTCATCGGGACTGGAAGTGACGTCATCGGGACCGGAGCAGGAAGTGACGTCTTCTGGGCCGGAAGTGACGTCATCAGTGGCCCAGGAACCAGAAGTGATGTCATCAATGAGGCCGAAAACCCAAAAGTGATGTCATCAGGAGTGGAACAGGAAGTGATGTCATCAGGACCGGAAGTAAATGTCGTCACAGGGGCCGGAAACCGTGCGGGATTTCCCGTGGATGGTCTGCACAGGATTGAGAGCAAACGTCTGGCATGCAACTGCCATTATTCAGGCCCTTTAGCTGCCTCCCAATCACACGTGTGTGACAAGATTTTGATGAATCTCAACGTTTTAGACCTCTCCGAGTCCAAAAATACTATTTTTGGTATTACGTCTGTGTGTCTGTCAAGTGTCTGTCTGTGTGTGTGTAAACACGATAACTTGAATACGCTTTCACTTCGGTCAACCAAATTTCACATACAAGTACTCGATACAAACCATCAGTTTCTATGAACTCTTGGGCTATTTCCGCTAACCGGAAGTGGTACTTTACCTTTTAATTCATGCAGCTGCAGAGTCCGATTTATTCCACTTTACTTTAATAATAATTGTTCAATATATTACTAATTTGATTCGATTTGTTGTTGATGGGTCTTTAATGTACATGATATCTTCTTATATAATACGCTACCGCGGCTGTTCATTTGTCTGTCCAGGATTTTAAATCACCTGTAGCTCGCAAACCATTTGACTTATTGACCTGAAATTTGGTACGCATACACTACGTGACGTCTACTGTCCGCTTTCAGGGTGATGATTGACCTCCAAGGTTATTCCTCTTTTTATTTTTATTTTATTGTAGAATCAACTCTTGGCAGCGTCCAGCAGAGCGGCCGTGTGGCGCATGCGTACAGGCGCCGTTCTCATCCCTGTCACCTTCGCCGTCACTTCCCCTACCTCTTCATATCTTAAATCATTCTTGAGGCAGATTGAAGACTTCAGTGAAAAATTAAGGAAAACATACTAAGTAATTGCAACACAAACACGGACTTAATCAGTTTTAACGAGAAAAGAAAGAAGAGAAGAAGCGGGCCGCTAGGGTGGAGAGAAGAAGAACTGATCAGGGAGGAACAAGCGCATCAACCTCTGAGCAAACGAGTGCTAAACGTACAGAGAAAGAGGATGAGAACTAGGAATGAACAAGTCAAGTGCATGCACTGCAGGTTATCATGCAATGCGCCATTACTGGTAAAAATAGAATCCTTGTCTTGCGGTTATCCATCCCCATATCTGAGTATACGAGAAAGTCGAGGGGGCGATCCTCAGCTATTGAAACCTTTCCAGGGATGAAAAGCGAGGAGGTCACAGGCCTGCAGGTATCTGGTGAATACAAACATCCAAGTAAAGCAATGGAGACGTAAAAAATGGAAACTACTCAGGTGGGCTAAGCCTTTAACATTATATACAGTCATATGAAAGAGTCTGGGAAGCCCTCTTAATTCTTTGGATTTTTGTTTCTCATTGGCTGAGCTTTCAAAGTAGCAACTTCCTTTTAATATCCGACATGCCTTATGGAGACAGTAGGATTTCAGCAGTGACATTAAGTTTATTGGATTAACAGAAAATATGCAATATGCACCATAACAAAATTAGACAGGTGCATAAATGTGGGCACCGCAACAGAGATATGACATCACTACTTAGTTGAGCCTCCTTTTGCTCCTTTGAGCCTCCAGACGCTGTCCTCCTATAGCCTGTGATGAGTGTCTGGATTCTGGATGGAGGTATTTCTGACCATTCTTCATACAAAATCTCTCCAGTTCAGTTCAATTTGATGGACAGCCTGCTTCAAATCATCCCATAGATGTCCAATGATATTCAAGTCAGGGGACTGTGACGGCCATTCCAGAACATTGTACTTCTCCCTCTGCGTGAAAGCCTTTGTAGATTTTGAACTGTGTTTTGGGTCATTGTCTTGTTGGAATATCCAACCCCTGCGTAACTTCAACTTTGTGACTGACACTTGAACATTATCCTGAAGAATTTGTTGATTTTGGGTTGAATTCATCCGACCCTCGACTTTAGCAAGGGTCCCAGTCCCTGAACTAGCCACACAGCCCCACAGCATGATGGGACCTCCACCACATTTGACAGTAGGTAGCTGGTGTTTTTCTTGGACTGCGGTGTTCTTCTTCTGCCATGCAAAGCGCTTTTTGTTCTGACCAAATAACTCCATTTTTGTCTCAACAGTCCAAAGCACTTTGTTCCCAAATGAATCTGGGTTGTCTAAATGAGCATTGGCATACAACAAGCTGCAGCGTGAGTGCAGAATGGGCTTCTTTCTCATCGCCCTGCCATACAGATGTTCTTGGTACAAATTGTGCTGAATTGTAGAACGATGTACAGATACACCATCTGCAGCGAGATGTTCTTGCAGGTCTTTGGAGGTGATCTCTGGGTTGTTCATTCTCACAATCCTCCCTCTGCATATGCCACTCCTGTATTTTTCTTGGCCTGCCAGACCTGCTGAGTTGGTTTAACAGCAACTGTGCCCGTGGCCTTCCATTTCCTGATTCCATTCCTTACAGTTTAAACCTCTGAGATGGCTTTTTGTCGCCTTCCCCTAAACCATGAGACTCAACAATCTTTGTTTTCAGATCTTTTGAGAGTTGCTTTGAGGATCCCATGCTGTCTGTCACTCTTCAGAGGAGAGTCAAAGGGAAGGAAGCACAACTTGCGATTGACCACCTTAAATACCTTTTACCACTCATGACTGGACACTCCTGTCTATGAAGTTCAAGGCTTAACGAGATCATCCAACCAAGTAATCAGCATTGAGCAGTGACAGGCATTCAAATCAGCACAATGACAAGGGGACTCACATTTGTGCACAGCCAGTTTTTCACATTTGATTTCATTTCATAAAACTAAATGCTGCGTCACTAAAAACTTTGTTCGGAAAACACCGCAGTCCTCAGATGTTACTAGGAAATGAAAGACATACCACTGTTATCTTTTTTTGTTGAAAGGAGAGTCGATTATTATCAGGCTAACAGGGGTTCACAAACTTTTTCATACGACTGTAAACCCGCCAGGATGTTACGTGGCGGCCCAGGTGTTGCCCACATAATGTCTCCGATATTCCCACAGTCTGAGTGGCAGCCCTGGCGAATCTGGAAAGGAAGTGGCATCCCTGGGGGCAGCGGCGGCTCCACGTTTCACTTATGCTAATTCCCTTTTTTTTTTTTTTTTTTTTGTTTTTGCATGATTAATTGCCCCAATTAGAATTAGCAGAGGAGGAAAATGATTCTTGGCAAGGGCTGAGCATTAATTAGTCACAGAACAAATGAAAACATCATTAATGGGAGCTCTTCATCTGTGCGGGCACGGCGCAACTCCGACGACGGCTCGGCTTTACTCCCGCTGCCTAAAATTAGAAATAAGCGGGGAGGTTTGGCCACACCTAATCAAATCGCTTAGTACAGGTAGCCCCCACCCAATGACGTCCTGAAAATTTGAAGCCCCCCCCCCAAAAGAAATGGCCACCTCTAACCTCTTCCAGGTCGACAGGTACAACTCCGGAGTGCGCTTTAATGCCAACACGCACAACTACAAACTGCCCGGCAGGGAAGGCCAGCAGGTCACTTAATCAAACTACCACCCATATAGCGCCTTTCATTAATGCCACTCTACAAGACACAAAATAGTTCATTCAGCTCTCCTACCAATGAATTAGCTAGTCAAGGGGCTAATATTCCATCTTTAGCCAAACTACCAAGTAACCCTTATATAGCGCCTTTCACACCTGCCAAACCGTCAGACTAAAAGAACGCAAACACTTTTTTTAAGATTGCCTGGTGTGAAAGACACCGAGACAGCCAAATGTCCAAACACACGCTATTTATTTTCTTTTATGCACAGGAGCCTCCACAATAAACTCGGCTCACAGTCCGTTTCCTTTTCTTCTGCCGCCTCCATTCCTCTCTCACAAGCTCTGGCCACTACCACCCGACTGTGGCGGCCTCCTTTATACTGCACCCGGAAGTGCTCCAGGTGCCACCCCGGTGCTGGCCACGGGCCCCTGCAGGGTTGAGCCCCGATGTAAACCAGGGGGGCTGCCCTCTCGTGTCCTGCTGGTGATATGCCCACTCCCACGGTCCTCTCCTCAAAAGGGCATCCTGGCTGGGCAAAGACCCCGGCCGTCTATCACACTAGTAATTAATTAGCTAATTAGCATAAGGAAGGTGCTTTATAAAGGCTAAATTATAAAAGATGTTATGCCAGAGTCCTCGCCCGGCCAGGACGCCCTGACCGTGGAAGGACCGGGGGAGAGAGTGTTTTCAGGACAGTTTCTTCCCCGGGCTGACAGAGGGCAGCCCCCTGGGTTTCCAGTGGGGCCACAGGTCATGAGCATGGCAGCCTGTGGCCACTGCCAGGGGGCACATGGACATTTCCAGGGCCTTATTTGGCCACACTTCTGCCACACCCAGAAATGTGGCGGGAAGAAGCTCGTTGGGCACCTGGAGTCCTTCTGGGTGCCCTATAAAAAGAGGCCAGTCCCCACCATTCTCCGGCCAGAGTTGGGAGGAAGAGGACGAAGACTGAAGAGGCGGATGGACTGGTGGCAAGGAAGGGACTGAATTGTGTGTTTGGTGCCGGTTTACTGTGTGAGCTGTAAATAAACGTGTGCTGGGTGCAAAACCAAGTCTCTCTGCCCGTCTGTGTCCGGGTTGGCGTCACACTCTCTATAGCAGGGGTCTCCAACATGTCGCTTGTGAGCTGCCGGTAGCTTGCCTGCCCTTTCCAAGTAGCTCGCCAAAGGGTTAATGAATCCTACATAAATCTGAAAACAAATTAGGGGTGGGCGATCTTTCCAAAAAAAATCATACCACGATCCTTTAAACATCAAATCACGATCCACAATCTGAATTGCAATCTCTCTTTTCAATGTGGTGTACAGTAATCCCTCGCTACTTCGCGGTTCACTTTTCGCGGATTCACGACTTCACGGGTTTTTAAATATAGTAGTAGTATTTCCTAGTCTAAGAACAACAAAACAAGTTCGGTGACTAAGTGCGTTGTAACACGGGCTGTGATTGGTACATGGGAGGGAGACGACAAATCACAGCTTCCCGCTTTCTAATCGGGCCCGTGATTGGTGCTTTGACTGATGCCCAGATTCCCACAGCACCTCCCCTTGTCTCTCTGTCGCGGCCATTTCGCTTCAAGCTTTCTCGCCGAGCGGTTTACTTTACACTGTGCTGTGTGTGATTTTTTTTTTGTGGTTTCTTTGTGTTGAACTTCGCTTCAATTTTCACCCCCTGCAATGGCTCCCAAACGTGCTCCTTCTTCCAAGGCTGGTGCTGAGCCTAAACGCCAACGAAGAATGACGACGATCGCTGAGAAGGTGTCTCTTCTGGATATGTTGAAGGAAGGGAGAACGTTCGCGGCTGTGGCTGCAGACTGGCTACGGATCTGCAAGAGCGGTCACAGGAATGGTGACGACGATATGGTTCGATCAGTCCAATTTTGCAACAAGGTCGACGACGTCATGACCGCCTCTTTGACCGGAAACAGAAGCAGCGGCAGCAACTGCCGATCACAATGTTTTTGCAGCCTCGCAAAAAAGAGCCAGTTCCTACTACTACTACGGATACACCTTCGGAAACCGTGGAAGAGGTGCCCCAGGAAATGGCAGCGCCGTCTGAAGCGACGTAAAATACAGTCATCGGCGGCGCAGTAAAAGTCATCATCACCTTCATCGTCATCATTTTTACTGCACAGCATATTCATCACCATCATCACGTCATATATAGGTACGTGTACTTCACTATAAAGTAACTGTAAACTTATCTACCGATTTCATATTGCTTAACAGTTGTCCCTGTTATTAAGAGAGTAAAGGGCGGGTTGTAAACAGTACAGGGAGGGTTTAAAAACGTCCAAATACACGTCAAATTATTAAATAAATATGGTGTCCCTACTTCGCGGAAATTCAGTTATTGCGGCCGGCCTTGGAACCTCTCCCGCGATAAACGAGGGATTACTGTACACTTAAGAGAACATCCGGACTCAAACTCCTCAAGACCTCAGTAACATCCATCCATCCATTATCCAACCTGCTATATCCTAACCACAGGGTCACGGGGGTCTGCTGGAGCCAATCCCAGCCAACACAGGGCACAAGGCAGGAAACAAACCCCGGGCAGGGTGCCAGCCCACCGCAGGGCACACACACACACCAAGCACACACCAGGGACAATTTAGGATCGCCAATCCACCTAACCTGCATGTCTTTGGACTGTGGGAGGAAACCCACGCAGACACGGGGAGAACATGCAGACTCCACGCAGGGAGGATATGGGAAGTGAACCTGGATCTCCTAACTGTGAGGCAGCAGCGCTACCCACTGTGCCACCGTGCCGCCCCGACCTCAGTGACACTTTATTTTAAATATCAAACAAAGTTGAATTCAATTGTTCTCTCGTTCGCTAGCTAAGTGGAGTTAAGGAACACGTCACAAAGCTGGCGAGTGAGTGAGGAAGGCCCCTCTCCTCCTCCCGTTGCGTGTTTCTGTTTCTCAGATTCGCTCAAATAAATCGTTACCGCAAGTGAACTATGAAGTCGCAAAATCAACCAGAATGTTCAAGCAAATTATAGAAAAAAACCCGATCTAAATCCGTTAAGTAGTTCTCTCGTGAAAAGCGGACAGACAGAGAGACATTGGATTTTATAAATTATATATCAGTAAACCCTCAACATAATGTGCGGTTAAAGTCTCAACAGCATTCTCAGCATTTTTGGAGCTTAGTAGAGCCAGATGACTAGAAGAATCTTCACCAAGCAGCTCTGAAAATGTCTGCTTTGTTTGGGTCTCCATACCTCTGGGAGTCTGACGTGAATGTCATGAAATCAAAGTTCAGAACACGACTGACAGACGAACATTTAAAATGACTCCATGAGAGTGAACCGGAGTGGCTCCACTCCACCACACACCTCAGTGCCAGTCATCTGACTAACTGAACAACACATCACACATGCGACTGGCCCTGTGAATAAAGTGACACAGTGACATGTGACAAAGTCTACCTGAGCAGGTGCGGCAGACCTCAGGAGGATTTGCTCTCGTGTGTTAAGCTCATCCCTCAAGGAACCAAAAGCAATCGGGCTAAAAGCCTGCCAGATAACTCCTGTCACTCAGCTGCAACGACAGGCCGGATTTCATCAACTAATTGCCGTGGTGGAGCTCTTTAAAGTGCGTGAGCTCCGGTCGTCACATGAACGGTGAATTATTACAAGTCTGACTTTTCTGTCCGAGTTTGTAACTTTGTACAAAACTAACCCAGCAAGGCGTATTCTGGTCAGGGACATTATGGGACGAGAAAATAAGTGCTGATCTGAAAAATCCCAGGAACGATATTGAGACTCGTCCTACTGACCTGGCCCTGCTGTGCTTCAGCCTGCAGGGAGGAATTAACACTGCTTTTACGAATCCCATGCTAAATGGTATATAACAGACACATCTGCACTGCATTTGTCATTCCAACAGATGGCTCATGCCAAACATTTGTGGTAGTGCGTGCATTTTATTACTGCAAATGCTGCGCCATCTGTTGGAATGACAAATGCAATGCATTTTATTACTACATGCACTGCAAAATGCATTCCAACAGATGGTTCACTGCACCCGTTAACGTTGAGGTCCACATTGATTATCAACCCAGCCTAGACGTGTAGCACTGCTAGTCCACCATAATAAAAGGATAAGTGTCTGTGGGTCTGTCCAGTTGCTATGTCTCTGTCATTCCAACAGATGGCACAACACAAACATTTGTAGCAAAACAAATGTTTTGTATTTGTCACTCCAATGGACAGTGCACCACAAACATTAACACTGCTTTTACGAATCCCATACCAAATGGCATTTAACACAAACATAGGCACTGCATTCATCATTTCAACAGATGGCTCATTACGTACATTTGCGGTAATGTACTTTATTACTTTAAATGTTTGTGATGTGCCATCTATTTGAATGAAAAATGCAATGCTACGTGCACTGCAAAATGCATTCCAACAGATGGTTCACCGCACGCGTTAATGCTGAGGTCTACGTTGATTATTTAGATTTCAACCCAGCCTAGCTGTGTAGCACTGCTAGTCCACCATAATAAAAGGATAAGTGTCTCTGTCATTACAACAGGTGGCACAACACAGACATTTATAGTAATAAAGTGCATTGTATTTGTCACTCCAACAGATGGTGCACCACAAACATCAACACTGCTTTTATGAATCCCATACCAAACGGCATATAACACAAACATATGCATTGCATTCATCATTCCAACCGATGGCTCATCCCAAACATTTGTAGTAATGCATTTTATTACCACAAATGTTTGTGACTGGCAGAGCGACGGGCGCTGAGCAGGCTCCTGTCAATCATGGAGAATCCACTACATCCACTGAACAGGATCATCTCCAGACAGAGGAGCAGCTTCAGCGACAGACTGCTGTCACCATCCTGCTCTACTGACAGACTGAGGAGACCCCACACTATGCGACTCTTCAATTCCACCCATTAACGTTAACATTATACAAAGTTATTGTCTGTTATACCTGCACTGTTATCACTCTTTAATTTAATATTGTTTTTTATCAGTATGCTGCTGCTGGAGTATGTCAATTTCCCCTTGGGATTAATAAAGTATCTATCTATCTATCCTGTTTAACCAACATAACAGAATGCCCACAATGCCAATCATGAATCGCCCATCGCATGCCCAGTTACACTGTGGTTAAGATTAGGGTTGTGTGAGGATTACTTGACTAAAAGGGCATTTCGTGACTGACATTGCGGGCATTACATTACAGGTATTGAGGGCCACAGTTAGACCCCATCTCCCCAAGAGTGAACTCGATGTCTGGTCACCGCCCTACTCAGAGTGCCCTCCAGGGGAAGCTGTGCTTGACTCATGCCCAGAATGAGCAGCAGTGCTACGACAAGTCCCTGCCACTCTGAGTGACGTGCACATGAAATAGGAGATGTGAGGGTCCGACTACTCCGGACAGTGACACACGCCGCCCCCTGCTGGACGGTCTATGAAGTCACACTTAGAGTGGCAAGTCTGCGTGTTTATTTATTTATCTAGCTACCTAGTGATATATTCATTTATTTAAAGAGCGTCTGTAAAAAGCCAAATTGCATCATGGAGACAAATAAATAAAAGTTCTATCGAATGTCCATAATGCGAAGCAGTCTGGTTCAATGACAAGCTCTTCAGCCTCTTTGGCGTTAACCCCAAGCATGTCTCAGTCTTGAAATTCCATGCAAAAACAGTTAACTGCGAGCTTAACTTGGAGAAATCTGTTATGATCCGATACACAGTGTGTCATGACAAATGGCATAAAGGTTTGGGGCACCCGCAGACAAAACCTGTGTAACTGACAGTAAACACGAGTTAAAGGGCAAAAAGTACTCGGGTGTCGTAACGTGTTAGCCATTATGGATGCAGTGAGAAGTCCAGCAAAACGACACCTTCTATTGGCTAACTAAAAAGATCACAATGCTCAAGCTATCGAGGCAACTCAGGCACCTTGCATATCGTAATCTGTTTAATTAGCCGATAAAAGGTGCCATTTTGCGCGACTTCTCACTACAAAGGGCAAAAAGACGTCTTTAAAGACAGGACTGACTGCTTCAAGATGGCAGCACTTCCAGTTACGTACAGGCCAGGCCAGACGAGGCAGGTCCGGGGTGGGGGCGTGCACAGGAAGTGACATCAGAGGTGGTAGGGCTGTCAATCACCCGATCTGTAGAGAGAGGACGAGAAGACTGGTGTTTAGTAAATAGCACCATCTTGTGGCTTGGCGAGGAATTACCTCCACCAGAGCCGTTAAGCTGACGCCAAGGCACACGTATGTGACAAGAGCTAGCCCGGAATGACACTCAGGACAGTATTCTGCTGCCATCTAGTGGATAAAATATCAAGTTGCAAAAAAAGCATGAATATTTCTATGCAGTTGTTGCTCCTTCAATGTAACAACTCATCCATATTCATGACTAGGGCGGAGCTTTCAACCCAAAAAAAAAACATAATGACGTGCGATAAGCTGCAAAGTTATCGTGAGAGCAAACCGAAACTGAACTTTTGTGATGACAACGTGAATTGGTCATCGGACGTCGCTGCCGACAGTGAAACTGGTGCATGTGGTACGGCAGGACCAAACTGCCATGATATGCCTGGTGAAGCTTCACTGTGGTGCAAGGAGCTGCAAGGCAAACAGAGTGCAATCGAGTGCAAGGGCAAGAAAGACCCCTAAGCAAGTGTCAGTGCCCACGTCGCAAGAAATGTGGATGTCACTAAGCGTAACCTACAATGATGTACGTCGATCGCACCGAAATAATACCTTCTAATGCACGAGCAACAGAAAAAATATAAGAAAAGTGTGCAAAGAAACGGGTGTCTACTGTCCCGATCGTGACGTTGGGCTGTGCGTAGGCGACTGTCACACTAGAGCCGTGTACTAAATCTGCATCAGACCTGCCCTGCCGTAACGATGTCGGCTTTTTGGTATTTACACGTCTCTCTTGTTGGAAAAAACAGGGGGGTAAACATAAGGAGGCTACACGGGACCACCGACCAGATGCCCTTACTTTTTTTAACCCTTGCTTCTCTCGTCCTCTACAGGGATAAGACGCTAACGCCCCGAGGTCACAAGCCCACATCAATTCAATGAATACAAGCATCCAAGTGAATGGAGATATAAAACGTTAAAATTACAAAGGTGGACTAACCCTCGAATAATCAACATTTTAATTGTTGAAAAAAAAAACAACCTTTTTTGGCTCATTTTTTTTCCAGTGGTAAACACAACGCTAAGGAGACGACGCACAGGATGAGGTTTTTTTCCCCCTTTAGATAGATAGATAGATACTTTATTAATCCCAAGGGGAAATTCACAAAAACCCTTTAGATCGGGGTCTCCAACCTTTTTTTCCTGAGAGCTCCTTTTACAAAACAGAAATGGCCGAGAGCTCCTCATGTTTTCTGACGTTTATTCTCATCGCTTATTTCAACCCCAACAAACTGAATAAGCTTGTTTTGCCTGAACATTTACAAAATGTCGGTGTCCACAACTCACATTTTGCATTAAAACATCACAAAAAATATTGAGTTCACCTGCAAGTGCATTTTGTACGTCTGTATGCATTTTCTAGTGAATCCCACACTATTGAATTAAAACAAGAGTGCTGTCAAAAGAAAACAATGCAATTCCAAATCCACAGATCTGACTTCTTCATTTGTCATTTTGTCACATGTCACTGTGTCACTTTATTCACAGGTCCAGTCGCATGTGTGATGTGTTGTTCAGTTAGTCAGATGACTGGCACTGAGGTGTCTGGTGGAGTGGAGCCACTCCGGTTCACTCTCATGGAGTCATTTAAATGTTCGTCTGTCAGTCTTGTTCTGAACTTTGATTTCACGACATTCACGTCAGACTCCCAGAGGTATGGAGACCCAAACAAAGCAGACATTTTCAGAGCTGCTTGGTGAAGATTCTTATAGTCATCTGGCTCTACTAAGCTCCAGAAATGTTGGGAATGCTGCACATTATTTTGAAGGTTTACTAATATGACCAGTAACGGCGCACTGCTATAACGATAACGTGCCGTGAATCCACTTGACTTGAGCATTCCTAGTTTTCCTCCTCTTTCTCTGTACGTTTACCATTCGTTTGCTCAGAGGTTGATGCGCTTGCTGCTTCCTGATCAGCTCTTCTTTTCTCCACCCTAGCGGACCGATTCTTCTCTTTCTTTCGCATCTTTTCGCATTAAAACTGATTAAGTCAGAGTTTGTGTTGCAATATTACTTACTACGTTTTCTTTAATTTTTCACTTAAGCTGGCACTTAAGTGTTCAATCTGCCTCAAGAATGATTTAAGATAAGAAGAGGTAGGGGAAGGGACACTGCTGAGAGTTGATTCTGCAATAAAATAAAACAAAGGGGAATAACCATGGAGTTAAATCATCACCCCGAAAGCGGACAGTAGACGTCACGTATTATACGTGTACCACATTTCAGGTCAAACGGTTTACGAGCTACAGGTGATTTAAAATCCTGGACAGACAAACAGACAGCCACGGTAGAGTAGACGTAAAAGCCAATGTCTGTCTGTCTGTCCGCTTTTCACGAGAGAACTACATAACGGATTTAGATCGGGTTTTTTTGTATAATTTGCTTGAACATTACGGTTGATTTTGCGACTTCTCTCATTTCGCTATGTATCAGAGTTCGCTTGCGGTATTTGCGCGAATCCTGCCTTCTTCACTCACTCATCAGCTTCATGACGTGTGCCTTAACTCCGCTTAGCTAGCGAACGACAGAACAATTAAATTCAGCTTTGTTTGATATTTAAAATTAAGTGTTGCCGAGGTCTTGATGAGTCTGAGTCCGGATATTCTCTTAAGTGTCTGCCACATTGAAAAGAGAGATTGCAATTCAGATTGTGGATCGTGATTTGGTGTTAAAAGGATCGTGATATGATTTTTTGGATAGATCGCCCACCCCTAATTTGACTAATCAAGTTTTCAGATTTATGTCGGACTCATTAACCCATTGGCCACCTACTTGGAAAGGGCAGGCGAGCTACAGCGACGTGTTGGAGACCCCTGCCCGAGATGGTTTTCCGCCTTTCGAATAAGGACGGTCTTACTGAAACTGGCCTCTAGGGGTGCTAACCCCAAAACCCTTGTTTAAAATTATGCAAGGAAGGCGCTACAGAAGTGTGAGGTATAACTGCCACATCTCTGTGTATATCAAATTCAATGTCAGTCCGCTTTTCACGACTGAACTACTTCACGGATTTAGGTCGGATTTTTTTCTATAATATTCTTGAACGTTCCAGTGGATTTTGAGACTTCTCTCATCGCGCCAAGTATCACAGTTCGGTTGCGGCACCGGTTTATTCGCACGAATCCGACAGGGGAGGGGGAAGCGGGACCTCAGGAGTAGGGGGCCGGGCCGGGCCCTCCTCACTCACTCGCCAGCCTCTGCTCGAGTCGTTTTACCTGTCGCCAGCTGTTGGAGCGCATCTCGCCACCACTTAGCACTTACTTGTTTGTTCAGCAGACATTATCATCTTGAGATTGTTAAGGAGTATCGTTTGATGTTTTTGAGAGAGAGAGATCACAGCTACGTGTCTTTTAGATGGTAGTTGCTGATTGCTGATATCACGGCCACCTGCTCTCCCCGCCAGAGCTGAACACGATCAGATATACGGTGACGACGTTTGACGCTGGAGCGCACCGACCCTTCCACTTGGTCACGGATACCTTGCCTGATTTTTACACGGCTACATTCTCTCCCCGATAGCAAAACCAAGAATATTGTCTATCAAGAGGCCCTCAATAGCTATAAATTATTTTGTATTGATTTTTAAAGTTTGTCCTGTTTCACAACTATGTAGGCGGAGCCGTGGGCGACAGCTAGTTAATAAGAAGAATATTTTACATTTATATAGCGCTTTTCTCTTTGCGCAAAGTGTTCTGCACGATGGGATGACCTGAAATGTGAATCCACAATCTCCTCGAGTGTCCCTCCCATTCCGCGTGATGCCCGCCCGAGGCCCCGCCCCCTACTGTAAAGTTACATACGGGATACAAACCTGCTCTGGGCTGCTGAAATGCAATGAGAAGGAATTCCACAAAGCACACCTATCATTTAGAGCGGCTCTGGAAGGGGCGGCAGCCTGGTGGAATGGGCGTTTATTGGGCACAGGGTGTACAGAAAGGCCTTCATCTTTTCCAAGCTTGTTGTTCTCTTTCATGTTCAGCAAAGGATTCACCAACAGTGGCTTCTCAGGCATCATGTGCCCTTGTACCATGTGAGGAAGGAGCAGCTAGCTGCAAAGAGTGTCTGCCATGGTGAGTTGCTTAATGGGAACGAGGTGTTGGTTTATCAGCACTTGCCTTTCATGTAAAAAAACAGAAGGAGAGGAGAGTAAAAAAATATATATATAAGAAAAAAGACGACAAATTGAAAGAAATCAAGCAACACAAGAGGCACCAGTGCCCTCTGCTGGCTAAACTGTTCAATGAAAAAGCAGTCTGACTTTGAGCCACTGGAAAAAAGAGAACAGATAGATAGATGGAAAGGCGCTATATAATAGAGAAAGGCGCTATAGATAGATAGATAGATGGAAAGGCGCTATATAATAGAGGGAAAGGCGCTATAGATAGATGGAAAGGCGCTATATAATAGAGGGAAAGGCGCTATAGATAGATAGACAGATGGATGAAAGGCACTATAGGAAATTTTATATATATTCTAATAGATAGATAGATGAATAGATACTTTATTAATCCCAAGGGGAAATTCACATATCTATTATATAAAAAAAAATCCTGTGACGCAACAAGACTTTTTGGAAGATTTTTTCCAAGTCCCGCCCTCCTTTCAACCATAGAAAGCCACGCCCACAGTCCTCTCACCTCTTATTCATGTGAATGCTTTTGACAGACTCAGTTCCTGCTCTCTCAGCTCTTATAAATTTTTATGTTTTCCTCACTTTAACTTCCCAATAAAAGAAGACGTATTATGTCCAAATCTTATTGAAGAATTTCTTTACGAAGGGTTGTCAACAGAAAAAGTGAGTACACAGGCAATCCTAGCACCGAGAAATGATGAAGTCCAACGAATTAACACAAAACATGTCAATCAGTTACACAGCAAATTGGTTAAATGTGTATCAATAGACTTTGCTGAAGCAGTTAGTGGTGATGGTGTGGAAAATGAAAACATCAACTTACAATATCACGTAGAATATCTACAACCATTAACACCGTCTGGTCTTCCACCACATGAATTACTGTTGAAAAAAGGACGTATTCAAGAAAGGTAATATAGCCCATCTTCCGTGGATAACATTAGACACCAAAGGAGATCTTGATATGCCATTCGTATTAAAACGTTAACAGTTTCCCGTTAGAATAGACAACTGAAAAATCACAGGGACAAACAGACAAATAGAAAGAAACGATATTCACTCCCAGACAGTTATGCATTGCGTTGTCACAATGAATGTCCAAACACAGAATCACAATTCAATGCGATATTTACAAAAATTTTATTCAAAAAATTGTTTTTACTGAACGTTTACAGTAAAAGTTTAAAAAGTATTTGTATGTTAATTTCAAAGACAAATAGAACGAAAATGTATAACTCAATGAATGACTAACGCAACATGAATCGTAATTTACTTTCAAATGATTACATTTTACTCTTTTTTAATATGGTTATTTACTCACTGTAATGTAAAATAGTTAGTAAATTGTACATCCGCATCCCCATACGCGAGCGGCAGAACTGCAAAGAGGCTAGTGGGTAACACAGGCACAGGGGTTGGTGCACAAAGCGAGCAGGGGGCAAAGCCCCCTAGTGTGTGTGTGTGTGTGTGTATATACACTCACCTAAAGGATTATTAGGAACGCCATACTAATACGGTGTTTGACCCCCTTTCGCCTTCAGAACTGCCTTAATTCTACGTGGCATTGATTCAACAAGGTGCTGAAAGCATTCTTTAGAAATGTTGGCCCATATTGATAGGATAGCATCTTGCAGTTGATGGAGATTTGTGGGATGCACATCCAGGGCACGAAGCTCCCGTTCCACCACATCCCAAAGATGCTCTATTGGGTTGAGATCTGGTGACTGTGAGGGCCATTTTAGTACAGTGAACTCATTGTCATGTTCAAGAAACCAATTTGAAATGATTCGAGCTTTGTGACATGGTGCATTATCCTGCTGGAAGTAGCCATCAGAGGATGGGTACATGGTGGTCATGAAGGGATGGACATGGTCAGAAACAATGCTCAGGTAGCCTGTGGCATTTAAACGATGCCCAATTGGCAATAAGGGGCCTAAAGTGTGTCAAGAAAACATCCCCTACACCATTACACCACCACCACCACCAGCCTGCACAGTGGTAACAAGGCATGATGGATCCATGTTCTCATTCTGTTTACGCCAAATTCTGACTCTACCATTTGAATGTCTCAACAGAAATCGAGACTCATCAGACCAGGCAACATTTTTCCAGTCTTCAACTGTCCAATTTTGGTGAGCTCGTGCAAATTGTAGCCTCTTTTTCCTATTTGTAGTGGAGATGAGTGGTACCCGGTGGGGTCTTCTGCTGTTGTAGCCCATCCGCCTCAAGGTTGTGCGTGTTGTGGCTTCACAAATGCTTTGCTGCATACCTCGGTTGTAACGAGTGGTTATTTCAGTCAAAGTTGCTCTTCTATCAGCTTGAATCAGTCGGCCCATTCTCCTCTGACCTCTAGCATCAACAAGGCATTTTCGCCCACAGGACTGCCGCATACTGGATGTTTTTCCCTTTTCACACCATTCTTTGTAAACCCTAGAAATGGTTGTGCGTGAAAATCCCAGTAACTGAGCAGATTGTGAAATACTCAGACCGGCCCGTCTGGCACCAACAACCATGCCACGCTCAAAATTGCTTAAATCACCTTTCTTTCCCATTCTGACATTCAGTTTGGAGTTCAGGAGATTGTCTTGACCAGGACCACACCCCTAAATGCATTGAAGCAACTGCCATGTGATTGGTTGATTAGATAATTACATTAATGAGAAATTGAACAGGTGTTCCTAATAATCCTTTAGGTGAGTGTATATATACAGTATATATATTGTCACACACGTGCACTTCGGAGACAGTCAACAAGCCAAAAGGTGAGCAAATACGTAACAGATGGGGGGTTATTGTATGGTAGTAATGCCTCTCTTTCTGACCCTTCAGAACCAAAGAAGAAATATGAATCAATCCTACCATCCATAAACCAAAATTCAGAAGACGGTTCATTACCCACTTCCTCATCAAAACCATCACTTCTGGTCCCTTCCAGATGACGTCACTTCCGGCCTGTGACAACGAAGTCACTTTCGGTCTGTCTCTGATGACGTCACTTCTGGCCTCCGAAGATGACGTCACTTCCGCTTACTCATTTCCTGCAGCCATTTTTCATTCTGTATAAAAGTCATCCACTTACCATCTATTTTGTCTGATGTATGATATTTAATTATCAAATTTGACCACCATATCTCAAAGAGATTATACGGGGCAATTCCCCAACACTTATTATTGAAGTTTGTGCAGTTATTTCTCACAGTATATATGTACTAGCCATGTGTGCCCAACTACGTTGCGCGTGTTAAAGTTGTCTGTGAAGGGCTCCCTGTTTAAGCGCGGCTGCCAGTCGTGAACTGGGCCCTTCGTCACACAGCATTATGATTTTTTATAAGGATAACAAAATTACAAAAGAAAACCCTTGGACATTGATTCGATAGGAACGGCCTACTCTGAATCACTGTCCAAATAGTAATTATGGTGTGGTGTAGGAGCATTTCTGCTTCTGTCCGTTCACAGTCCGTCTCGTTTTCACGACGCTGTCGTTTCCTCTCACGATGTCTTCTCAATCTTTCTCCAATCTCGCAGGTTGCTTTGTGGCAATCCAAAGAGTAAGGCAATATACACGGAGCAATGGTTATAAAAGGGAGACACATAGGTATCCAGGCATAAATAGAGATCACTTCACTGACATGTGAGCAAGCCACGGTACAACTGTGAGACGCACAGCCCTCGCCGGCTACAACGTAACAATAATTATTTCCGGAACGTGCTGTTACGTTGTCATTCATTTCACCCACTGTCTTTCTTTCATTCATATGTTACGTAGGCATGTACCTTTTATCTTCGGCAATCTCATTCTCTAACCAGGCCTCAGGAGCTAACCGGCGTAACACTGTTCACCACCCCTTTCGTTATTCCGGCACATTGTTGACATCCGTGAGTAACAACAACGTACTAAACTGGAAGGTGGTCTACACATGCGTGGAATTCGCGGACAAACAAAGATCAAGATCTAAATGAAAATCTCTTTAGTTAATTTAAAGCAAAACAATTTGTTTAGTTTGAATGTCTGTGTTTTGAGGTGTGACTGGCGTACTACAGTCTTCAGTAGTATAAGCCTGGAGGAGATTCTTAATGCAATGCCTATGTTTTAGCTGTCTCTCTACTGCCATCTAGTGCTGCTTCTTCTAAATAATTCACGGACAAACAAAGATCAAGATCCAAATGAAGATTATATAGAGAGATATTGCCACGCACGTGCAAGTAGTGGGCCACGGAAGGACCTAAACGGGAGCATGAAAGCACATGCCAGAGGAGATTGGCGGAGTACTAACCTCTCTCTCTTTTATCCTACAGAAAGAAAGACGCACCACCGCCATGATCCTGCTACCATTTCCTGATTCCGCATCACCACTTCCGCCCTCCCTCTGTCGAGTCCTGATGACGTCATCAATCCCAGAATTCATCTCGGTTCCTTCCCAGCATGCAACACTCTTCATTTCCGGTCCCTCATCATAAATCTTCCCCCATTCCGCCATTTGGGCAGTCTCTGTTAGAAACTACAATTATTGTATCAATCTACTTTGACTCATCGTGTACAGTATACGGGGCCGGAAAACCCCAAACCTTTATGTGTGTGTGTGGACTCATTATTACAATATATATATATACATACACAAACACTGCTCAATATAATTAAGTAAACACTCAAATCACACATCGATCTTGATGAACAATATGCTCAAGTGTTAAATCTTTACTGAGTAATCCTGTGTAATTCATTGAGAAGAAAATGATGCAAGAACAGTCAATGGAAATCAAAATCATTAAGTCACTGAAAGCTGAATTTCATGACAACAGTGTGACTCAGTCGTGTGTGTGGCCCCCACGTGCCTGTATGGACCCCTGACAATGCCTGCTCCTGCTCCTGATGAGATGGCAGATGGTCTCCTGGGGGTTTCTTCTCAGACCTGATCAGAGCATCAGTGAGCCCTTGGACAGTCTGTGGTGCTAATTGGTGGCGTCAGATACACCGGTACACAACGGTCTAGGGGTTCTCAGGTGGATTCAGGTGAACAGCCAAGTTCTTTAGGAACGTGCTGGCCAGTCAATATCATCAATGCCTTCATCATCCAGGAATTGTCTACACACTCTGGGCACATGAGGCCGGGCATTGTCCTACACCAGGAGGTACCCAGAGCCCACTGCACCAGCGTAAGGTCTGACAGTGGCTCTGAGGATTTCATCCCAGTACCTAACAGCAATCAGGATTCCATAACCTAGCATGTGGAGGTCTGTGCCACCCTCCAAGGATATGCCTCCCCAGACCATCACTGACCCTCTGCCAAACCAGTCATGCTGGTTGATGTTGCAGGCTGCCTAACATTCAGCATGGTGTCTCCAGACTCTGCCATATCTATCACATGTGCTCAGTGTGAACCTGCTGTCATCTGTGAAGAGGATGGGGCGCCAATGGTGGACCTGCCAATCATGTATTCTCTGACGAATGCCACTCAAGCTGTCAGCTCAGGTTCCACTAGAGGCCCTCATGTCATCCTCATGGAGTCTGTTAATGACACTTTGGTCAGAAAAACGTATGCTCTCAGTATTGACAAGGACTTTATCAAAATGCAAAACTAGAGAAGAATCAGTCAGGGAGGATCAGAAGAGAGCAACTCTCTGTGACCACCGTTCCCTTTTTTGGGGGGTTTGTGTTGCTGCTGCCTCTCCAGTGCTACTGTTGTCCGTCATGTTATTCTGAGTGAGCTTGTTTTCCAGTTTAGCTCTGTAAGCTTCCTTTCCTTCACTCAACCAGCAGGTGGTGAGGTTCCTACAGACCCCAGGCAGCATGGTGGGCATCCACGTCATCATGTCTCCAACTGAATCATTTATGAAGGCCCTTGGAGAACTGGCAGGCCTCATTGTGCTCATGGAACAAAAGAGGATGACGAAGTTGTGCCCTGATCGACGTAGCACTTGGATGCTATTGTATTTGGCAGATTCTCTCGTTTGTTCCTTATCCTGACAGTCTTATACACCTGACATATTGTGTGCCTTTGGGTGAAGATGTGTCTGAATAAAGACAACCCCTCCAAAGTAGCCCCGAAGGGGGGCTCTAGTTAATAATTCTATACTTTGACTTGCCTAGAGGGGAACATGGGTAAGAGCATGGGGTCCGTCGGGTGAGAAGCAGCAGAGTGTGCCCCAAGTATGCTAGGAATATGCCCATACCCTCTTACTGTGTAAGTGTTCGCAGCCAGGCATGTATTGGTGTGATGTGTGGAACCCTCGCTTGATGGCACCCTCTAACATCAGAAACCTCGTGGCTCACAACTCTTTTCAGGTGCAGAATTCCATTCCAACCAACGCATCGGGCCTGAAGGAGATGGACAAGCCAAGAATGACCAACAGAGGGTCGACGAAGAGGGGCACCCATCTAGCATCTGTGCCTGATGTCCTCTAATTCTGTCCATCTTATTGTGCTCCACACTAACATGCAGTCTATGGGTGACAGCAGGGCCATCAGCTGTATAGCGCTTTGGAATGACCTCCAGAAATTAATGAGATCAGCAGACTCAATTTATTCTTTTAAAAATAACAAAAAAACGTAAAACTCATCTGTTCAGGAAGGCAAATACGAGGTGTGATCAAAAAGTACGGTGGATGTTGATGCCGAGCACCATCTAAGAGCAACGCAGAACAATTCAATGACATGTCCATCCTAGAGCCGAGTTTGTGATGACGAAGAACTCGTTTGGTACGGTCAGTCATTTGTGAGCCACTGTTGATCTTTAATAACGGATATCGAGCAACGCATTAACATGAAATTTCATTTCAAATTGCAAAAAGCTCAGGAAACCCATCAAATGTTAAAATCGGTTTATGGTGACCATAGACGTATATAGGTAGACGCCGCATTCACTGTGTTGCCCAGTTGACATGATACGTCAGCGATATTGTGAGTGGCAAAAGTGCCATTTAAACTAATACAAGTAGACGTGGAAACTGGGTTTTCTGATGAAAAAACAATAACGTTTAAAACAGTAATCATTTATATACAACAGATTTTGGCGAATTTTTTACATGCAATTATTTATATCCATTTATACACTAGTAATGGCAATTTTTAAATAATAATAATAATTATTATTATTATTATTAAACAATTCCACCCTTATAAGTAACATTTCTCGGACTGCCTTCTTCCATCTCCAAAACATTTCTAGACTTCGTCCTGCTCTTACACAACACAGTACTGAAGTATCGGTTAATGCCCGAGTCACCTCACGTATAGATTACTCTAATGCTATTCTATCTGGCATCCCACAAAAATGTATCCATCGCTGACAACTTCTTCAAAATTCTGCTGCCAGGATAATAACCTGCTGTTCTAAATCCACTGAACACATCACACCGATTCTCTCTTGACGTCACTGGCTCCCTGTTCACTACTGAATACGATACACAATCCCGCTCTTAAAATTTAAAGCTCTCCACAACCTCATTGATCTCCTCCAGACTGACACTCCTCTCGCTCACTCAGATCCTCATCTGCAGCTCAACTTTTTGTACCACACTTCAGACTCACTGCTATGGGAGCTCGAGCGTCTCTCCTGGTGCTCCTCAACTCGGGAATTCTCTTCCCTCTCACATCCGTCAGCTCGACTCAATAACACATTTTAAAACTGCCCTCTAAACTTATCTTTTCAAACTGGCATACCGATTGTGAATTTCGCACTGTTACTGCCAGTTATCTTTGTCTGTTTGCTAATGATTGCTTTTTGATTGATCATTCTCTTGTTTTAATTTAACTTATGTTGTTTAATTTTATTATAGTACTAGGGTGTTGTACCGTGTTAGCCATTATGAATGTAGAGAAAAGCCAAGCAAAATGACACCTTTTATTGGCTAACTAAAAAGATTACTAGCTAGCCAATAAAAGGTGTCATTTTGCTTGGCTTTAATTTTATTGTAAGGTGACCTTGAGTGCTAAGATTATAAAACGGGATTTTCTAATGGCCAAATATAACCAAAACAATTGTTCAGCCTTACCTCTGAAATGTAATCCCCCGGGGTCTGGTTTGGAGCGTACAGCGGTTTGTACAATCCCAAGCAGCACATTATCCATTACTTCACTCCACAGCAGTGCCACTCGCAATATGGCGGCGACGTTGACGTACGATGATGCTGGTCATGCGGCGTCTAGTAATTCTATGTCTATGATGGTGACACTGCAGTGACAATTAAGACCGTTTACAAGTGGTTTGATCGATTTCATCATGGATCTGACTCGGTTGAAGACGAGAAAAGATCAGGACGTCCTTCAACATCAAGAACCAAGGAAAATGTTGAAGCGGTTTCATTCTTCATCGTGACAACGCTCCCTTCTTGTACAACAATTTCCGTCAAATAAAAACATTACGCCGTGTCTGGATCTGGCTCCGTGCGACTTCTGGCTGTTCCCGAAATTGAAAATGGCCACGAAAGGCAAACGGTTTCAATCCAATGAGATCACCCAGGCAACCAAATAAAGACCCTCTCGAAGGAAAACTTCCAGAACGGCTTCACAAAGTGGCAGGAGCGTTGGGAGAAGTGCATTCAAAGTGGAGGAGAGTATTTTATGGGTGACTAGTGATTGTAAATCCTTCACTGCAATAAACGTTTCTGTTTTACAACATCCACTGTATTTTTTGATCACACCTCATACATACACGTTATTATTTCACAAACTGTGTGCTTCGTGATTATTTAACCGTCAATTGGGGAAGTTTATTTGAAAGAAGTACGGCTTGTCGGGTCTAACGTTCCTCAGCTTGCCAGGCCACGGGTCTCGGTGGTCCCGGGTGAGTGGGTCGGCCATTACACACTATGATCAGGTCACTTCACCGGCCTGTGCTCCAATTGGAAAAATCAAAAGAAATGAACCAATCACATCTCAAACGTTGTAAGTCACCACCTGGATGAAGACTTCAATCCAATAAGAAATATCAAGTCTCGAAAGAGAATAAAACAAGACTGGAGGTCTCACCGAGTATACTGTGCTTTTCAAAACCAAATTCTCCATTTTGTCCCCTTTGACCGCAGTCGTCTCTTATGTCTCGTTTTTGTCTAAAGCCGTTTCTTCGGGAGGAGTTCTAGGAGAGACATCAGTGATAAAATCGATTCTTCAATGAAACATAAATGAGAATCTCGTGAAGTCTCGTGATGGAAGGGAAAGGAAAGCAACCTTTACAATTTTGTATTAATTGTTTCTGTGCAGGGCAGCGCAGTGGCACAGTGGGTATCACTGCTGCCTCGCAGTAAGGAGACCCGGGTTCGCCTCTCTGTTCCTTCCTGCGTGGAGTTTGCATGTTCTCCCCGTGTCTGTGTGGGTTTCCTCCCACAGTCCAAAGACATGCAGGTTAAGTGCATTGGCAATTCTAAATTGTCCCTAGTGTGTGCTTGGTGTGAGTGTGTGCCCTGTGGTGGGCTGGCGCCCTGCCCGGGGTTTGTTTCCTGCCTTGCGCCCTGTGTTGGCTGGGATTGGCTCCTGTGACCCTGTAGTTAGGATATTGCGGGTTGGATAATGGATGGATGTTTCTGTGCAGAATTAGGACCGGCTGTGGACTCAAAGAATTCAATTCTGGTGTTTGATTTTTTTTTGATTCTCCTAATATTTTCAGAGTCGTATCATTTTGTTTTATGCATTTTGTCTGCCATTTTGAATTTGTTACGATCGGCGCTACTTTTCTAACCCTTTGTCAGGTCTTTTACTGCAATAAATGTTTCTTTTTAATAACATTCACTATTTTTTGATCACACCTCGTAACTTAACCTGACATTCTGCTCCTTCTTTAAGTTTACCCCTCTGTCCAGATGTTTTGGATAAGTTGTGTGTGTGTATTATATTACAAAGGATGCTATTTGTTCAGGCTTTTCTTTTAGTATTGAATTTAGTATTTTACTTTAGTTTATTTTCTTTTATTCTATTTAATGCTTCATATATCCTGTATTTATCTGTTGTGGTATTTGATGGAGAAAATATTTCTGCCCAATGTTACATATACACTGCTGTTTTTTCTGAGACTCTGTGAAGCACCTTGAGCATAGGAAAGGTGCTATATAAATAAAATGTACTGCTATTATTATTATTAATATACAGCAAAAGATCTACAAAGCTCTGCATCAACTCCCCATGCCCAAGATGGCCAGCCTGGTATCATCTTCTATTCTCAGTTGCCAGGCGATCACAGCAGCACCTTTACAGAGCTGACAGAGGCAGAGGGAACTCCAGTCCTGTTTCCTGATTGCGAAGTGGCGTGGCTGCCTTACCACTTGTTTCCAGGGACATAGTGCCATCTAGTGACATCTTGTGGCTCGACAGCGCTTTGAGCTTGTCATTTCCTAGGTTTTATGGCCCACCTGCTGCCCTCATCTCTGGGCCACACAACAATGGAATAAAAAATACTATGAGCCCTAATGACACTCACTCCTCTGCAGAGTTACTGCCGCTGACAGGCCAGAAAGTTAACAGCAGCATGGAGACGGTAATGGACGGTAATGGGTCTATGAAAGTGTGCACAGGAAACTGAGTGAGCAACCGCATGTCCACCTGGGACATTTCTAGCCTTTTAAAGAGCCCAATGCCTCTCCACACCCATTTAATGGTCGCTGGGCCCTAAGCAGATGCTTTGATTGGTCAGGATGTACAGTAAATGGTGCTATAATCAAGGCTGGATGAAAGGTACTGGCACTTGTGATGGTCCACAAAAGGTCCAGTTCTGCCCAATGTCCTCTTATATAGCACACTTCTCTGTCCAAGCCCAGAGTACTAAAAACCAGTGCTAAAACAAAATAAACATTCAATATCACAAAACAGCATGTAATAGAAACACACCAATACCAACAGACACACGTTTATTATACAGGATGATTACAGTAAATCCTTAAAGTGCCTAAAAATAGACAAACAGACAGGTAAGGCACTATATAATAGACAGATAGATAGATAGATAGATAGATAGATAAAGGACATATTCTTCTTCTTCTTCTTCTTTCAGCTGCTCCCATTAGGGGTCGCTACAGCAGATCATCTTCTTCCATATCTTTCTGTCCTCTCCATCTTGTTCTGTTACACCCAACACCTGCATCTCCTTTCTCATCACATCCA
This sequence comes from Polypterus bichir lapradei, assembly GCA_026402145.1. NCBI lineage: Eukaryota > Metazoa > Chordata > Cladistia > Polypteriformes > Polypteridae > Polypterus > Polypterus bichir. Next base: position 6,097,998 of record JANRMT010062855.1, read on the forward strand.
TAAACCTTCTCTTAGGCCTTCCTCTCTTCCTCTTCCCTGGCAGCTCTATCCTTAGCATCCTTCTCCCAATATACCCCTCATCTCTCCTCTGCACATGTCCAAACCAACGTAATCTCGCCTCTCTGACTTTGTCTACCAACCGTCCAACCCGAGCGGACCCTCTAATGTTCTCATTCCTAATCCTGTCCATTCTCATCACACCCAATGTAAATCTTAGCATCTTCAACTCTGCCACCTCCAGCTCTGTCTCCTGTGCCATCATCGCCAACCCATATAACATAGCTGGTCTCACTACCATCCTGTAGACCTTCCCTTTCACTCTCGCCGAATCCCGTCTGTCACAAATCACTCCTGACACTCTTCTCCACTCACTCCACCCTGCCTGCACTCTCTTCTTCACGTCTCTTCCACAATCCCCATTACTCTGTACTGTTGATCCCAAGTATTTAAACTCATCCACCTTCGCCAACTCTACCCTCTCATCCTCATCACTCCTCTGATCTCCCTTTCATTCAGACACATTTATTCTGTCTTGGTGGTCCTACTGACCTTCATTCCTCTCCTCTCCTGTCATATCTCCACCTCTCCAGGGTCTCCTCAACCTGCTCCCTACTCTCGCTACAGATCACAATGTCATCAGCAAACATTACAGTCCACGGGGACTCCTGTCTAATCTCGTCTGTCGGCCTGTCCATCACCATTGCAAATAAGAAAGGGCTCAGAGCTGACCGCTGATGTAATTCCACCTCCAACCTGAATTTATCTGTCGCTCCTACCACAATCCTCCCCACAGTCACACTTCTCTCATACATATCCTGTACAACTCTTTCAGTTTTGCACAGACGACTTTGGTTCTCAAGTCACAATTCTAGTCAGTGTGTCGGCCTCTGTGTGGTCTGACCTTCATTTATTTGTAGTATACTGTAGTATAATTCTTGACCGCTTTTGTACTTGTCCTGTGTTTCTGTTCATGTTGCACCGCATTGCTGTGATTTTGTGCCAGTGTATGCCGCAATATGGTGTATGGATGACATGACAATAAAACCTCCTGACTCGAGTCATGAATAACATCTTTTGGCTAATTAATGATCATTACAATGAAGGTGTTCAGTAAAGGTAAGATAACTGTACTGACCTGTTTCCTGTAAGAGACTGAAGATGGTATTCCTCACAGAATGGCACTGAATGCAGTATGAAGGTTGCCAAGATCGCTTCACTCCCCTGCACGGAGGCCTTGGGTGATTCTCAGTAAGTCACTGCATCAGCTGCATTGCATTTCACCTTAATAAATTGAAGAGGCAGAAAACAATGGCCAAATATTAAAGTTTTGAAGGGAGCAAAGGGTCAAATGCCAGCAAATCAGTCATACCAAATTACCAAAATGTTAATCAAAATGCGAAGTTGATACAACAGGCAAAAACGATGGCACTTAAAGAACCTTAATCACTAACTCCTATACCAAGTTACCATGTGTACTAAGGAATTCCTACTTGGATGACCCCTCGGTACAGTTGTCATAAATACAATATCAAAAATGACACACACAAATGTATATACAGCCTGCAATGTTTAGAGTGTGTATGTACATGTATATATATATGTGTGTATGTGTGGTGTGTGTGTGTGTACAGGTACCGGTCATAAAATTAGAATATCATGACAAAGTTGATTTCAGTAATTTCATTCAAAAAGTGAAACTTGTATATTAGATTCATTCATTACACACAGACTGATGTATTTCAAATGTTTATTTCTTTTAATTTTGATGATTATAACTGACAACTAATCTCAAATCAATTTTCCCCATTGAATGAATTGAAATGCCATTAATCTGTTCCGGACCCCCAAAAAACACTGCAATTTTTTTGTTACATGTTTTTATATAAGAAAAATATACTTATAAATAACGAATATTGCATAAAAACACAATAAAATAGAATGTACTGCAATAAACTGGTTTTATTGAGTACATTATAAAATACAGCATTTACCTTGGAGATCAGACGATTTGAAGATGCTGACGGAGGTGGTGGAGAAAGGCTGAACTAAATAACTGAATGTTATTCACTGATTGTTGCCCTTTTCGACGCACCTTCCTCACTTTCATCTGCAGGGGTTTTCGATAAAAACCTGTCCAATGAGGTCTGTTTCATCCTCTCTTTAAAAATGTTTCTAAAATGCGTTAGGCAAGTGTCTTTAAATACAGCTGCTGCGAGATCATTTGTAACTTTTTCAGGATGTTTTATTTCAATAAAGTCAAGCGTTAGGCAAGTGTCATTAAATAGCCCTGCTGCACTATCTGTTGCAGTTTTTTTTAGGGTTATCTTTTAAATAAACTCAAGTGTTAGGCAAGTGTCATTAAATAGAGCCGCTGCGCGATCAGTTTGAACTTTTTCAGGATGTTTCTTTTCAATAAAGTCAAGCGTTGGGCAAGTGTCTTTAAATAGCTCCGCTGTGCACGATCAGTTGCAACTTTTTCAGGGTGTTTCTTTTCTTTAAAGTTCGAAACTTTTTCCCAAATTGCAAACACTTCCTTTATCTCACTTTATGAGGTAACCTCCTCCACCTCTGCCTCATCCGCGATACCGATCTCCTGCAGAACCTCCGTATGTTGCCGCGTCTGTAGTTCCGTCAACTCCTCTATCGTCAGTTCCTCGGAATGCTCTTTGATGGCTCGTATTTCAAGGCAAAAAATCGACCTAGTGACGGCTTGTATCTCAAAAAACTCATACGTTGGGGCACTCGTATCTCAAGGTACTACTGTATTAACAAAACATAATGTAACAGAATTTAAAAAAGAAATTACAAAGGCAGATCAGCAGAATATTTAATGGGCTTGAATGAGATTAGTACTCCCTCTATTACTCTTTTGTTTTCTCTATGTGTTTCTATTTATATTTCTGCTCATTGCGTTATATTGTCAGTCAATTGCCTCAATTATGTGACATGTGGTATGGGATTCAATGCTGGTAAATCGATTGCAATGGTTTCTCTTATTAACATTTCAAAAGTGAGCCATGGGAGCTGACCATTAGGATACTGAAGGAATGGCTGCTGAAAATGGGGCTTTGCAATCACATGTGAATAACAAATCTGAAAAAAAACAAAATCAGTCATTTCAAGCAAAAGTCATTAGCAACACCAGTAAATAATTTGCTATAATGTATATTGATAAAAATGTAGGCTATCAATTTCTGTCAAAAACATTCACATTCCTGGCTGATTCCAAACTGTAATGCACTTATACCGTTAGTGACAATAAAGAATATTTTAACAGTGTAAAAGCTATTAATACTTCATATTAAGGCAGTAAAAGTCCGCTCATCTTCACGACTGCTTTCCAGCAGCGCGTAACCCTCCTCGGGGCACATGCATCTTGACGCTGCTCGATTTGGGCCGCGCATGCGCAGCCATAGCTGTTTGCATTGTGACTGTCGGTTTGTGTTGCGACACTTCCGATCGCTTGACGGCCCTGGACGCTTGCGTTCGGCTACTCTCGGCAATCTGCGACGGTTTCCGATTCCCGCGGCATTGGTGCCGGACTCCGCCGGACGGAGACTGGGCGGGAGAGCAGCGTCGGTGTTCTGGCAACTATGGTGCTGGCCAGCAGTCCGGGACTGTAAAGAAGAAAAGCCTAAGCCGCGGGAGGGCGGTATGCTATGACAGGCGTTCCTGTTTCTGCAGGTAAAGCGTGCGAGCGTGTCGCAGGTCGCTGCCTCCTGCATTGCGGCCTTGCTCGTCTACGGCCACGGGGCTCGAGTCAGTGGGTTGTCAGAAGAGAGTGCAGGCAACTTGGCGCTAGCTTGTACACAGTCTAGCTCCAGGCGGTGCTTGAAAGCGAGAAATGCGACTGAGCCTACAGCATCTTCTCACATTTCATCGTGTGGACTGAGGCGCCTGTCTTTCGGAGGGTTGTTTGTGTTGCTGCGTGTGTTTCGTCGTGCCGGATATCGCAGTTGGATGTTTTTTTTTTCTCCCCATTTGCGGGGTCAGTGCAGTAACCGCGTACGTAACGCGGAGTTTTCACACAACCCCGCGGCTTTCCTGTTTAGATGCGGGACTGGGAAGCCGAGCTGAGTCCAGCCCAGCCCTTCCGCTCTCTTGGCTCGTGAGCAGAAGCGGAGCTGCTTGACTTGTCTCTCCCATCGAGGCTGGCCCCACGCTCGCAGTTCCCGAGCTGATGTCCGCTTGACAAGCTCCCGGGAGGAGACGGACGTCATTACGGTGAGCTGTACCACCTTTATTTTTAAAATCGGATTGGGCCCGGCAGATCGGAACGACTCGCAGGTCGGGCTCTCCTACTTTTGTCTCGAGTCTCTACGCCAGGCTCTGTAGCACCACGCCTCCCTTTCTGTTTGGGTTCACTGAAGTGCCGTTCGGGGCTGACTCTGAGACGTAGCTTCGTACTTCTGTCCAGCGCTTTGGCCTGGGTGGCCTCTTGTGACGTACACATTGTGATCCACAAGCAGCGTTTAAAGTGGACAAAATGTCCGGAGCTGCGATACACCTGCGTCCACGACGTTGTTTGTCTAAACCTCCCCCCCGGCCGGGGGTGCGGGGCGCCGGCGTCCACGGCGTTGTTTGTCAAACCCCCCCCCCCGTTGTAAATTGCAAATGATCTGAAATGAATGACCTTGAATGTCTGTCATCCGATTAAACTGCATGCGTGTTTGTGATTTTTGTGAGCAATGAGTTGAGGTGCACATGCTGATTAGTTTGAGACAAGGCCAAGTGGTTCAAGCAAGTGAGTTTATTTGCAGGCCCATACTGCTGCTGTACCTCTGAGCTGAAGTGTTCGCACCCATCGTTTCAGAATTAGATGTGTATTATTTTGAGAGGACTTCTGCTTCCAGAACAATGCACTCTTTTGTCCCACGTGCACTTCTTCTTTTATAATTCCTCTTCTTTTGTAGTCTAGTCTAATTTTATTCACTCATAGATAAATGTATCTTATAGAACAATAAAGCAGTTCTGTCGGTTGGTTGGCAAAGATGAGGAAGGCAGAGATATAAAAGTAAACTCTCAATGCAAAACCTGTTGCGTCTGTTTCTTTTTTGGCCCCAGAGCCTATCTATCTATGAAATGAAAAGTTGACCGACTCACTCGTCAACAAAATCGGGGGACATTTCCCGGATAGTTAATATGCAGAAATTTGACAGGATTGTACATCTAGGGCAGTAAGTACCCACTTAGAAAAGGCAGTTGTGTATTTAGGGGTATCCCCAACCCTTCTAGAAAAACTAAATGCCCCAAAGTCTGAAAAATCGCTTTGACTGAGTTGATTGAAATTTGTTGACGTTATAGAAAAAAAGGAAATTAGCTGAACATTTTTTTTTTTAATTTTGTAGGTAACATTTTGTTGTCTATTTATTAATATTATGCCAATGTGCATGCAGTGTGTTGCGATAAGAGTGAGCTTTATGCAAACAAAGGATGGAGCACAAGTGATTGATAGGCTGAATAGCAGCACTAACCAATAAGGTGGATCGATGACTAAAGAGGGAGAGGTGTCCTGGACAGGGAAAAAGAGACATGATTACGTTTGGCGTCTGCAGTCAGGTATGAGGTGATAGGTGAAAGTTCAGTGAACCTCGTAGCAGGTGAGCAAGAAGTTGAGGTTGTGTCCTTTAATCAAATACAAGCCTGGACCAGGGTAGGGGCTACAAAGGCCTATTGCTTCTAGCCCTTGATCTTTTTCTCTATTGTATATACGTGATCCATAGCAGAAGCCCCTCATCTTTTTGTTTATCATGTAAAATATTGCCATACAGTGTTGCACCATTACATGAACTTGCGCGAAAAATCCAAAGGGATCTCTGGTTTTATATTCATGTAAGTCCACCCGCAGCAGTCACAAAGGAGACTAAAATCCCACCCCCAATGATACCTGCAAATCCTAGAAACGCCTCTGGACCGACTGTCAGTTTAAGCTTAACTTGTCCACCACAGGCTACTCCATTGTAATATACATTGACATATGTGGACTTTGAAAAGGAACCTCCACCCCCGCCATCCGAATTTACATGTGCGTCTGCCCCACCCCTCCGCTTCCCAAAATTCTTTACATATACATTTGCATCTGCGGATTTTAAAGGGGCACCACATACAACTGACAAGAAACACGAAATGCTTGAATGAATGACTGTAGTACTAGGGTGCTGTGTTAGCCATAACGGATGTTGTGACAAGTCAAGCAAAAAATGAATGAATGACATAAACAAAAGCAAATCATAAGATATGCTAAATACATGCTAAAATTTCATTTGAAAAAATTGCATTTTCCTGTAAGGTTATGTTTCAAAGTGACCACCAACAAACGGAAAATCCCTAGGAAAAGCAGGAATTGTCCTATGGTAGGAATGTTTTACTCATGGACAGTTGTGTAGAGCACATTCAAGAGTAAGCAGCTCCAGGGATCTAATACAGTAAAGCCTTGGATTGCGAGTAAATTGGTCTGCAAGTGTTTTGCAAGACGAGCTAAAATTTTCAATAAATTTTAACTTGATAAACAAGCGACGCCTTGCAATTCGTTTAGTATGTATACGCTTTGTCTGCCGAGTGTCACTTGATCACAACTGAGCCGATGGTTGTTTTCTCTCCGCGGGATTGTGGGTAATCGTCTCCCATGCTCGATCTCAGTCGCTGTGCCGCACTCATATAGTCAACATCCGTATGAACGTGTACTGTTTACTATAGCATTGTCACCACACGTGTGTGTGTGTGTTGTAACTTGTGAGTCCCTGTCTTACACCGCAAAAATGAAGCTGAGTCTCAGTACTTTAGCAAAACCAGCTTTTATTCAGCTTGAAACAGGAACTGCATAGTTATTTATTGTAGCAGGATCTTGTCACTCTCCTATACACAGACAGAGCAATCAGGCAGGGTTGGGGCCAGGTTAATGGACAAGTAATAGTGTGCCCTTACATTTATAATGTTCCTTGCGTCTCCCATTGACGGCAGACACTTATAGCATGACCGCAATCTTTTTCAGATTCGGGTTTATGGCGAACTGCTACAGTGCTGGGAGCTTGTGGTTGCTTCGGGATGCTCTTCCGTGTGTCATCCCACTGGGGGGGGATCCCAAAAGAGCATTTTTTTTTATTTTGTGTCCAAGTGTAGTGACTCTTTGGGCAAAAGCAACTGTCATTGAATGTTTATTATTTAAGTCGCAGACAGATACCGGTGATTCCGTTAGTTATAGTTAAAGTTGTCCTACACAATAACCCTCCTCTTCCTCTCTCTCGTCTCCCTCACACCAGCCATGTACCTTTTCAAAGGTAAAGTGTAGGTTCATTTGTTTTTATGTATTTTTACTTTTTATTTTGTATTAATCATTTTTATTTTTATATGAATAGTTCTGGGTTGTAGAACGAATCATCTGTGTTTCCATTATTTCTTATGGGAAAATTTGCTTTGATATGCACAGCAGATTGTGGGCTGTTTTAAAAAACAGTTAAAGACTTTTCTATTTTGGAAAGCATATTAACAAAATTGCCTCTAATTATTGTTTTATCTTGTAGTGTCTTTGTTTAACATTTTTTTTATGTAGCACTTTGAGGTTTACTACAAATGTAAAGGGCCTTATAAATAAAATGAATTATTATTATCTATGAGTGCTTTGGATTACAAGCACGTTTCCAGAACAAATTATGCTTGCAAACCAAGGCACCACTGTAATGTTATTATTACTTATTATTTGACTGATGCCTTTAATCAAGACGGCTTACATCATCTGAGATATGATTAGTTACATTTCTTTTTTTCCAGTTATAGTACAGGCAGGTGAAGTGACTTGCTCATGGCCACAACCTTAGGGTTTGAAGTCCGAGGTCCAAATCCTTAACCACTGCAGTATACCACATTGCCTGCAAATAATTGTAGTCTTTGGTTAAAAAAATAAATGTAAACCTACAAATATGTCATACAGAAAAATAATTTTTTTACATAGTATTTCCGATACACCCGATTAACAAATGCCATTATAACTAATGCCCATTGTCTTATGAAATATCCTGGGTGAAGCCAGGTAACACAGCCAGTCTTGTATGTTTCTCAAATGAGTTTTTGCACGGCCTGAATGTTAACCAAATCTCCTAATGCCTAAACCAAGTGCTGTTAGTTGTTGTTGGATTTTTGTGACGGGAATGAGCTCTGGTGCAGTGAAGCAAGTCAAAAAATGCGACCAGTGTTTCTTATCCACTTAATGGGGCTGTTTACTGTCCAGTTAATTTGGTAATGGAGACAGGCATGCTTAAAACAAGAGCTTTGTTTATCACTACTCTGAAAACGTCAAGGAGGCCCCCGCTTCACACGTAATGTATTGAGAACCATCAGATTTACTCGGCAGCAGCATTATGTGAGATTAAATTGCAACACTTCTGCAAGCATAGACAAAGCTTAAGGCTATGTCTTGCAATTTTAAACTTCTTTATATTTAAGTAGTGCTTTTAGGCTGCTTGCTCCACATGGACTTGTGCCACAGTTTTTATTTTTTGTGGTGCCTATCTGTATCTCTACAACTGGAACACTGAGGGGTGAAACAAGTCACTTAGGGCAGTGCGGAGAGTCAGTGCAAGGATGGGTGCAACAACCATCAGGATTTGCCAGTACTACAGGGTGAGGCAGAAAGGACAGACGTCTTTGAAATGGCTAGAACTCACCACTATGTGTGGTGACAGATGTGCAGTAGGTGGCGTTAGGTTCGTGAAGTCTTAGCATTTTATTTTCTTTTTAGTTGAAGCCATGGAGCCGTGGACAATAGAACACCGTGTTTTTGCGTACAACTGTTTTGTCAAGAACAACCAATCTATTACCGCAGTTCAGCATGAGTTTTGTTGCCATTTCAATATCCACAGAAATAAAGCTGTTCCCGCTCGTAACACTATCCTACGTTGGGTTAAAGCACTTCGTACCAAGGTTATTATAGTTTTGCCTTTTTATATTAGTTTTTATTTCTATATTTTTTCTGACCTTACTTGGAAATTCAGTTTAGTTTTAGTTTTCCTTCATTGTGTATTTTTAGTTTTAGTTTAGTTTTTATTTCACAAAGGTATTTCTATTTTATTTTTATATATATTAGTTTCAGTTTTAGTTTTAGTAATTATGGCATGGAGCTCTTACGGAGTTACTTTTGTGTCACAATCAGATAGAACTGCACACTTAACAGATTTGGACATGAGTTTAATGTTAGTGGAAGCTTACTACACTGCCTAGTTTACTATCTGGTTTTGTTTTTGTCTAATAAAAAAAAACAATCAAAACTAGACACTGAATATGAACAATTTTACACAATTTTATAATTTTTAAAATATTTTCTCATGAAAATCACAAGGGCTTAGGAAGAACAGGACTCTTAGGCTTGAGTCAGTGTGCAGAACCCACCTAGCTGTATTTTGGGAAACAAAGAACAACAAGCATGTAGTGTCAAGGTTAGGGGTGGTGAGTCTTGAATAGCCCACTATAAGAACAGTAAACCCATAATGAGCAGAGCAGGAGCAGGTAATAAGAGTATGGACAGGCACAAAATGACAGAGACAGCATCTGAGATTAAGAACAATATATACATTAGCTAAAACTGTTTATCAGAGTGGGATTGCAAAACTTACAAGGGTTAAAGACTAACGGCAAGAATATTCATTCAAAAACTAAAACTAAAAATATTTTAGTAAATTATTATTTTATTTCAGTTAGTCTTTCCAGCTACTTTAATAGTTTCGTTTAGTTTTAGTTTTTAATTTTGGCTTTGTTAATTATTTTATTTCAGTTTACGAAAATGTTTTTTTAATAATAGTTTCAGTTTTGATTTTAGTTTTAGTTAACTATAATAACCTTGCTTCGTACAATAGGTACACTAATGAACAAAAGACAGCCGGGGCCTACATGAATGGCACGTACCCCTAAAAATGTGGAAAGCATACGACTAGCCCTGCTGCGCAGTCCAAGTCGATCTGCTCGGAAGCATTCTTCTGAACTTGGCCTCAGTAATCGTTCGGTAAGGCGTTTTTTGCATTTAGACCTGCATTTCCATCCATACAAATTGTCAAATGCTATTTCAATATGAACTCAAATCTTTCAATAAATTTCTTTGTAAGAAAGAATTAACTATTTTGTGATTTTGTAAAAAACATCCGTCCTTTCTGCCTCACCATGTACTTACGGGTATATCGCCACCCATTTCCTTTTTCAGTGATTAAAGCAGAGGTGGGTGAGGCAACTACTCATGGTCGCAGAAGTAGTCTGCACCAGGCATAGACTGGTCATTACCTAGCCAGAGAACTTTAGCAGGTTTCACTCCCTCTGCCCAAAGAAATCGCACGATGGTGGGTTGTTCAACAATGGTGGAATCCCACAGCAGTGTGTCCGTGTTCATTTGACATTGACTGCAACTAGGCTACCAACAGAGCGCTGCGCTATGCGTGTTCAAACTACCCATAATACACTGTGAATGTGTTGTATCGCTTCACTTTCTCTCTGTTGTGATTATCATGTAATATTCAAATTGACTTTACTGTTTTGAATTACTCTCTTATTTAACTTGAATCACTTTTGTCCTACCTTAATAAATGGAGAGGTTTGGCATCAGGAAATGCATCTGGCTATAAAAGTAATGCCTCGAAAAACATCGACCCCCACATAGAAGTAGGAAAAGAAGAAGAAGTTTACTTATTTTCTTTAGTGCTTTTTAGGGGAAATATTTTAAACTTTCTGGAATCAAACATTGAGCACACTAGCGTGACTGAAAATGTGGTCAAAAATCCATATAAATTAGATAACAACAATTTATTGGTATTTTGGTTTAATACCATGACTCCTGTCCCCCACTCACCAAATACAGTTTCAGAAATCTTTTATGAAGGTTTTATTATGGAGAATAATAACCCTCAAATATGCCTTTCTTGAAAGCGAAGCAAGGTCTTCTGAGGCCCACGTTGCTTTTACCTCCGTAATGTCACACAGTGTGAGGGTCTCTTCTGGACTCTATAGTGATTTCTAAGTTTGATTTTGCATTCCCCATGCTTTTCATATGTGAAAATATTTGGAGTTTTCTGTCATCAAACTCAGTAGTCCCATGTGACTGATGCATACCGCCGTGGTCAATTTGTCCCAACAGCATTCTTGTTATGCATTGTTGAAATATCTAGAGAAGTTCAAAAAGTACTCCTTATGGGAAATGACATTCCAAGATCAAGCTCACCTGGAGCTGAACTCAACACAACAACGGAAACCACAAACCATCGGCAGGCTGAGCCTCAGTGTGTTCTGCTCCTCTCAGTGTTCCAACAGAAAATGAATTTGATATAACTGGTGTTTGGGTTAGGTGGTAAGCAGGGGAGTGTTACTGTCTTGGCCAAATTACCATTTCCGTTATATTTTAGATATTTTGGTGGTTAATTCATACATATTTTTTAATCGATTGCTTAATAATTATGATGATTATTACTGTTTTGCATCGTGCTGATCTGGGTAATCAAAAAAAAAACCTAAGAAAAGTGAACTTTGCCAAGCTACAGTCGGCTGTGAGAAGAACTCAAAGCTCATACATGGGTAAGGTTGCCCACCCTTCCAGTTCTTGAGTTGTGTTATGCATATTATGTCATTGGCTCTGTATTTAGACCAAGATTGATGTTCAAGGCCCAATGGTTCATGAGTTTTTATGTGACAGATGGATACCCTTTATCATTATATGTATAGGGCAGCACGGTGGTGCAGTGTGTAGCGCTGCTGCCTCGCAATTATGAGACCCGTGTTCGCTTCCCGGGTTCTCCCTGCGTGGAGTTTGCATGTTCTCCCTGTGTCTGCGTGGGTTTCCTCCCACAGTCCAAAGACTTGCAAAAATTGTCCCTAGTGTGTGCGCCCTGTGGTGGGCTGGCACCCTGCCCGGCGTTTATTTCCTGCCTTGCACCTTGTGTTGGCTGGGATTGGCTCTAGTAGACCCCCGTGACCCTGTGTTAGGATGTGACAGGTTGGAGAATGACTGACTGACTGATTATTTATATATATATATATATATATATATATATATATATATATATATATAGTAATCCCTCCTCGATCGCGGGGGTTGCGTTCCAGACCCCCCCGCGATAGGTGAAAATCCGCGAAGTAGAAACCATATGTTTGTATGGTTATTTTTATATATTTTAAGCCCTTATAAACTCTCCTGCACTGTTTATAAATATTCCCCGCAGAGTTATACAGCATAATCCCTTTGTATTCTCTTAGATATTAGGTAAGATTCATTGAAATTATGTATATAAACACACTGTTTATATACAGTAAAACCTAAATATTATTTTAAAGATATTGAGTGTCTCCGATATCACATACAAGGTGTGGTAGAAAAGTATTGAGACTGGCAACACTGTAAGCAATCTGGCAACGCTGCGCTGTTGTCCTTGATAGAGCACGTGTATCAGTACCCTCCCATAGCTCAGTGCGAGTTTCAACTCCTTCCGTTAACTACGTGATTTTTGTGACTGCTATTAGCGAAGTTGTGTTTTTGGTTGTGCGTCACGCAAAATGGAACAGCGGAATTTGGAGCAACGTTGTGCCATTAAATTTTGTGTTAAGCTTGGAGAATCGGCAAGGGTGACGTTTGAAAAGCCAACACTTTGGCACAAATCATTTTTGGAAGGCAGAAAACACGTTGAAGATGAACACCGTTCAGGGAGGCCTTCAACTTTGAAAACCAATGAAAACATCGAACGTGTGAACACTCTTGTGAGATCAGACCGTCGTTTAACATTAAGAATGTTGAGTGAACAATGAAAGGCTCAGAAAAAGGGTCATTCGCGTGAGACCAGACATTGCAGACAAATGGATGCTCCATCATGACAACGCCCTATGTCACACTGCCCTCTCCATAACAGAATTTTTGACCTCAAAAGGCATTCCTGTGGTTCCCCAGCCCCCTTATTCACCTGACCTCAGTCCGTGTGACTTTTTCCTTTTTCCTAAACTGAAAAATGTCCTCAAAGGACGTCATTTCGGGACTTTAGAAAACATCCAAAAGAGTGTAACGGACATGCTGAAGACCATACCGGTTGAAGACTTCCAGCGCTGCTACCAACAGTGGGAACAACGTCTCCATCGGTGTGTAGCTGCCCAAGGGAACTACTTTGAAGGGGATAACATTGATGTTTGAAAAAAATAAAAACTTTGGTAAATAAAAAATCAGTCTCATTACTTTTCTGCCACACCTCGTATGTTACAGCCATTACGATAGACAGACAGGCCACCAGCAATAAATACGTACAATGCAAGAAAAATAGTATACAGTAAATGTCTGTACAGTGACACTAAACGTACGTACATGTACTAAGTACTGTAAGAAGAAAATTAATTATGGTTACTCACCAACAATGACACGACGACTTGTCCGATAACAATGAGTTTAATTTTACTGCACAACAAAGGAGAGCGTTACAGCCCTTGTAAAGGAGCCACTTCAGGCGATTGTGTAGCACTGCCGTTGTTCTTCTTCTGGCAGTCTTCAATCCAAATCCCTAAAGCAGATTCCATCCAGACTACTGCCTTATTACATCCACTTACAACTCGTTTTGCACCCTGGTTAAAAGGACACTGCGGCCGTAGATCTTATATTCCTTTCCTACTTTTTAAATAAAAAGAATCGTAGCCTTCAACAAATCCAAAAC
>JANRMT010062855.1:6116652-6130035 GCA_026402145.1 Polypterus bichir lapradei
ATGATCAGAAACATTTTGTGTGACAAACATGCAAAAGAATAAGAAATCAGGAAGGGGGCAAATAGTTTTTCACACCACTGTGTGTGTATATATATATATATATATATATATATATATATAACCAAAGCCTAATTCCATGTGGCATTTAACTAGACGTCTTGTTTCTACGTTTGTTTGTAAAGGTCATAGTTTTGTGTGCAGCATTCTTTCCAGTCTCTGCATGTTTTTTTTTGTTTGTTTACTTTTTTGCTTGTGTCTCCAGATTCTAATTATGGTGTTTTCATTTTTCTGTGAATTCCAACTGAAAAATGAACGTGCAGATAACAAAGTGGTCAGCAGTCAAGCCCCCTGGCTTTGTATTAAGGAGTGGTTTGAAATGAAAACCTTTCAGCCATTATAGCACTTAAGCAAATGTCTCTGTAGTCTAATGCTGCACTCACATGCCATCAGAGTCTTTAAGATGCCGACTTGGGACGTTTCACCTGCCAACTTCAGGACATTCACATTTTTAGGAGAAACGCTAGGTTACTCCTGATATGGTAAAGGTTGTTATTATTTTTTTACAAAAATAAATAGGAAACAAAAAAATGTTAAAAGGTGTATTGTGTTGCTCCAAATGCTTTTTGTCTCCCAAAAATGCCATTTTAATCGACGGAGGTGAAAGTTCAGCATTATGTCACAACTTGGGGAATTCGTGGGGTGTTCCTGCCTGTATGATAGCATGTGATGCAGAATTAATTTTGGCAAATTACTCTGATTAGCATTTTGAGTAATTTGTGTTTCTAAGGTTAAAGGAATAATTAAAAAAAAAAAAAAAAAAAACTTTTGTGGGGAAGTTTGAAATTTTACTGAAATTGTTGTAGGCTTCTTTTTTGCTGGCTGGAGACAAATTACTGACGGGCTGTTTCTCTCCAGCACAGAGTCTCCCCATTAAAGCTTTATTTACGTGTTGCTTTGCTCGCACAAACATGCTGTAGTCTTATTGTTTTCAGTGAGAAAGAAAAATCAATGGAGATGTGTATCAAATGCCATTTTGTACTATTATTTCAAAAGAAAAAGCCTTCTTTACTGCCCCATTGACCTAATGAAAACTGTGCACCTCTTGAATCCGAGTGCCATCAGGAGGTCGTGTAGACTTAAGTTGTCGCAATACACTACGTTTTATTGTAGGGTTTGCTGGTCACATATGCAGATCTTGTCAACTGCACCATGTCAGGTTACATGACTGAAAATTGCAGTGTCGCTCTTCCACCACATTCATGCTTACCTCTTTTTCTGCCAGCCAGTAGCGCACTGCCTGACGGAGCCAGAACTATACGAAGGGTTAAGAGCTCCTGCCAGTTCAGTAGTAATCTCTGACCTTTGTTTGTTTTTTTCATTCTCTTATGTAATATACGAGACATCAGACAGATGAGAGTGTCCTCTATTTATGAGGTCCTCAGTCCCTGTGCTGCCTGATGGAGCCAATCCTGTGTGAAGGGTTAATAGCTGAGGTGTGTTCAGCTGCTTTCTATGCCCTTCTCTTTTCCATTCTGTTTTAGTAGCCTAAAATGTGAGATGGCAAACGGATGAGCTTCTCTTCTATTTGTGAAATTCAAAAACTTGTGTTTCTTATTCTCGTCACTCCATTCTATGCTGAAAACTCATTGGTTCTCAACTTTTGAACGTAAAGAGCCCACCCCTCCAATCAGTTTGATTTTAACCTAACCCAGGGGTGGCGAGCTCCAGGCCTCGAGTGCCGCAGTGGCTGCAGGTTTTCATTCTTACCATCTTCTTAACTAGTGGCCAGTTTTTGCTGCTGATTACTTGTTTTAATTAACTTGACTCAGGCCCCATAGTTGTTTCTTTTTCTTTAATTAGCAGCCAAACAATAATGAGACCCAAAACAAGCCACCACATGACCAGCTCCCCTGTGCCCATCACACGATATCTGAAATTAAAGAGAGGCGATGGTCTTGGTAAGGTTGATCTTTCAGGTCACCAAAACATTTTGACATTGGTGCTCTTAGAAAGGACAGAAAAACAACAGTTTTCGAAATGTGTGCTGTTGCAGAATGAGAGCAGCAACAAGCCATGGAATTAAATAACGGGTTTAATTAACAGCGAGAATTGGCTTCTCATTGAGAAAGTGATTGGAGTGAAATTGGTTGGAGTTTGAAGCCCCAGTTTAGCTGCTCATCTGTTGGCTCGTTTCACATCTCATTTCTGCTTGGCTGTCATTTAATGAAGGAAGGAATCAATTCAGAGGGCTGAACTCTTCTAACAGGGCGATTAAAGTGATGGGGGAAAAGTTATTAGCAGTGAAAACTGGTCACTGGAGTTCGCCACCCCTGACCTCACCACTCGCAGACTAGTTGTTCTCAGTTGTTGGGTATGTCACTTTAGGTAATCAGCTTCACAGGAGCCTGCTGCCAACCACCTCCAACTATGTATATGAAGGCTACTACTGAAAAATCGCAGGAAAAGTCGTCTGATGTGGCATAGCCTTTACATACTGAAGTTGCAAGTTCTGTATTGCGTCTGCCTGATGGAATGGATAGGAAACTTTTAGAAATGAAAGACACTTTAAGAATTCACAGCAGACCTTGTTTGAAGAGTGTGTAGTGCTTGGCTGGTGTTTACAGCATGAAGCCTACGTAAGGTCACTGCCAGTGTTTGTAAGATTAGCAAGGATTGGGCAGAAAGCCCTGGTAGCAAAAGATGCTCTTGATTATTATATGGCTGATTTATTTATCCAAGGCAACTTACAAAATTTGAGAGATGCCATTGGTTGCATTTTTTTTTTGTTTTTGTTTTTTTTTTTCCAAATAGAACACAGGGAGGTGAAGTGAATGGCTCATGGGCACACAGTGTCAGTAGTGGGATTTACCCCCCCAACCTCGAGGTTTGAAATCCAAAGGCCAAACCACAATGCCACACTGCCTGTGAATATGAAGGGCAGTTTTATTCTAAACTGTGTTGATCAGTTTTCAAAATAAAAAGACTGCGGCAATCATAAAGGTTCAAAGTTCATATTTTAGTGTTCTTTTACCTGCAATTCAGAAGAAATGTGTTTACGTGTTTATTCTTTTTGCACTGGCATAACTCGAGTCACAGGTTCTGTAGCAGTAACACTTTGGTATTGTTGCTCTCCGATTCTCTCGTGCCTTCAGGGTTTGTAAAGAGTGATCCTCTTGTTGTTAGTGTAATATGTTGAAGCTTGGGATTGGCATTTCTTCTACAAGGTTCCATCTGCTGTAGGGTTGTCAGATCAAATGTCACTATTCAAATATACAGTAATTCAAACTTATTTGAAAAAGGGCTTATTTAAAGGCAGAAGCTAACATCCGATTGTACAATAATTTGTTATCTGCCTTGCACTAATTTTGCATAGTGTTTCTCCAGACGCTCTTTGTAATGCTGCCATATTTTGCACATCTGTTTTTGCACCTCACTTTCACTCCCAGTCTTTTTGTCATTTTGCATGGCTAGTGTGTTGTTATAATTAGTGAAACAGTCTGCCTTCACAATGCAGTTTGGGACAATTTTTCTGTCCCTTCTGATTGCTTTTTTTTGATCTACAGGTGTACTCTGAGCATTTTTAAATGCTTCTCTAGTACACTAAACATATTAAACATATTACATCTGATTCTGTTCCAATTCACAAACCCAATATCCTTGACTGTTGTTTGATGCTAAGACATTTTCACAAATTCAAGCCTACTGTATAATAAAACACTAAGGTATGCGTATAGTAGATAGTGAAAAAGAAAGAGAGGACAACAATAAAGAGATGGGATGTCAAGACAGCCGCCCATTGTAATTGGAAGCAGCAAAAGTAAAAAAAAAAAAAAAAATGCAAAATTATTGTGGAGTCGTCTAAGCAGACACGGGTTCAAACAGAACTGCCAAAGATGGCAGAGCTTCCGGCTTTCAGTCCTGACGGCAGGAAGAGGCACATCCAGGTGGACGGACACCGGAAATGACGTCGGAGGTATTCTAGCCATCAATTGTCTGGTCTGCAGATCAAGAAAGGGAGAAAGATGTTATGACGCAACACCAGCCCCTGTGGAATTACAGTCACTGCTGTGAGCCCTTCAGCTGTCCCCTTTGTGATGCGTGTGATGATAGATAGATAGATAGATAGACAGATAGAACTTCATTTGCCTCCAGGGAGAAATCGGACTTTTGTATATGTCCTGTTCCCCAGGGTAATCTGATTGCTCAGTTTGGCTATGGTGATGCAATTGAATGAGGAATTATGAGTGTTGAGACACACGAAGAAGAGAAAAGGAATAGGAGGCACACTGAGAGAGTTGCCTTCAAATATGGGAAGGATAAAAGCGCACAGGAGGTGAGAAAGGTGCCTCGAAAATAATGACAGAAACTGAGAAGCAGGCTTGACAGAACGAGCTTGAGAGAGGGAGGGAAAATGAGCTTAAGGACCAAAAGGCCTCCAAACTTGGGAAAATAAAATAATGACTGCATTTAACATTTAAGAAATCCTGGGCAATTTTGTCAGGGTTTCGTATCTGCATTGCAGCCCTGCTAAGTGTGTCTGGTTCTACTCTTTTGACGATCATATCGCTATATACACACTGACAAAACCCTTTTTTTATGAAGTGTTGTGGTTTCAAGCGTCACTTTGTCTGAAGGCCGTCAGTATTCTCTCACCAGTGCTTGAGTAAAATAAGCTTCATGTTTGAGAAGCATCTTAAAAATAGGATTGGGGGTGTCGTCTGTGTCTGCCTGTCAGTAAACATGTCTCTCTCGCTCTCTCTGAATGACAGTTATATATGCAAGAAAAGACAAAGCCCTTAATTCATTAACCGTGCTAATCACTGATCATAATACATGTACTTTTTTATATTATAATGTTGAATTGGTACTAAAATTTTGTCTTCAGTATTAATATAAGCTTTCAGACCTCACTATTGGTATTGAAACAGTTCTGAAGCAAATAACGGGTAACATCCATCAAACCTCCATCTCCCAGCTGCTTCATTCCCCCAGCCTACAAACAGGGACCCCGCCCTATTCCTCTGCACAAATTCACGCCTCCCTGCTTTGCTGCACCCCGCAAATGATCAAGTGGAAAACTGGGGTTGGATGCTGGGTCACTCCTCTCCTTTGAATGTCCCGTGGGTTTATATTAATATACTAGGGGGCTTTGCCCCCTGCTTGCTTTGCTTGCCCATCCCCTACACCCCATGCCTGCACTACACGCCAGCCACTTCGCGTCTCTGCCGCTCGTGTTGTGAAGAGGGGGGCTGAACTTGGGGGTCGCTCCTCCAAAACCCCCTCTTAAACAGTGATACAATGGGAAATTTATACAGTTTTTGTTTTTTTGTTTTTTTTTTTTTTTTTTTTAACCTCCTCTTTGCTCGATCAGCTGCTGGCTTGCTGCTGTGCCCCGTGATCTACATCTCGCGCAGCACACTTATGTCATATCACCTATGTCCATATATTCGATCTCTTTTCGCTTTTACCTTTTTGTCAATATCACATTGAATTTTGATTCTGTGTTTGGAATTACATCGTGACAACGTAACGTATAACTGCCTGTGAGTAAATATCGTTTTTCTCTCTACAAGGAATGTGTCTGACAATAGCATTTACACAAATGAGAAATGATTGAACTGTATGCATGCTTGAAATTTTCTCTCGCAGAATTACACTTTCACCAAACAACAAATCTTTTATTTCTCGCGGATACATCTCTTCATTGGGGAGAAACACTACTTTTTTCCCTGATGGCAACACAAATTATACGATCTACAAGTCTCCCATCTTAAAGTTTAAATCCGAAACAATATATTCGATCTCTTTTTGCATTTCTGTTATTTCACCAAGTAATAATTTCCGTTTGTTTGTTTTAATGTGATCTTATTACTATCCTTGTTTTGAGACTTTCGAATTTTCGTACTTCCATTATCTCTAACCTGCTCTGCATGTGTATGGCGCCAACATTTTTGAATTCTTTACGATGTTCTACTTTGTCATCTATTCTTTGTCTTTTATTTCCGGCCCCGGGCATAAATCTCTTGGCACAAAGACTTGTCGCGCAGGACGTGAAAGTGTCTCTCTGAGAAAATCACGTCTTGCATCTTTCCAACCTTTCAAGATTTTTTTTTTTTTTTTTTATAATAGAGGTAACATTCAAAGAATAGTGAGAGCTGTCCTCACTGGTGATTAGAGCAAGACATAATACGTGTTTTCAACGTATCCATTAAAAAGCAGGGATCCCTAATGAAATTCTGATTGCGCTTATAAACAACTGAGCCCAGAGTGCTTGAAAACTACTGTTTACTTCTAGCATTGAAATTAAAGAAATGCTGCTACTGTACCAGTTTAAAAATGTAGCTTTTTGGTACCTTTTCTGTACCGGCATACCACATGACCACAGTATATTATACATAAATTGTTTTTTGATTTACGTCATTTGTAATGGTTCAAAATCATGTATCTGCATATATGTGCTTCCTCTTGTCTGTAACAGTTTGATGTGTGCAGGTATTTTATTTCATAACGTAAGTCCTGTATTTGCAGCCAGGCAAATTGTATTTTGTGTCCGATGTTCTTAAAGCTTCTTGAATCCTTCTTTCTCTGTGGTATACATAGGTTCTTTACATAGAGGCACCAAAAAAGAATCTGTTAAGGGCACTTGAAATTCTTGGTGGGGCGGTGATATTTTGTTGGACGAGGAGCTGTTTCAGCTATGGCAAAATGTGGCTTTCCTTTCACTTTCAGTCTGAATAAGCCATAAAGTATCACCTCCCTATTCTGGCATTATAAAATGACACAGATTTTTATTTTCCTGTTGGGGACTGGGTGGTCTTGTGGCCTCGGAACCCCTGCAGATTTTTTTTTTTTTTTTTTTTTTCTCCACCCGCCTGGGGTTTTTTTTTTTTTTTTTTTGTTTTCTGTCCTCCTTATCTTTGTTCCTTAGTATTACCTAATCTTATTTTTATATTTTTCTTTTTTCACTTTGAGCTGCATCATTTGTATGAAAATGTGCTCTAGAAATAAATGTTATTACTAACTTCTGCTCTCAAAGTAATATTGTTGTATATTTGACTTCAATAATCTTAACAGATTCAAAGGTCTCTAGGAAGACATATTTAATTAATGTTAATTCAAAATGAATGCGCTAATCACTGAACATCCATTATTATATTGAGGAACCTCAACTCACCTGGTTAACAAATGAAAATTAAATGTCCGGTAAAGCAGTTGACTCCATTCAAGAATACTGAATAAATCGCACAAAAGCAATGTCTGAAGGCTGCTGTTTTTATTTCTGCTTGTAGTGTTTCAGTATAAGAGGCTCTTAGCAGATGGATGAGGGCTTAGGATGGATGAGGGCATTTCATTTCTGCTATGATGAGAATTAGCAGTTAGTGTAGTTGACAATTGACAGTTTTTAGGGTGTGGGTTATGAGGTCGCTGGTTGCTGGAGGTCGCTCCTGATATCTATGCAAAAGGGCGAAGGCCCAAGTCTTTAGTGTCCTGGTGCTTCCTGTCTTGCTATAGGGTTGCCAGATATGGACGCTATCCAGTGACCTGAGACGAAGACTGGACTCCTTTGGTACTGTGTCTCTCCGGAAAATCCTTGGGTGCTGTTGGCTTGACTTTGTGTCGAATGAGCGGTTGCTCACGGAGTCTCGAATGTGGCACATTACCTGCATTGTGAGGGAGTGTCAGTTACGGCACCACGGCCTTGTGGTGCTTTTCCCCCCAAGGGTGATCCAGCTTGTAAGATCTTGGGGACCTGAGTGGCTGGACCAGGGCAAGGGGTCGCCCACGTAACACCTGGATGTGGCAGATAGAAGGGACTGGAAGGGTGGGACTGGACCGTGTGTCTGCCTGGGCAGATGCCAACCGGGATCCCGAGTTGTTTCATCGTGTAGTGGGTGCAGCAACACACTCTACCAGTCCATGCTCCCCAACTTGACTTGACTTGGGTTAAGTAGGTGAAAGACGGTAAGTCACTGCACCAGTACTTTCGTCCCAGTACAGTTTGTCCATTCTTACTGTATACATGCGGAGCAGAAAACACTTTATGAAACTTAACTTTGCTTAGAAGGATCAGTTTTGCTGGGGAGGCTGAAGGGTACTTTGCAGGTTTCTCAGGTGTCTGCGTGGCCTCTTCATATATATTAAATGTGTTTTATTTGTAGATGTTGTACTGCTTGAACTGTCATCCCCAGTAAAACCAACCCATTTGCAGACAGCAGAGAAAGCTTGACCTGTTCTAAAGTCTTCGTTTTCTGATCCTCACTCAGAAAGGGAATGTGGACAGAGCTGACGTGAACACGCTTAGCAAGAGTGTTTTGTGGATTTTATTTAATGTTCAGAGGACATTGTGGAAAATCAAATAAAACTGCTCGACATTGCATTGTTGGCTTTTGCATATTGATTTTTTTATTTTTTTTTATTTTTAATATTGAGTCCAATATGTGATGGCACAGTGGCTAGTGCTGGGCCCACTTGTTGTCTGGCAGTGGAGTTTCCATGCTTTCCCCACATCTTTCTGGGTTTTCCTCCCACATCTCCAACAATGTGCAGGGTAGGTTAACTGGCAATTCACTGCTCTCCCAATGTAAATATCATTAGTGGGATGGGCCGTTGTGCTGTCCCTGTCTCTTGCCCAGTGCTACCAAGATAAGGCCTAGCCTCCTGCTGCTTTCAGTTGATTTGAGAATGTAATGTTCTGAAGGCCTAGTGTGCCTGAACATGAAATAGCAGTTCCGCCTTGTTCCTGTGATGCTTGTGTCTTTTGTTCTCAATTCTGCCACTTCCCATAAAACTCCTTTGTGTTAACATGTCTCCTGTTTTTTTGTTTTTTTTTTTTGTTCACAGGTGCCATTTGGATTGTGTAGCACCGGCGCACCATGTATTCGGAGTGGCGGTCTCTGCACCTGGTGATTCAGAATGATCAGGGCCATATGAGCGTTCTGCACAGCTATCCTGAGAATGTTGGTCGGGATGTGGCAAATGCTGTGGTGCGACCACTCGGGCAGATCTTAAATACACCCTCTGCTGTGGGAACTGAGAGCATCCTTAAAACGGATAAAGAGGTATGTACTGTCGGCAAACGCAGGCATTAGCGGGGCTCAATCAATCGGGCAAACTTCAACGTCAAGCCAAAAAGTATTGTTTTCAGGTTTTGTGTAGATGATAAAATAATGAACTATGTTTGTTTTATAAAGCTGCTTCTTACATTTCTTTATTGACTACCTCCTGAGTCTATTGTGTTGACAGTTTAAAATACCTGATTTGTGTAAGCCATATTTAAAGATTTAAAGCCTTAATAAACATAAGGCTCGTGGTAAGCAGAGTTTTCACTTCCTTATTACATAGGTTAATCAGATACAGAAGAGAGGATTAAAAATATGAGTGTCATGTACATTCAAATTATTTAAATGTGACATGTAACACAAATATTTTAGTAGTTAATTTTACATCTTAATGTTGTTTTTCTATGAAGTAAAGTAATCGAAGGCTATTTAGATGATATAATTGTGTTTTGCTGTTACTGAGGCTTCGAATTAGATAGGATCACCCTTTTCTAAAATTGGAGGTCCTCAATAAGTTGCTACTATTTAATCTGTTTTTTATGTTAGATATATACTTAATGTGCACAAGAATGTTTTAATTACAGGTCATGTTAGCTTCCTGTAGTCTGGTTAACCATAATATTTTCATTTATATATTCACTTCAGAGTATCAGGCTAACTGGTTGTGTATAAAATCCATTCATCCATCCGTCCATTATCTAATCCCATTTATAATATAATCTCTCAAAATGCAGTTATCCCTTGTGTCCTGTGCCCCTCACCCATGATACTGCAAAAATCTACAAATTCATTTTGGGTACCCCACCTCGCCTCCTAATACTGTACTGTTGATTATTTAACATATTATATAAATATATATAGAACACCAGAAAAAGTAAAATATGCAATTACTGTACTGCAACAGTAATTTGGAGTCTTTGCACCTTCTGGTGTAACTGCAGCAATGGCTTCATGGATTGGAAACAGGGATAGTTATTGGAGTTCACGGGCATCACTGCAGATCTCTGTAGTATTATAGGAGACCGGGTCACTGGTGATATTCGATAATGTTATAAAGCTGATTCAAAGTTGATTTAAAATTGTTACAAATCACAACGCTTTACATTTTTGAATGTGTAATATTAGATAGAGTACAGACAGTAGATTTATTTTTAATGTATTCCACTATAAAAACTCCAGTAGGATTACGAGAAGTCTACCAAGAAGTCTATTTTGTACTGCAGGGATTACACGCATTTTAAACTCGAACGGTTTACATCTGTTTTACCATGTAATTGCTCTCCCGTGGTTAGCTACAGTTAGGTTTATACTGAAATGACTTCTGGCTGGCTTGTACTTTGATAAATATTAACATTGGCACAGGATCATCTGGCATTTGTTCATCTTGGAGTCTGTTGTTAGTCTACCACTTAGACTCCTACCAAGAATAGGTGGTACGCGCTACAGTGAATGGATAGATTAAATGGCTTTGCAGGCTTTGTTTAAGTATATTTACTCAAAACTGTGTCCTTTTTTTCTTTTTGTATAGGTTAAGTGGACAATGGAGGTTTTGTGTTATGGCTTGACCTTGCCGCTCGATGGGGACACAGTAAAGCTTTGTGTGGACGTGTATACTGACTGGATCATGGCACTGGTGGCTCCCCGAGAGTCAATTCCTCCTCCGGTTATCAAGGAACCAAACCTTTATGTGCAGACTATTCTGAAAAATCTCCAAAACCTCTTTGTGCCCAGGTATGTTACAATAAATAGAACAGCTTGGATTTATTTGAGGAGACCTTGGAGGGCTTCTGTGTTAAATCTTGTATTAGTTGACACTGTCAAAAAATCTTGTAATTCTTGTCTCCCCTATGATAATTTAGGATATGGCTGCACTGTTGTTGTTCATTGTTGGACAGGAGTCTGTAGTCCCTTCTTCACTACATTATTTTGGGGATAAATGTTTTGTATCTTTAACTAGTTGAAGTGATACAAGACTACTTTTTGTTTAGCGCTCTTCAGTAAGTGCAGGCACAGAGCGCGTGACAAATTCACAGGTAAAATATAAATTATACAAATTACTAAATACTAGGGGGCCCCCTGCTCGCTTCGCTCAACATGGGGCGCATTATGCACCAGCCACTTTGCGTCTCTGCTGCTCGTGTTGTGAAGGGGGGTGCTGAACGCCCGCTAAGGAGATGCGGTCGGATCAGCTGCTGTCTTGCTGCTGCTGCCGAGCTGCGTGTTCTGCTTGTCGCGCCTCATGTCGATCATTTAATAGCTCGTACAGCAGCTGTCCTTTTGTCTCACTGCCTCGTCTTGCGGGGCATTAAAGTGTCTCAGAGAAAATCGCGTATCGTCTCTTTCCAAGCCTTTCAATATTTTTTTTTTTTTTTTTGTAATAGACAGAATTACTACATATAAAAATACAGACCAGTTAAAACACTCAGAAAACATAGTAGAAACTGATGAACAAAAATGGGCCTGGCATTAAAGTTGTTATATCTGTACAGTGGTTTAAGGTACAAAAGCAAATATTTATGTGTTTTTTAAAGTCGAGAATATGTTCTTTTGGTGTATGATAGGATCCCATAATTGGTGTGACTCCTTGCGGGACTGAAACCATGAATGATACTGTTTTGTATTTGTTTACTGTGTTTTTACAAAGAGCTGATTAATCCCACTGTAATCAAATGGATAACATGTTGAATAAATTAAGACACTGACATGTAAGCTTTGAAAAACTATTTGTTTTTTGTGGTTTTTTTTTCCCTCTGTTGAAAGCCTCCCTATTCATGGTGGGACTATTGAAGCTGTCTACATTCTGTATGTTAAGTTGGGTTGATTGTAATATATGTACAAATTTCATGAACATCCACAGTAATGTGTAGTTTTTGTGGTGTTTATCCTCTCTCAATATGACTCCCCAATGAAACTCAATGAAGCCTGTATTTTTAATTGCATAAAGAGTAATTTAAATATAAAATTTTGTGAAATTTGACATAGCCGTTTATTAGTGATTCACAAGTTTTGTGTTGATCACCACACCCACCACCATCATTTCCATTGAATCTTTGATGTAAACTGTAGCCTTCACTGTAAGTAAAGCCACACTTCAACAATATGCCCCATTCATCACCATCAGTTCAAGTGTTTTGGTGTGATAACATAGTTTTCTCGATTTCTCGATAGAGCCTTTGAAAGGTCTTAAAGTCTAAATTTTAAGTTGTATCAACAGTAATGTGCATGTAAAATTTTATGAACGTTGACTCTGCGGTTTTGGAGAGATTCATTTTTTTTTTTTTGCCCTCAGTCTCACCTCCCCCTTACAACCACTCTGGCCAATGAAATTTTTGAAACTGCCTGTTTTCTGGGTTTTTAGAACACTCCAGATGAGAAACAGGCCATTAAGCTCAACAAAGCTTGCCAGTCCTATCCAGTTTTATTTCTTCCAAAAAAACATCAAGTTGAGTTTTGAAAGTCCCTAAAGTCTTACTGTCTACCACACTACCTGGTCACTTATTCCAAGTGTCTATCATTCTTTGTGTAAAGAAAAACTTCCTAATGTTTCTGTGAAATTCAACCTTAACAAGTTTCCAACTGTGTCCCCGTGTTCTTGATGAACTCATTTTAAAATAACAGTCTCGATCCACTGGACTAATTCCGTTCATAATTTTAAACACTTCAATCATGTCTCCTCTTAATCTTCTTTTCCTTAAACTGTAAAGGCTCAGCTGTTTTAATCTTTCCTCATAATTCAACCCTTGTAGTCCTGGAATCAGCCTATTTGCTCTTCTCTGGACCTTTTCTAGCACTGCTTTGTCCTTTTTGTAGCCTGGAGACCCAAACTCCACACAGTACTCCAGATGAGGCCTCACCAGTGCATTATAAAGCTTGAGCAGAACCTCTTTGGACTTGTACTCCACACATATATAACCTGATATTCTGTTAGTCATCTTAATGGCTTCTAAACACTATCTGGAAGTCGATAGCTTAGAGTCCTCTATGACTCCTAAATCCTTCTCATAAGGTGTACTCTCGATTTTCTGACCACCCATTGCGTATTCAAACCTAACATTTTTACTTCCTGTGTGTAATTCTTTACATTTACTGACTTCAAATTTCATCTGCCACCAATCTGCCTGTATGCTATCCAAGTCCTTCTGTGATGATATAACGGATTCCAAATTATCTGCGAGTCCACCTATCTTGGTATAATCTTCATACTTAACCAGCTTGTTACTGATATTCCTATCTGAATCATTTACTGTGTGTATATATGTGTATATATATATATATGTGTGTATATATATGTGTGTGTATATATATATATATGTGTATATATATA
>JANRMT010062855.1:6132703-6194527 GCA_026402145.1 Polypterus bichir lapradei
ATATATATATATATATATATATATGCAGAATAAACGGTCTGAGCTTCTCCTTTTAAGCTAAAGATTTTCCATTGCTTTGAAACATTGCATACCACACAGCAATTTTGGAAACCGGGCTGCTTCCTGGGGATTCCAATAGTGGTTCATTTTTGTTCGAAGAGTGATTCAAATTTAAGTAGCTATTTTATTTAATATTTTCTTTACAATTTTATATGCATCATTAATGCTCTTGTTATTTTCATTTTTTTAAGGCAAGATCATGCCCCCAATCAATTCAGGCTATGTCAACAAGTGCTGACAGCAGTGCAGAAGCTGGCCAGGGAGTCTGTCACAATGATAAGAGAGACCTGGGAGGTGCTGTTGCTTTTTCTGTTGCAGATCTGCGATACACTTTTGGCGCCTCCTACCATGCCAGGTGAGTCTGCCTGTTGTAATAATACACTAAAATAAACAAAGCTATGTCTGGCTTCCTTCTGCTGCCAGCTATGCATATACAGTAGCAGCAACTGTTCTGGTCACTGTTATCTGGAACGTTATTGTCACTCCAACAGCTCCCAGGCTCCCTTTTGCTGTCTTGATCCAGCTAAGAAATTAAGCATATTCTTCTATCACCACAACTCAACTTCCTTCCATATCATCTTTTGTAACTCTTGTTTCCTCCCCTGCATTTTTTTTTATAGTACAACCCCTGCCCTGCCATTTTCCACCTTTTCCTCAGCCTTCCTACACAGCTTCAGCCTCGTTCTCCTTACCAAATGCTTTCATGTCTCCACATCACTCCTTTATTTATACTCCAGTTTCTCTTACAGAAACAACAAACGTCTTCCTGATTTATTCCCATCTGATTCCTTTCCTTGATATTCAGCCATGTTTTGCTCATCATGTAAATTTATAAACCTTACACTTCAGTGCCCAAGAAATAACTTTAGAAGTGGAAGTGTCGAGAGAGCTCAGGAGCTTATTTATTGCTTCCACCACAGAATCTCCCTCCATTTGTGTTCATCATATTACCTAACTCTATCTGTTAAGTATATTTCCTCTACATTTGATGAAAAATAGTTAAATGCTTCCCTTAAAGCATGACTTTGAAAGCTTGATTAGTTTTAAGTACTACACAGGTGATTAATCAAGTCTGCAAATATTTATGGATGAGAATATGCTGGAGCTCAGAGGAAAGGCATGTGCATTACAGATGGAAACTTAGGAGCAGTGCCTTTTCAGTGTTTATTAGATTCCCTGGGTGATTTTAAGCAGTTAAGTCAGGACCAACACCAGCAAGAGAGAGAGAGAGAGAGAGAGTTTAGGAGCACACACTGATACAGCGCATTGCCGCACCCACCACACGACAAACCACCTCAGGATCCCAGATTAGGACCTGAGTGCAGCCATGCAATGGATGACACCTCGGCACCACACTAGTTCAGATGGAGTGGAACACTGTGAGGTTTTTTATGGTGGCTGGAGTGCCAATTCTGCCACCAGCCCCTAAGTTTTTCCCTGCAGGCTGGAAAGCCGACATGCAGGGCTGGATGCAGATTAACGTCATACCCAGGACGGAGCAATTGCAGGTTAAGGGCCTTGCTCATGGGCCCAACAGAGTATCAAGAAGCATCATAAATCGTAGAGAGATGTGTCTATTTCTGACCTTTTTCTGATGGTATAACACATTGATCGTGTTATACGGTTTTAGTTGATCTGTGATCACCACAGTTAGCACTAAACAAAGCACAATTATTTTCTAGTCTACAAAAGAGCACAACTCATTTCAAAGTGACTGATGTAAAGGGGACAAGCGTGATTATGTATTCAGGAAAATTTGTGACATGGTAAAAATGGAATGGTAAAACTAAAAAAATAAAATAAAATGCTGTGTAGGGCTGCTTGCCCTGAAAAATGTTTTGAGTTGTGTCAAGCCAGACCCGGACACACACAGGCGGGACACAGGTTCAAACACAACACAAATCACCAACACCGCAACACACAGTTCAGTCCCTTCCTTGTCGCCAGTCCATTCGCCTCCACTCTTCCTCAGGCTTTGTCTTCTTCCTCCCGACTCTGGCCCTCTGAATGGAGTGATGCGGCCCCTTTTATATTGTCCCCAGATGGGCTCCAGGTGCTCCTCAATGATCTTCCAGCAGCACTTCCTGGTGTGGCGGAAGTGCTGCAGTCCATGCCTCCGGAATCGCCCAAGCGCCCTCTCGTGTCCCGGGAGAGGTATTGCCCCTCTCCCAGTCTTCTCATCCTCCAGGCATCCCGGCTGGGCAAGAGCCCCAGCCGTCCACCACAGTTGTCTGACTTTTCTTTGAAGACCAGGTTTGCTGCATTTGTTTTGACACATTTTAGTGCCTGAACAGATCCTGTGCTACTCAAATGTCTTGAGTTAATTACTCAGTACTGTAAGTACTTTTTTAGGAAACCACGTGAGCTTCACAAGCCTCCCCCCAAAAACACTTAGCAGTCTTCTTACAATATCTGTGTAGTATAAAGATGCCATATTTTTTATTTATTTATTTTTTTTGATTTTATTGAAATCGCACAACATTCCATACAAATAAATCAATTTTTACAAAAATAGGATCGAAAACAAATCATCCCCCTCCCCTAAAGGTGCTGTATTTTTTGATCTTATGAAATTACATTGTCCTGTTTAGCCATTTAATTTGCCACATACAGTGTCTCTGTCCTGATTTACTGTATTGTTTTGCTTATTCATAACTTTTAATTGTGTATGATCTCCAAACAAATTTAGTATAATGCAAAGCAAAACCTGAATAAACACAGTGCACAGTTTTTTGTTTTTTTTTAATGAACATTTGATTTATTGATTGGGGAAAAAAACACCGTTCTCACCCATGTCATGTGTTCTGTGCCTGGCTTGTTCCTGTGGTTTCATTGGTTTGGAAGTCGTTGTCCGAGGGCAGAGTAAGAGACGTCAACTCGTCAACTGCCTCCGGTGAATTCAGCCCCAATGACTACTTTGAGTCCAACTGTGTAATCTCAAGTTTTTTTTTTCTCTACTCCCCCCGCTCCAAAGAAACCATACGATTGAGCACATTTCTGTTTTCAGTTTATATCTGTAATAATTCTTGTCTGCCGTATACTCTGTAATTAAAGTGTAATCAAACCATTTTCCTGCAATTGTAGCTCAGCTTTAAAAGAGGACAGGTAGTTTAGACATATTTTTTGGCACATCTAGAGAAAGCAGAAGAGAAATGGCCTTTGATAGCCTATAAAAAACCTAAACCTGCCACCTTTATAATTTGTTCATCATAAGCTAGCAGTTTTTCCATAATTCTTATTCTGGCGGCAAGAGGAACAATTCTTCCATCTCTGTGCGACTTACACAGCTTTGTCCTGTTTGCTGTCCTGCTGCACTCTTTGCTGTAACTAACACCGGTTGTGATTTTTTTTTTTTTTTCTGTATGTTTAAAGAACTTCAGCTCCCAGATGTTTTGTTTGCAGGTGGAATTGCTGAGAGTTTGGCAGAAAAGCTGATAAGTGTGCTATTTGAAGTGTGGTTTTT
Organism: Polypterus bichir lapradei; assembly: GCA_026402145.1. Taxonomy (NCBI): domain Eukaryota; kingdom Metazoa; phylum Chordata; class Cladistia; order Polypteriformes; family Polypteridae; genus Polypterus; species Polypterus bichir. Next base: position 6,136,227 of record JANRMT010062855.1, read on the forward strand.
GGCTTGCACAAGATGTTTTCCCACACCTCCTTACTGGAAGACTGCCAGAGAGATGCTAGCCAACTGGAGACATCATCCAGCTGTGGTGGAGCAGTGGAGCAAAGTCATCTGTGCTTTGACCTCCAGGTTAGTGAGCTTATATTTAACAGAGACCTGTAAGGCTTAGATTCAGTGCTGTTAATGTTTTAAGACTGTACTCTTTCAGTTGTATAAAAATTATGAGGCTCCACACCCCCAACATAAAAAGATGTACAGATACTTTTATTGTTAACTATATATGAGCCACTTCTTCAGCCAGACTTGCACAGTTAATGCCTTAGCAGCCAAACAGCCATTTTTATGTTTTAGAATTGTAAGTCATATGCTCTGTGGCAATATACAGTATTAGCTATTTAAGTTAAAATGGGTAAGGTTGGGGCTTTGCTCCTTCTCCTTAAAACACAACTCTTTGCCTCTAACCCACTAAGTACAATGTAAGTGGAAAAATCGTCACTACGTCTGAACTGTTGGTACACGCCTTGAAAGCAACTGAAAGTAAAGGGAATTACAGTTAAGATTCAGTTGTGTTACTTAACATGCTAATGCCTTGGATTCTTCTTTGTGATACATTGTTGCAACAAATACATGTGCCTGCTATACGGTCATCTGGACCAGCTAAGCAGCCTCTGGCATGTTAGAACAATGTAGGAAAGGCGAGTCAATGAGACATATCCATAACTTGAGGATATGGATTAGCTCTGAGACTTACGGGAGTTCTCCAGCCACAAATTATATTTTTTTAATATGTTATTTAACACTTGTAGTTCATAGTGATGAGCAAGCAAAATATTTAATCTCAATGGAGATAACAAAGTTTCTGATAGAATAGGAGTTTATGGTGAGCAACACTAAAACAGGAAATAATATCCAAAACATCCAGCAAAAAAAAAAAAAAAAAAAACTATCATACTCATGTTGCCTAATCCACAGTGCCCAACGCCCCCTTTTTACTAAAATATTGTTTAATAATAATTAAATAAATGTTCTGGAGTACAGTTCCAGAAAGTGTACTCGTGAGCAAAAATGAAATATGCTCAAAATGCAGCTGCGCATTCTTGCTGTTTCACAGACTGTCGTTAAGTAATCCCAAGGTACTCCACTTGTGGATGTGTTTGGAAGTGTAACGATGCAAATGAGTCTACAGTTCAAATGCTTGTTTGCTTTTGGTCACATTCAGTTTGTGTGTGTGTGTGTGTATATGTACATGCATACAGGTTGGCACACAAACATCGTTTGATTTTCCTTTACAATACGTGTCATATTAGCACCAGTTTTCTCTCTCATCAGTGGCAAAGTCCAGCCAGATCATTGTCAACAAACATCCTGCCATGACAGATCTCTGCAGTCCATCTGATGACTGTGGCACATGAAGGAGACTTGTCCTAGTACACATTGGTTAGATGTGAACAAATCTCGTGTGGATTATTTTTTTCTCACAAGCATAAACTAATTAAAGTTACCAGTTTTTATTTCTTTTCAGAATATCTTCTTTCTTCTGCAATATTTTTCTCACTTGTAGTGTTTTTTTGAGTTTTACCTCCCATTGAACAAACCAGTGAATAAACATAGATAAGTACTGCCAGTAAAAACCCTATTCTTGTTATCAGAGCAAGTGTGAAAGTTACACCCAGCAAGTTATTTGGATTACTGATAAGTCTCAAAGGAATCCATTCTTTTCCCAATCTGTGGTGGTCCAGAGAGGAACAAGTGGCCAGTGTGTAAAGACTGCTTAACCCGTAGTTAGACATCGGTGTCACCTCAGACACGTTTGTCTCAGTTAGTTAGCTTTGTGGGATTGGTCAACATTCAGTGTGCTTAAGCAAATAAGAAACCGGATATTTTGACCTTTTAAAATTGTATTCAGTCAACTTGTAAGCGTGGTTTTGAATTCAAATTATGTTGTGTTTTACCTTCTACTGATTAATATTTGCTCTTTTCAGATTATTGAGATTTACATATGGTCCCTCATTTCCTCCCTTCAAAGTTCCAGATGAAGATGCAAATCTAATTCCTGCAGAAATGGACAACGACTGCATTGCCCAGACCTGGTTTCGCTTTTTGCACATGCTAAGGTAGGATGAAATGTCAGCCTCTGCTGTTTATTATCACCTTTGTGTTGATGGGGAGAACTCAGTGTTTTGAGGTGCACAAGGGGCAAGGCAGGGCCTCCCGTTTAAATGTATGCCAAAGTGTGATGCCTGTGCCCTGCTGTAAAAAGGCTTTGGTCATATTTTTACAAGTTATGGTGTTTGGTTATTGCCTTCCTGACGCTTTGTGATCATAAGTAAGCAGGAAAATGAATATGAATGCACGTAAAAAGCTATTTGTGTGTCCTACCACTTCTGCACATGCAAACCATCAGTGTTTTCTTCTGACCATCTTTGGCTGCTTTTTGAATCAGGTTTCTGCTTTTTCCCCTGCTAACTTGCAGTTTTTCAGAGTTTCTTGTGCATAGCAACACTGAAATATCTCTGCAGAGCTTACTTTCTTTCATTTAAATTCAGGATTCAGAGCTTAACTGTTTTTGTAAAAGTTATCAAAGGAGAGGAGTTAAAAGGTTTTGTGTAGATTAAGGCTACAAGAAAATTGAGTCAGGTCTGTGCTGCCACAGGCACTTTGCTTCATATTGTGCATTTTATAATGGAAGCCACTGGTTTGTATCCTTCTAGCTAGATATGTAAAACCCCAGAATTATTGATGCAACTCTCAGAAATGGGTAAAAACAAGCATATGAAAGAGCAGTTCAAATATTCCTTATAATCTTTAGTGAAATTGCTTGATGGTTATCTAATGAAAACCATTCCTACAAGAACATTGTTTCGTTTAGAGAGCAGTGTATTATTTCAAGAACATATAGACCATCATTATTGTCCTCTTTTATTGCATTGGGAGTTTATCAAGCACAAATAAAGAAAAGTGGAAGACTCCATGTTTACGTTCTTATTCTTCTTTTCCAGTAACCCTGTGGATCTCAGTAATCCGGCCATCATCAGCTCAACACCCAAGTTTCAAGAGCAGCTGTTGAATGTCAGTGGTGTTCCTCATGAAGTCATTCAGCATCCCTGCCTCAAACAGTTGCCTCAGATATTCTTCCGTGCAATGCGTGGGATCAGCTGCCTAGTGGATGCTTTCCTAGGTAAACTTTGAGAAGTGTGGAGCCTTACTCTGGTTTGCTGCAGGCCTGGTTAAAAACATAAGTAGGAAAGAAAGCAACATACTGCTCATTCAAGTCAAAAACATGAAAAATAAGAACCCCCATTAAGCACTTTTATCTTCCCATAATACTTGACTTCTGCTGGTTGTAGTGATAGGTTTGGGTACAAAATGGCCATGCTGAATGGCTAGTGCTTATGTCCGTGGAGTGGAGCAAAAGTCTCCTCCTCAAAGTGAAGCATTTGACATCGGTTTTGTGTGGTTTTAAAACACACTAAAGCAGGGCACCAGTGTATCCTTTTATGCCGAAGAGGAAGAGTTAGAAATTGACGTTTGACCCCCATTTGAATGTAGAAGGTGGACCCCATTCACAAGAATGTAAGGTGTGGATAATTTGTGTACCTTTGCAAGTCCAGCCATTTCAATCATACTAATTGCGGTTGGACGGCAGCACACACACAACTGTCTATTTACTGTCACAGTGAGCGGCGTCAGGCTGGGTCTCTGTGTTTAGAGCCTCAGTTAAATTCAGTGCACCATAGCCTGTGACCAAAACATTATTGGGACTTCGACGTTTTGCCAAATGGCATTGTAGCACGCTGCATCAGCTTGTGAGGTGTTTGGTGACTCTCCTAGGCATATTAACTGATGACACCCTAATCACTGAATTAGTATTGTATTAAACATACATTGTCTGGTATGATTTGTTCCACATAAAAATCAACAAATTTTATTAACCTTGCATTTGGTGGATTGTTTTGTACGATTACTTCACTCAATTTTATATCCTTAACAAAAAATATTAGTGGAAGATAAATCTGCCGAATATGGCATATGGAGGAGAGCCGAGTGCTCGGCAAAATTTTCTGAAACTGGAAAGCATAATGGGTGTCAGGGAATTGTCACAATGCAAATATTAATATAAGAATCAACACCTTCTGTGCCTGCTGTTTAGTTTTGTGGAATTTTATCTGATGAGCATCACGTCTGTTTGGCTCAGGCTTTGGCCTAGACAGAAGAAGAGCAGATTCACGTTGTTTATAGTGCCCACTGAGAAATACCCTTGTGGCAATGCTCATTGTCACTTTTTAGCATTTACTGCAAAAATAAATTGTGCCAGTTTGGCCTTTTTGCTATATTGACCAGATATTCCCAATTATAGTGGCCCACCACTACTCACATTGATAATAAATCTTAGTGTCATAATTTAACCAGTCGTCCCCCAACATGCTGGCGTAAATCAGGTGATGAGAAACCCCCCAGTGTAGCCAGGCTTAGTTCAGAATCAGGGTTTATGAAATGGCTCCTGTGTACCTAATGCCAGAATACTTGTGTTGACTTGACTTTCATGTGTAGAGTAAGTTAGAGTAACATGGCCAGTGATAATGGCTGCCTGAGGTGTTGGTCCTTGAAATGCGTCCCTGAGACATTGTGTGTCATTTGAATTGCATAAAGGGTCGTGGGAATCTGAAACAAACTGTTGAGCAATGTGCTTGAAGCATAAACCTTGACAACCTTTAAGAAGTATCTGCATGAAATATTATGACAGCGTAGCTATTCACTAAGCAAAAGAGCTTGATGGGCCGAGTGGTCCCCTCTCGTCTGTCAAATGTCTTATGTTCTAATACAGTTAGTATACACTGGGGAGAATGGGCCTGACCTCGCTGTCATTGATGGGCAAGAGCTCCTAGAGGTTATGAGAATTTGGCACAGTTATGCTGGTTTTTGTTTGTTAATTTTCAGTGGGTATAAAAAAGAATCCCCCCCTTTGAAATAGTCCCATTTTTTTTTTGCTTTATAGCCTTAAATGAAAACACACAAACCAACATTTTTTTCCCAACTTTACTTAACTCAAGGCTACCACTTTGAAGGAGTTACAGGATTTTATTGCAAAGATTGGTCATGTAATTCATTTATTAATCTCAGTATGTCTTGCTTTTGATTTGTTATAATTTTTCTGAATTATAGCTTTGATATCTTTTACTTGGATGTTAAACATTGCATTGTGTAAGTAAAGCTAGGAAGAAATATGTTTTGTGTGTGTTTTCATTTAAGGCTGTAAAGCAAAAAAAAAATGGGACTATTTTGAAGGAGGAGATTCTTTTCTATACTCGCTGTATCTCTTAATCCGAGTTTGAGAACATTTTTACTCATATTAGATTTTTTAGCATTAGCTTTCCTGTATACTTTTATATAGTATTTATGACCGTTTGTATTCAGTTGTTTTTATGGAGGTGTTTTATGCCTTGTGCCTACTATCCCTTAGCAGTTCCACCTGCCTCTAGTTATTTATGTGTCTAAAATGCCTGTGAACTTGTTCTCTCCATAGGCGTTACCGTCGCTCGGAGCAGTACACGCGAAAGGCTGCCGTCTTATGGTATACAAAGCTAATTTCAGCCCCAGATGTAATCAGACGGGAGCGACTGAAAATGATTTGGGCAGAACGGATTATAAACCAATGCATTGATTCCACATGGAAAAAGGCAACTGAGAGTCGGCAAGAACAGCATTCTGTTTGCGACCCTATATAATTTAATTTCAGACAAAATGCCTTAGGTTGTTATTTTTTTCTTTTTCAAGGAGATATTCGTTTCTGAACATTCTGGAAAGAAACAAAAATTGGAATTTTTAAATCTGTGAAGCAGTATAAGGGGGAATTCAGGTGCTCAAATAGAATGCTGTGAATTTCAAATAGAATGCTGTGAACTGCTCATACTTCTCTAGTTGTGTATACTGACACTTTGGGCTCTTCATTCTTTTTCACAAATAAAACAAGTAATTGCATGCTGACTATTTGAAAAAAAACTTTTTATAATTGGGAGCACGGAATTGATACACACTGTAAGAACTTGTATATATTTTTCCCAATGAATCATCTTCATCACACATGCATGGAAAATTGTTGTTTTTAAGAAAACTAAAAATCATATCACTATTTTCACACTTATGGGCACATCATCTAAAAATTAATTGTTGGGGTTAGATAATCTGGAGAGGAAAAAAGCTTTTCAGCTCTAATGTCATTTACAGAGGTAGCTATTATAATACAATCAGTCATGTGCACCATGTGGGCTGTGGTTTTGTATTTTTGTTTTTATTTTTTTGCTTTTTTCATTCTTGCATAGTTTTTTTTTTTTTGTGTCTTCTTTTTTCTTTCCCCTCCTTCCTTCCTTCCTCTCTTTATAGGAATTTCTCGGCCCAGGTCAGACAGCGCTCCACCGACACCAGTAAACAGACTCACCATGCCTCAAACCACTTCTACAGCCAACACTACCCCACCGCACAGCCGGAGACATCGGGCTGTCACTGGAAACAAGACGACCATGAAAACCACTTCAGTAAGTTTCACTTTAAAGATAATCTAGCGTGGGTAGCATCGTCATTAAAAGTTGATTTTTATAAGTTTTTGCTTCTGAATTGGAAACCAAGATTGGACCCACACATTACAGAAAGGTCTTTCAAGGTCTGACTTAGTTTGACCATTTATTGTGGTAACTGAAGTACAATGTCTGGAATAGATATATATTTTTTTTTTATTTGAAGAAATTAACATTGCATTCAATGAAGTTACACTTCTGCAACAAGTGACTTCATAAAACTAGGAAAACAATAATGAAAAGATAAAAAAAAATTCAGAAAATAAAAAAAATGGAAAGCAACAGGAACAGAATTCAGCATCCACCCAAGAGAAAGTGAGGAGAGCCGACAGCATTGGCAAATATAGTTAGAAAAAGACAAAAAATGAAGAAGGGAAAATGTCCTTTTTACCCCCGAAATATATAAATGCTTATTCTAAAATTGAATTAGTTTAGTCTGGCAATGTTTCAAAAAAGTTTTGAACAGAGCGTCTGGAATATTTTGAAACTGGAGTCTGCTCAGGTGGTGTCTTAAAATCTGTCAACGTGCTAATCAGTAAGCAGAATGATCCGTCTAAATAAACAGCATATAAGCACGTAGACAGTAAATTAAAAAGGGCCCCCATTTTTCTAATTGGTTTTGGCATGTAGTCAGGTGGCAGTGAGACACATAATGTGCCATGCAGAGGTCAGATTTAAATATAAGTGATAGCAAAGGAGTGTATTTAGATTTCGTGTTTTTTGTTTTTGGTCATTATGTGTTGTTTTATGTTTTAAGGAGATTAATAACAGTACAGTAAGTAGGGTTTTGCTATGTGGTTCTGTAATGTACTAATTAAACTGGGCCTATCCACCTATGGTAGTCTGAGGCAGTGTTTCTCAACCAGTGGGTCGTGTTTGGTCATTGCAGGGTCTCAAGCACATGAGGAAAATAAAAAGGACAAAAAAAGCCATTGCATAACCAAAACCAAGTTAAAGGAATTGACAGTACTGTGCGTTATTTATTTCATTTTCTAATCACGCATATTTCGTCGGTACTCTTCAATTTTGTTTCCCTTTTGTAACGATGATCATCTCTCGAAGGCAGAGCCCAACCTGCTCTTCTGATTGCACATGTTTCACCAAAGGGAGAAATACCCTCCTACACCCACTCTTCAGATCACACTCCTTTCAACCAAGGGGAACCCTCCCTACTTCTTTGATTTTAGCCTGTGGGTTGTCAGGAAATTACATTTAAAACTGGATCCTGAAGATGTAAAAGATTGAGAAACACTGATCTAAGGGGACTGAGATGAAACAAGAAGACTGTGTTGGGGTCTTGACACCTAAACCAGGTTTTCGCTAATCCAGCAAGTCTTAATCTTAATATACTCGGTTAACTTGCCACTGATGCTGACCAAATAGGTTCTCTTCACACTAAAGGTTGTAGGATTCTGTATTAAACTGCCAAGCTGTAAATGGAGCTTGAGGCCTGATGACTATTAAGAACCATCTGGAAGGGCAGCAGTTCAGCAACTAGTTGTCTCAGTGAATGTGTAACCTGAGTTTCCTTGTAAAATTCTTATCTTTTTGATTGGAGTTGTGTAATGAAATTGTTATCCTATTCTTTCATTCATAATTGTGCAATTTTTGGTTACAAGCATAGTTCAGTTAATAAGCCTTTTTTTCTATTGTATTAGACGTTCTGGCTCCATGGATGACGGCTCTTGCAGTTAATAAGTCTTTCACACCTGGCAAATTTCTCTGTGAATCAATATATTTTTTTTTTTCCCTTCTGCAGGGCAACACCACCCACATTCCAAAAGTTCAGCATCAGACATCAACCAGTTCACCACTGTCTAGTCCAAATCAGACTTGCTCAGAGCCACGTCCACTGCCAGCACCAACAAGGCCAAAGGTCAACAGCATCCTCAACCTCTTTGGGCAGTGGTTGTTTGATGCAGCGTTGGTTCACTGTAAGCTGCATAATGGAATGAACAGGGACAGCAGCATGACTGGTAAGAAAAGGTGCCAAAGTATGTTGTATTGTGTCTGTTTATCTTCTTTCAAATTTCCTACCTGCAAGATTAAATAAAATAGTTACATTTACTCAAACGCTTCACAGTGACTTTCCTGCTTTTGCAAATGCTTTTTAGCTTAACCCCGTTCAGCTCAGTTACAATCAACTTTTAATTGGAGAACCAGCATGCCCAAAGCCTTTCTCAAGTCAAAGCACTCCTGGCAGTCAGAACCGCTAATAAAACACTAAATTGTAGTGAGAGGGGGCTCAGAGTATGGGAGGTAAGAGTGTTCAGCCAACCTTGGTGTGTCTATTGTGGTCCTGGTTACTGATTAAAGGCCCCCGTTTTTCTGTATTCAGTATTATTTGTGCATTTCCTAAAAAAAAGTACTTTGCTTTTAAGTGTGTGTCTTCCTAATTGCCTGTTTTCTAACTTTGAAAATGCACAGTTAAATAGCCTTAAACCTGATATAAAACTGTTCTGGAACACCAATCAGATTAGATGGACAGTTCTTTCAAAACAGTAAAGGTACTTCCATCATATAGCGATCAGCCACAACATTAAAACCACTCGCTGGTGAGGTGAATAACATTGATTATCTCAATACACTGGCACCTCTGAAGGAGTGGGATATATTAGGCAGCAAGTGAATGGTGAGTTCTTAATGGTGATGCATTGGAAACAGGAAAAATAAGCAAGCATAAGCATCTGAGAGACTCTGACAAGGGTCAAATTGTGATGGCTAGGCGACTGGGTTAGAGTAGCACCAAGATGGCAGGTCCTCTGGGGTGTTCCCGGCATGCAGTGATTAATGTCTACCAAAAATGGTCTAAGGAAATACAGCTGGAGAACCTGTGACTGAGTTGTGAGTGCTCAAGGCTCATTAATGTGCAATGGGAGCGAGGACTAACCCGTCTGGCCCAATCCCACACAGTATTGCAGCTTACTACCTATAGGGCTGCAGACTTGCCAGTGCCTATGCTGACACCTGTCCACTGCCCAGAGTGCTTACTGTGGGCACATGAGCATCAGAACTTGAGCTTGTTAGCAACGGAAGGAGGTGGCCAGGCCTGATGACTCACGTTTTCTTACAGATTATGTGGACCGCCAGGCTCGTGTGCATTGTTTACCTGTGGAAGAGATAAGAGCAGGATGCACTATGGGATAAAGGCAAGCCAACTGAGGCAGTGTGATGCTGGGAAACCTTGAGTCCTGGCATTCATGTGAATGTTACTTTGACACGTACCACCTGCCTAACGATTGCTGCAGACCGTGCACACCCCTTCATGACAACACTATACCAAAGGACACCTTCAGAGGTCTTGTGGAGTCCATGCCTTGAAGGGTCAGAGTTGTTTTGGTGGCACGAGGGGGGGACCAGCACTGCATTAGGCAGGTGGCTTTAATGTTGTGGCTGATCAGTGTGGTATGTCATACAGATTCAGATAAACTCCAGTAGCACTAAATGTCTGAACATAAGGAGTGTTCCTTATTTATTAAAAAAGAAGGTAAATGTTAAGTTTCTTTTCTTTGTAACAGTGTTAAAGATTTCAGTTTTGCCTTCATTTTGCTCTGTAGCTTGACATCCAGACAACTTAGGCACACCAGTATACTGAACTCTTCACTACAGCGCTTGATAAAATGATTCTAAAATCAAAGCATTAAAATTGCTTTTTAACGTGCTGTTTTATTAATGTTAAGGTTCTGAAAGGATTGCCATTTTACAAACTCAACATAAATTGTAAAATTAGCTTAAAAATAAATTATGTAGTTTTTAAACATTCAAAGACCCTTGCCATCTTAACTAAAAACTCGGCTGCCATGCAATTTCTTATTTAATATTCATATTATAATTAGCATGAACAATTTTGGCTCAAAAATAAAGCATACTGAATTGAATGTATGGCATGTAAGTACACCTGTAGATGTGATTTGTTAGTGTCACAACACCGGTACCCCAGTCAGGAATTGTGTCTAATTTGTGTATTGAACAAAGCAATTAATCTGGAAAGTGTCGTGGCAACAGTGCGACATGTAAGTCAAGGTAGAAGGCAGGCCAAGAGACACCCTGCGTCACTAAGCCCACTCACCATCTCAATCACGTAAATGTAGGAGCACATTTTTATGTTTTCCAGGCAAGGCTCCATCCAGGAATGGAAGCATCTCGACTGCTCTTATAGTCCTGAATTGTTCCTTTCTGTCAGCCCAGGGGATTTTTCTCAGTTGTTCAAGGTGTAGCGTCAAGCGTTTCACACCATATGTGATTGGTGAAAATGGACACTGCTCTGCACAGGACATCACATGTCTAGAATTGATATAAAAAGTTTGTAATATAATAGTTCCGGTTAAGCTCAGTTTGGCGTTTCTGTTAGTTGAGGATAATACCATATTCTAATTTAAGAATCATTAAAAAAAAAAGAGATTTCAAAATCTTGTATCACTTTAGTTGTATTTTTAGAGAAAATGGTCAATAACGCATTTAGTATTGATTTGGAAGCTATTTGTTGCTTTACACCATTTCTGTCTTGAAAAGTGTAACATGCCTGTGATTTTTGCAGCAACAACAGTGACTTCCTTTCTTCTAAGTCAGGGGTGTCGAACTCCAGGCCTGGAGGGCCGCAGTGGCTGGAGGTTTTCATTCTCACCCTTTTCCTAATCGGTGACCAGTTTTCACTGCTAATTAACTCCTTTTCCCTTCATTTTAATAGCCCTGTTTTTAAGGATTCAGTCCTCTGAATTGATTCCTTTCTTCAGTAAATGACAGCCAAATAGAAATGAGACATGAAAGGAGCCAACAGTTGAGCAGCTAAACTGGGATTTCAAACTCCAACCAATTTTCACTCCAACCAGTCTCTTAATGAGAAGCCAATTTTCGGTGTTAATTAAACTCGTTATTTAATTCCACAGCTTGTTGCTGCTCTTATTCTGCCACAGCAGGCATTTCCAAAACTGTTGAAGTTTTGGTGACCTGAGAGATCAACCGTAATGAGACCTTCACCTTTCTTTATTTTCAGATATTGTGAGATGGGCACAGGTGGGCTAGTCACGTGGCGGCTCGTTTTGTGTCTCATTTTTATTTGGCTGCTCATTAAGGAAAAAGAGACAACTAAGAGGCCTGAGTCAAGTTAATTCAAATTAAGGCAAAAAGAAGTTCATTAGCAGCTAAAACGGGTCACTAATTACGAGAAGATGGTTAGAATGAAAACCTGCAGCTACTGTGGCCCTCCAGGACTGGAGTTCAACACCCGTGTTCTAAGTGGTCAGTATTGCAGATAATTCCAACAGATGATGTTATTCATATACTTGCCACATGACAAAAGTCTGGCAGTGCTGCACTCTTCTTAGAGACTGACACGTAGTGTAAGGATTTGCCTCTTCCAGCACACCACTCTCACACCATGATGTGATGCTATTTATCTACCTGGGATAGGGAAGTGTGCTCATCGTCATTCTCACTAACACCAGTGTTACGTGGTACAGACACTACTGCTAATAAATGAGAGGTTAAATTAGGAGAATTTTTGTACATTTTAGCATAAACAATGAGAGGATGTGTGAACAATCCAGAACTGACTGATTCTTGGAACTTGATCCTAGAATTTCCTCAGCCAAGAGTTAGTTTGATGATTGAAAATTTAATTCCTGTCCTTGTGTAAGCCATTGTTTCATTGTGGAATCACACCATGACCATTCCTAGTTTGGACATTTGCAATGTGATCTCTGCTGGTGGCCAGCCTCCTATCGCTCAGCATAAAAGGAGTTGCTTCTGATGTCCTTTGTATTCCAGACATTGCAAGTGCACAGCTGGGCACTGAGAAGGATTCTGGTGTGATTTCCTGATGAGCCAGCAATGCTGCTAAACGTCAAAGTGAAGCAAATAAAACTTGTTTGCTGAGTAAACCAATTATAGGAGACCTCTGTTCACAACTAGTTGGTTGCTTTTACATGCAGTCCCACGTGTCGATTATTTTTTACCAGGCCCAACTGAGTGCTATCCACTTTCATTGCTAATAAAGTGAAGTTTTCTTTTAAAGCAATTAAAGGAGAGTTGGCTGTAAAACACTTGATGTGCTTGACTGCTGTCATTCAGTGGCCTTTTGTTGTAGACATTTGTGATTCTGAGAACTGCAGAACTTGTGCAGATTTCAGGATCTTTATTACTTAGTCTAGGACTTTTGTGAAATATAATTAGAAGGAGGATAGATGTATTTGTTAAGCAGTTATTGAAAGAAGTTGGAATAAGCAGAAATAAATAGCTTAAAACAGGAGCACAATGACTCTGTCGTGAACGAGAATTCCACAGTCATCTTAATACTTGTCAATGGCAACTACAGACCCCAAAGGGTAGAAGCAAGCCAATATCTTATGAAGCAGTGAAACCCACCTGAGAAATCACAAACACCAGGGACACCAATTGTCCCAAACATTTTGGGGGGAGGGGGGGGCAAAGTAGAAACAGTTTTTGTGACCGAAATATCTGCAAATCCCCTTAAATGGAAGTCTGCAATGTGCACTTTAATCACGATGTCTGAGTTGTTAGATTTGTCATTTTAAATTGTGAAGCAGAGAGGGAATCAAGGAAAAACATGTCTTTGTCCCAAACATTTTGGAGGGCACTGAGTTTCCACATTAGTTTAATTTATTTGCCAGACCCATCTTTCTTCAAAGCTACTTGCAAAAAAATTAAATCTATAAAATGAGTTTTAGTGATTCTAAAAAAAAAAAAAAAAACTATCAAGTGAGCGATACAGAACAAAACCTTAATGTAAAGCTCACAATCAGACTTGACAGTAAGTTCCATTATATTACAAAAGAAAAAAAAATGGCGCTGGTGGGTGATGAACCAGATCAGTGCCATTGGCGAGAGGAAGTGGTCACGGAGGAACGTACAGGACTAAACTAAATGCAGCCTCTCTTTTTCTATTTACAATTGAAGCAAAATATAGTACACATGACCTTAACATATTTTTTTCTTTAAGCCTTATTATTATTATTATAAGGATTGTGTTTTAAGTCAACTAAGAAGCAAACTGCATCTGAAGTAACTAAAATTAGCACTGTCGACACTCAGAATGTTCTTTAAGACCCTTCAAAGTGGGGATTTCTTAAGATAAGACAATCAGTAACGTGGCAAAGGAAGGTAGGTTTTGCTTGCCGTCATGGATACTTGACAGTCCTAGCATAAAACGGCAGTAATTCATGAATTTCCAGTGATGAGTGACTTTCTAGATGCTGGAGAGTTATTACTGGAACTGTATTTCAGTGGAGTAGAAACATCTGTCCTCCAAGTGTGCTGTGCAGGGCTGTGTTTTAGAAGCTGAAGCTTGTCCATTTTAGTCAATAACATACATGCTCACCATTCAAAAACACAAATAGGCTGATCTTTGAGGTGATGTGTAAAAACCCTGCAGTAGTGTATAGTGTGTCCGTATCAAAACAAACCTGAAAGCGGCCTGAGGTAAAACGAACAACCATTCGTCTACATTCAAGTGTCAGTTTTTACCTTTTTGTTTTATACACAAATTCAAATTCTACTCAAATAGTTCAGTCACTCGCTCTGACAGCCCTAATGCATATACGTCGTCTTCTGTACAAATAACACAACGTCGTGTGCTTTGTTTTGTGGTTTCAAATTATCCCAAAGTCTGCCCACTCCATGTTTTTTTTTTTTTTTTTTTTTTTAACCATTTTACTTAAAATTCCTATCTACCAAGCTTAATGAGGAGATGGGAATAAGGCAAAGTGTGACATGAGAAAGAGACATAGGGAAGCCTGACTTAAAAACGTAGATGTCTGAGCTGAAGGGGTTAATAAGGTAACTCTGTCCAAGCAAGGCGCAAATGCCAATAGCAGCCTACTGTGTGTTTCTCTTCTTCACTGTTCACATTTCTGCATGGAAATGGTGTCCTTGTCCCAGCTGTTCTAACCTGACTGCCAACCTTGTGTGTGGTTAGACATCCTGCTTTCCCCCCGACACTGATCTAATTAATCTAAAAGCTGAAAGACAGCTGCTTTTTTCTTTTGCATAGTGAAGCAAAATCTTATTTCATCATCTTTTAAAGATATTTATAACTACTGCTCTCCTTTGATTTGTTTCCATTTTTATTTCTGTTATCTTGCAGCATCTTTTATCCAAATTCTTCTTTCTTATAAATCTTGTAAGTAGGAACAGTAGCTTCTCTTTCAACGCAGTCAGTTTCTTATCATTTGTCATCACCCCCCTCCCCTTCATTTTTCCTCCTTTAATTTTTATCATTGCTGTCATCTAGTCTTTGTTACTGTTGCACTGTTTCCGAGGAAAGAGACTCCACTTCCTTCCTCTGTTTTTGAATGGGAAAGATTGCTTCTAGTATGTGATCAAACCATAAATCCCAAGACTGCACTAATCATGTTTTATTTTTCTTTGTAATTATTTAATTTAAAGTTGTCTTTCCCCCAGTTTGTTTAATTTTTGTGTGTTTTCCTAATGCATGAAGTGGATGTCTGTCTAGCAAAATGTTCATGAAAAGGCTCATGGGAAGTGACAGAGAGACTTTGCTGTAATCCTTCAGGCATTAAGTGTTTGCACATTAGAAAGAGCTGAGGTATTATTTTATCTACGCCATCTGAATGCAGGAAGCACAAAGAAAACTGTGCAGAAGAGTTTTGAAGGCGGTAGGGAAATTGGGGCTATTCATTATGTTGATTTGCTTCCCTGCCAGCTCAGTGAGTCTATGGACAATGTAGATGTTGTGCCAGTCCTGTTACCACTATAGGATTTTGATACATTTAAAACAGCCAGTTTGATTTTTTTGTGCTGACCCATTAGGCCTAATGCCGTTGGCTTCTCATTTACTGCTTGCACAGCCAACATAAAAAAAAAAGAAAAGTAATGCTGTGTTTATTGGCCAGTAGCCCTCCTAGTAAAGGTTACTGCTTGATACCAATATCCACTTTTTGGTTGAGTGACTCGAACAAACTGACAGGTTACCTTCAATTTTATTGTCTTGTGTACAAAGTGCAATGCAGTTCTTGCATGACTTGTCAGAACAGTAACAGTAACATAGTAAAAAGACATTGTTGATAGCATAAAGGTGTGGGGCACCCAAAGGCAAATCCTGTACAACTAAAATGAAAACAAACACGTGAAACAAATGGCATTGAGAAAAAAAGTCTTTTCAGATGCAATCTGTGTTTTCACTGCTCTAAGATGGCGGATCTTCCAGCTTTGAGGATTTCCAGCAGGAAGAGGTGGGTCGAGCCGGACAGATACCAGAGGTGACGTCTGTTAGTTTTTGGTCTGCAGAGGGAGGACAAGAGACGTTAGTACATAGCATCAACCCCTGAAACGGCAGGGTGTTACCATTACTAGAGCCCTTAAGCTGCCCCCTATGCACACACATGACAACACACACACATACTAAACATGCATAGAAAGAAACAAATTTGGCATATTAAAGTAAATACAATGTATAGATTTAATTATTTTATCTTAAATGATATTTACACAGTGGGTTTGGAAAGTATTCAGACACCTTCACTCTTTTCACATTTTGCTGTGTTGCAGCCTTGTGTTAAAATCATTTACATTTTTCCCCACATTAAGGAACACCAAATTTCCCCAGGATAACAAAGCGAAAACAGGATTTTAGAATTTTTTACAAATGTATTAAAAAAAAATGAAATATCAAATTGAGAGAAGTATTTAGACCCTTTACTCAATACTTGGTTGAAGCCCCTTTTTCAGTGATTCCAGCCTGCAGTCGTCTTGGGTCGGACACAACAAGCTTCACGCACCTGCATTTGGGGATTTTCTGCCATTTCTTCTCTGCAGATACCCTGAAGCTCTGTCAGTCTCTATGGAGATCACCAGAGGACAGCTATTTTCAAGTCTCTCCAGAGATGTTTGGGTTCAAGTCCAAGCTCTGCCTCACAACTCAAGGGCACTGAGGTCCAGAGCACTCTTAAGAGCAAATTTTCAATAAGGGTATCTCTGTACTTTGCTCCATTCAGCTTTTCCTCAAACCTGACTAGTCTCTCAGACCCTGCTGCTGAAAAACAACCCCACTGAATGCTGCTACCTCCATGCTTCACTGTTGGAATGGTATTGAGCAGGTGACAAGCAGTGCCTGGTTTCCAGAGGATCTTTTTTTTTCTCCTTTAAGTGCTTTATTGCAAAATCCAAGTGGGCCTCTATATATATATATATATATATATATATATATATATATATATATATATAAATAAAATGTATTTATTTATTTATATTTATTTATTTATTTTTTTACTGAAGAGAGGCTTCAGTGTCACCACTCTGTCATAAAAGTCCAGATCAAAGGAGTGTTGCAGTGGTGATTGTCCTTCTGGAAGCATAGCCCACCTCCACACAGGTTCTCCGCAGCCCAGACAGAGTGACCATAAGGTTCTTGGTCACGTCTCTTACCATGGACCCTCTTCCCCGATTGCTCAGTTTGGCCTGGTGGCCAGATAATAGAGGAGTTGTGGCTGTTCCAAAGTTCACCTGTTTAAGAATTATTGAGGTGACTGTGTTCTTCTGTAGCAGGATTTTTTTTTTGTACTCTGAAATCTGTGCTTTGACAGAATCCTCTCTCTAAGCTTTCCAGGTAATTCCTTTGACCTCATGGCTTGGTTTTGCTCAACTGCGGGGCCTTCTGTAGACAGGTGTGTACCTTTTCTGATCAATCCAGATAAGACGTAGAAACATATCAATGATGGTCAATAGAAATGGGAGGCACTGTAGTCAGATTTCAAGTGTCATAGCAAAGGGTCTGAATACTTGTGTCGATTAGTTTTTTATTTGTAATGATCAGAGGTGGGTAGTAACGAGTTACATTTACTCCGTTACATTTACTTGAGTAACTTTTTTTAAAAAAAATTGTACTTCTAAGAGTAGTTTTACTGCACCATACGTTTTACGTTAACTTGAGTACATTTGTGAAGAAGAAACGCTACTCTTACTCTGCTACATTGGGCAACACTCGACTCGTTACTTTTTTTCATTTACACATTACACTATATTTTTTGCCAAAGAGAAGCCACCAGTGGATCTACTGCATGACTGTTTCACCAATCAGACGTAGCTTCTACTGCATGACTGTTTCACCAATCAGACATAGCTGTGCAGTCACATGACCACACACAAACTGTGGTGATATACACATTGCCTGACTGCTTTGTCTGTGTATAGGAGATCTCGCTACAATAAATAACCGCACTGTTCCTGTTTCAAGCTGAATAAAGATGGTGTCGCTAAAGTATTGAGACTCATCCTCGTGTTTTAGGGTGCAAGATGGGGACTCACACGTCACAGCACACACACGTTGTCACAATGCTGTAGTAAACAGTATACGCTTGTATGCATTGACCATATGAGTGAGGCATGCTGACTGACGATTGCCCACAATCCCGCAGCGAGAGTGAGAACAACCATCAGCTCAGTTGTGATCACGTGACGCTTGGCAGACAAAGCGTATATGGACTATTTGTATTGCAAGACCTCGCTCGTTTATCAAGTCAAAATTTATTAAAAATTTTAGCTCGTCTAGCAAAACACTTGCAAACTAAGTTACTCGCAATCAAGGTTCCACTGTACATGAAAAATGAGAGCCAACTCCTGCTGAAGCTTAACCATCACTTCACTGAGTGAAGAACAAGCACCTTTTAACCAAACATGCACAGACACAGACAGTCAAGGTAAAGTGAGACTTCTTGTACGTGCACAAGTTGCCTTGTTCTAATGTTATTTTCTATCAGCTGTGCTGTTTGGAGGGCAAGTGAATATGCAGTATTATACTGTCAGTGTACAGGATATCTCGGCACTGTAAGTAGTTTCCACTGTTCAAACATACATGTCACCTACTGTAGGTATCACCTTCAAAAGCTTTGTTGTGAAATACTGAGATTTGGAGCTTTTTGTTATTTGTGCATCTTTATTTTTTAAAGATGCTATTTATTTTTACTCATTTTTTATTTTATTATTTGGAAATAGCAGAATTTGCACATTATTTTATATTTTTGTCTGTCTTATTACATTTCTAAAAAATAAATAATTTATTATGTTCAAACAGTTACTACTTGAGTAGTCGTTTCACCAAATACTTTTTTTACTCTTACTTGAGTAATTTTTTGGATGACTACTTTTTACTTGAGTAATATTATTTTGAAGTAACGCTACTCTTACTTGAGTACAATTTTTGGCTACTCTACCCACCTTTGCAAACATTTCTAAAACCTTATTCCATCCAACCATTATCCAATCCGCTATATCCTAACTACAGGGTCACGGGGGTCAGCTGTAACCGATCCCAGCCAACACAGGGCGCAGGGCGCCAGCCCACCGCAGTAAAACCTTATTTTGTTTTCTCATTCTGGTGTATTGAGTGTTGCTTGCTGAGGAGAAAAAATAATTTAAATGATTTTAGCTCAAGGCTGCAATGCAGAAAGTGTGAAAAAGGTGAAGGAAGCTGAATATGTTCTGAGCGCACTAAATGTGCACAAATACCTGTACACATTCATTACAAGAACACCAATAGTATGTGTGAGTATGACTGGCTGCCCCGTGTGTGAAATGTAGAAACACACTGACCTGCCGCTGTTGCAGAGGTTTTCTTCCCTTGGTCTCTGGTGTCCATAACCTACACAGCCATTAAATAACAACTAGCCCGGACCTTCCTGTCTTCAGTTTAGTACAAGCTATCTTAGTGTTCACTAATAGGTGCTATGTTCGAGGAAACGCAAGATAAGGTGGTTTCTCTGTCTTGCTAAGAAGTGCAGTAATAATTCATCTCAATAAAGAGAGAGAGAGAGAATCCTCAATTAATGGTGAGAGACATATCACTTTAATACTGAAGTTGTTTTCCAAATATTTTTTTTAACACATAGCTATTACATGCTGGATCAACGTCATTAAGGTTATGTGTTCACAAGTGCAAATAAATGCAGTCACAGTAATGATGGGGGTTTGGAGTGGAGTGGTACGGGAGCTGCTTAAATTACGTTTCTGAATGTAATTAAACCCTGTGTTGTGCAAGGATATATACCTGTATAACCCCTTACGATACATCTACAGATATGGGTGTAATCATTCTCACAGTCTGAGAGTCCTTTATGTGCCTTTTTGCAAAGTTCAAGTGTTCTTCTATGTTTCTGTCTTGCACCATATACAATATGCATATACATCAGTAGTTTAAAACACAGTGCACCTGTGTACATTAATGTTGTTTTGTGGGCAACTCAGTCTCCTCACTTAAGGAGAGGCAGACATAGCGCCTTGTGTAAGTCCAATACAGCTAGAGTTAGGACAGTGCACAGCTTCACAAAAATCAGTCACCCTGGCAAGAGCTACACAATTGAAAATTGGAGGCATACGTCCCATTCCCTCTAAGACTGCAGTGTGTCAGATGGAGTGATTATGTCGAAGGAGAGCATGTCATTCTTTCTAGTACCACAGTGCACACTGGTGAGTCTGAAAGAGCAAGAGTACTGGAGGCATGCTAGTGCACATGAGACTGAACTTGGAGTGTGAAGAGGAGCACATCTTGCCCTTTCTCATGCGTTTGTTTCAAACAATGAGCGAGAAAGAGTTGAGAGTATGAAGGCCCTTCATTCACAATACAAGAAAAAGGTGCCCTATTATGTCATGTGCATCTTTTGATTTTTACAGTTTAAAGTAATTTGTATAAAGTTGAACTCCTGACCTGTTTAATGCAATGCAGGTTCCCAGGGAAAGTTGAATTTATGTAAGTATTTTGTGTAAGTTGAGGTTCTGCAGTATCTTTTATTTTCCATTTAAGCATCACCCTATTTACACAGCAGTTTAGGAAGATGGATGGATGGAATTCTACTTAAAAGTTATATACAGTATATATGTGTGTGTATATGTATATGTGTATATAATATTTGGAAGTTCAGTCACATATTAGTGTATAGAGAGAGATGAAATGATGTTAACTCTAGAACTATGACACAAGACACATAAGGCCATGGAAACAGACAAAGTTTATAGAGTGCTTTCAGTTTCAATATACATTCATTCATAGCACATTATATGAGAGGGTGATGTGACTCAGTGGTGAGTGGAGCACACCACACTATCCCACCTCTGTAATGTTTTGTCTGAGCTGACCTGGTCACCCATCACAGTTTCAGCCTGGTCTATGATGGGGAGCTCCACTTGCTCACTCTGTGCTCTCAGAGCAGTCTTGTTCACCATTTCTACTCGGCACACTCTATTCTTACTGATATTGAACTGTGCTGTTGTAGCTTTGGCTGAGGGAAAGGAATTGGGGTGGACCTTGGAGGCGTTCACTTATATTGATTTTGCAATCCCCCTAGATTTAATTCTGGTGGTTGTTTAGATATTTTGACCTTGATAGTACATATTCAATCCTACAGTAAGCGCAGGTGTGTGGATTTGGTACACTTTTCCGTCACAGTGTTCATCTGAGAAAAGGTAATCCATACAATCCTCATCTACTATGAAGTGTGAAGGGGAGCATAGTATAATTTGGGACGTTTGGTCATACTGTCACACTGCACAATTGTCCATATCCATGCCCAAATCCACCAGACCTAACTTTGCGCTATTTTTGAGGCACACTGTCACAGCTGTAAACAAGAGGATGCTGGCATCCTAAGGATGAACAAAGAGCAGTTTGTGGTTATTTTTGCAGCAGCCTGGCACTAATTGAAAGAGGAAGGTAGGATGGCTTTTCTTAGGGAGACAGACACACAGTCCTTAAGCAGCTGCTACTAGATCTAACGTATTAAAGATTGACAGTCTGGTGATAGTGCATACATTTTTAAAATTATAGATTCCATGTGATACCATAGCACTCCCACTACGTGCAACTAAACCTGCTCACAACATGTAAAACTAGAAACAATGTTCATTTTTAGACAGTCTAGTGATGTGGCCAAGGCAATGGATATTTAACCACAAGGTCGTGGTCCAGTTATCACTATTATGTGCTTTGTCACCATTCTCAAGTCACTTAACCTGACAGAGATGCTAAAATAAATAAAATCCATACAAGCAAACACATGTGTTTTAGCTGTGTGCTTGTAAACTGTCATGAAGTGGTGGTGTTCACTAAGTAGATTTGCTATATAAAGTACAAGTTAGTAGGCCTTGTGGAGGTTTGATGGTCTCACCACAAAGACATGGCCCTTTTTTCTGTCTAACCTGATTTGCCAAGTTGTTTTTTTTGGAGGACAGGCAACTGGAAAATTTCAGCATTGAGTCAAAGCACCCTGTATTGGTAGAAGGAAATCTGGCTGTAGCAGTTAAAATATTAATTTCAAAAATGAGTAGGGGTATAAAAAAATAACACTACAGCAACAAATCAGTGTCACCAAAGCTGCCTGGATGGATCAATCAGGACGAGCAAATTTGAACCCACATACTCTTCAAACTTTTCAGAGTTTTAAGGATCAATCGGATATCACTCTTCCTAGAAATGATTGGACAGTTTCTGCCCTAGTCAGTTTTCATTCTTTCTATTGGAACAACTGACTCGGGGTGGGGAAGATGCTGCCCTGTTAGTGAATTTTAGGTTAAGAATAATCAGAAGGACTAGTGTTGAAGACTGAAAGTATTCTGTGGCTGGACGTAACTTCTGCGGTTTGGACTCATTTTGTTTTCAGAATAAGTGATGAAGGAAAAACAGAAAAGCTAAAAGATGTTATTAGCCAGCATTTCTTCAAAAGATAACTGTTAAATTCTCAAATAGGAGCAATCTGCTGACACACTTCAAACACAGTTGCCCGGTGCCTTTGCCCAGTTGATTCCCTCTGCTGTTGCTTTGTCAGCTTCATCTTCCACTTCTGGGGCACAATATTTATAAGTAACTAGCTGAAATACCCAGCGTTGCCCAGGAGGAAAATTCGTTTTTTTTTTTTTTTTTTTTTGTGAAAAATATAATTAAAAAACACACAACTTTAAAAACAAAAATAAATGAACAAACAATGAAGAGTCACCATGTGCTTGTCTTGCAGTCTTGTATGTATGTTATCATTCAGTTGATGCTCGGAACCAGTCAACTCTATTTAATTTTAAAAGCAACAGGGGCGCGGTGTGGTGGCACTCAAACATAAAGAATGCTGGCAGTCACCTCAAGTTCACCCTCTGGTTGTCGTTTCAAGTGTCAACTGGATGATAACCTGCATACAAGATCGCAAGATCACCCCCACCCTACCCAGAAAGGGGGTGGGTTAAGATTGATTTCACCCTATAGTATTTTTAGTCGACCAATGAGAAACGTGTGCCAAGTTTCATGAAAATCGCTCCAGGTAAATACATAGACACACACACATTGACTTTTTATATATATAATATATATATATATATATATATATATACACACACACGTGTACACTAGGGGGCCCTGCACGCTTCGCTCGCCCATATAGAGATATATAGATACATATAGATATTGATATATATTTTTTATAAGCAGTTACAATTTATAGTCTTCAGTTCACTTTTTTTTTAATAGGCCGACATTTGAAGTAAAGTGTTCATTTAAATATAGTTTTTCACAATCTAAATAAAAACACTTTCTTTAAATAGAAAATAGTACCTTTTGCTTTTTTCATATCCTGTCTGCTGCTATTGGTAATAAAGTAATTTATGCAGTTTTTAATTTAAAAATGCATTTAAATTCCTTTTTAAATGAAATAAAAATTGATAGTAACAAGACCTCATCCAAGCACGCACGCACCCATCCCAACCATGAACAACATTTGTATTATTTGTTTATTTTTTGGTTGGATAATTAAATAAGAGAAACAGACTGCTGACACACCCCAAGTTGATTGCTAGTCTGATCACTGCCAAATCACATTGACAATTTTAACTTCTAGTTTCCTCTGATTAAAAAGAAGTTTGAAAGCAAGACCAGATCATTTGGTTAATTAGTGATTAGAAGAAGCTTCAAAAGAGTAGGAGTAAACTAACATGTGGTGCAACGTCTGCATAAACTTCCCAGCACATAGAAAGCTGTCTCACAATTCTGTTTGAGTAGTTATCTGTACATTTGGAGGACTATGCTGAGTTAGCTGATGAAGTGCCTGCATTTATCAGTGTTCAGTGACTCTGTGTAAATGGAAGTTGATAGAAGCACATTCACTGTCATTATTTCTGAAGGTTTCTGCCAGTTGCTCCTGGGAAGTTTGGTTGTTTGCACTCAACATCTTATGGTCTGTAAATCTTTGTAAGCGTCAGTTTTTGTATTTGCCAATTCTCAGTGATGTAGAATTAAAATAAAGTTACATTTTCTTTCTCAGTTGTGCAACATGCCTAATCAGGGACGTTCTTTAACAACAGGTCCCTTTAGCCTGTATTCCTAATGGTGATATTTAGGATTTGGTTCAATTAAACAGTGTAGAATTTTGCAAAATCTTTGTGTCAAAAGGTCCCATGAGCCATTTTTGGATACTGGCATATCTGATTTAGAGATGCTTTTCTCCCCCTTTTTTCCAGCTTTAGCAGCCCAGGCTACTGCAGAATTCCGTCGAAAAGGATCACAGATGTCCACTGACACCATGGTCTCAAATCCCATGTTTGATGCCAATGAATTCCCAGACAATTATGAAGCTGGAAGGGCAGAAGCCTGTGGTACACTGTGTAGAATATTCTGCAGTAAGAAGACTGGAGAGGAAATACTGCCTGTATATCTCTCAAGGTAAGTTAGGGGGTGCTTCTCGTTAGCATTAGCTCACCTGGCTGTTTTACTTTCCAAGTCAAGTAAAAGATGAATATGAACATACATCCACATTTTTGGAGGTTCTATGATCAGCTGAAATGAAATCAAGCTTTTTGCAATGCATTATCTGCATTGCATTTTCCAATCATTGGAAGGCAGAGTGTAGATAATAGACTGTGGCGGACGATTGGGGATCCTGCCTAGCCGGGATGCCTAGAAGGACCAGGAGAGGGACAATACCTCTCCTGGACCACGAGAGGGCAGCCTCCCTGGTCTGCATCGGAGCCACAGGATCAGAGCTTAGAAGCTCAGCCCTATTGGGGGCCATGGCCAAGGCCAGGGGTGCCCAGAGGATTATGGAACCCTGGACTGCAGCACTTCCGGTTGTGCTGCCAGAAGAAATTCCAGGAACACCCGGAGTGCTTTCAGGTGCTCATGCGGCACTTCTGCCACACCAGGAAGTGCCATCGGAAGATCATTACGTAGCACATGGAACACATACGGGGTGTTACAAAAAGGGCTCCCTCACTCCATTAGTCAAGCCGGAGTCAGGAATCAGAGGACAGAGCTTGCAAGAGAGGAGTGGAGGCAGCAGTAAGGGAAAAAAGAGGAAGAAAAAGGGACTGAATATAATTGAGCTGACCGGAGCATTGTGGGTGTTGTACAGGAGAAGCACCAATAAACGTGTTTCTTTTGGGACTCTCTGAGTACGTGTCTGTCTGTGTTCCCAGCATCTTTCCACAAGACACTGATGTAGTTTGTCTTTAATATTATAAGGTATTGTTTTTTGGGAGACGATCGAGGCATGTTTAAGGTCAATGATAACAAACTCTACAAGCCGTTAGATTTCCTTTGTTAATAAATCTTATTACATGCAGGAAGAAGCTGAAACTTGGCTGCAAATCTAAGTTTTAATGAGGCATTGGGGGGGGAAAAAATAATAGTATCAAGTCTGGATCTCAAACAATAATTTTGTCATAACAGTCTGAGATTAAAGGGTATAAAATTTGGAATGGTTTGTGTTAAGTAATGGGTAACCTCTCTCCTAGTCTGTTTAATACAGGCTCTTTTGTTCCTATTTATTAAAACTATGAACACATTTGTTTTTTTCTTATTACTGCAGATGTTTGTAATGCTAAAGACATTTTTTTGTTACCGTGGATTAAACTGTATATAACTGAGTACAGTTCGTCACAGTGTAGACCTACTTTGACCAAAGCCGTCTTTAAAGCGACTAAATATAAACAATCGTACGAGTACTTCACTAGTGTTGTTAGAAAAGATAGCAGTACCACTTTAGTGTAATTACTAACAAAAGGAATCTAGTAATCATATACTGTTATGTAATAATACCTTAACTGGGGCTTCTTCTGGTTTAATATCACTTACAAAGCCTCAGTAAAGTGGTTATTCATCTCTGTGCAGGGTGGTGTAATGAGAGCCTTTGATATGCTGGTAAGATTACTTGTGAATATAAAGAATTCATGGGTGTTATGCTGTGAGTTATGCTGAGGTATACAATATCAAGAGAAATATGTCTCACTTAAGCCACCCCTGACCATGCCAAAGTGAAATTATTTTAGTATTCCACATTGCAGTGACGAATAACCACTTTATTGATTCCTTGAAAGTGTTAATTAAAACCGAAAGAAGCTTTTGTTCAGGTGTTTTTACGTCACAGTCTTACATCGATAGGACTTTATTTTTGTGTAGCCTCCTCAGTTGTGTCTGTACTTGGTCATCAGTTATGGATGGCCCACACTGGTGGTCGGGTGGATTTGTCACAGGCCATACTTTATAAATGGTAGGAGTTGGTGATGCAGTAGGGATGGTGGTAGGAGAAAGAATGGGAAATCTATTAAATTGGTTTAGGGTGTTGGCCTTGTCCACATGTCTTTCTGCCACCTGAGAACTGGATTGCTTGAGTCCAGTAATTATGCCCAGTCCATTCCAAACATCCTTCATGTTGTTCTGTGTGAGCTTGTTTTCTATTATAGCTCTGTATGTTTCCTTCCTTTCACTTATCTTTTTTCAGCATTCTCTGTTTTCCCTTTAGAGACTTTTTATCACCTGATTTTGTATGATCTGTTGTTCTCATTCAGATTAGTTTTTTTTAGCTCCTTAGTAATCCAGGGTGTTTGTTTGGAAATCTGCACATTGTAGCCATTTGACCAACACATCATTTCCAGGTCTGTCATTTGGAAGCCATTTAGACTAATTTCAGCCTCCTTCCTCACTGTCCTGGTGGTAACAGGTTTGCCATCTAGTAACAAGCTAGTAGATGAGAATGAGTTGGATTAGGTTGTGGTCAGATCTGCCCAAAGGTGCCACAGGTTTACATTTAAAAGCGTCTATTATTTGAATAGAGCGGGTCCACCTTAGTTTTCCTTAAGCAAAACATGAAACCTAGTGATGGAAGTTGTCATAGTTCCTTCCTAGGTCACTACATTTTATAGCTACAAGATAACACAATAGAGTGTTATTTTAACAAAGGAAAAAACAGAAAAATATTTTTAAAAATAGTAAAAGTTTGATGTACAAAAAATATGGTAGTTGGTGAAGGACCAGAAGTAGTGTAGTTTGTCAGTTCAGTCTAAACAAAGATTCTTGGGCAGTCTCCAAATCAGCATCGCTTATGTGAGACACTCACTGTGCAGGAAGCAGTCCTTTTACATGATCTTCATCTCTGCATTTCCCAAAAGTAGCTGGTAATATTATTTTTGAAAAAAAAAATTGCACTTAATTTGGACGTTTCTACCATACAAATAGATAACGGACATGTGGATTAAGTGACAGGAGTTATGTGAGGTTTTTTTTTTCTTTTTTCCTTTGATTTTTTTCATATCGTTCAAAATTGGTCCCCTGCTGCATCCCATTGAATTTGATTCTTTGTTATATACTTTCTCCACTAAAACATTAATTTAAAATTTTTTCTCAGCTACCAATACAAATTACATATGGTTTAGTGTTCTTAATAATATTATTAATAATAATGATAATTCTCATGAACAATCTTATATGTTAAGATTAATTGCCTTTATCTTTGCCAAATGACAAGAAAAATATTCACAGCAGTCATTACGTTTCCAACCGATTCTCACATTCACATACAGCGTGAGCCAAGTTTTGCTTATAGTTCTGTGTTAGTTACAGTGGAATACAAAAATTATATTTAAGACATTAGTTGTGTTTGTTTCAAAGACATAAAGTGTTACATTTTAAACATGTTGTCTGTCTGGTACTGTTCAAAAATACATTTTCCCCTACATTTTTTTAAAAATACCCAGTTAAAATAATTCTCAGTAAAATAATTTTAATTCTTGAATTTTTCAGCATGCAAGTATAACTTTATTTATAGTGCTTTTATTACAGTAATTACTGTTTAGAATTCACATTTGTATTCTTATTTTTCAAAAGAAAGACATTTTCTGATGACAGATGTTGCCAGTGTCAAGCTGGTATTCATACTGACCTTGAAAATGAGCCAATGAAAGGCAAAACACAATTTGCAGCAGGAGATGTAATATTTTATGCTGCCTTTCATTGTTTTGTTCCTGTAAATAGAAAATATTTAAACTAATCCCAACTGCTGCCCACAATCTAGAGCCTGCATTTCATCCACTTAGAACTGTTAATTTAGAAAATGTGACATTTCCTTCAGACACCGATTTGACAGACGGGCAGGCAGTTATCCATTCTAACCTCTTCAGTAGAGAAATAGGTTTGTGGTAAGAGGAAAAAAAAGCAGCCAAAGGCATGAAGTAAAGATGTCTGTGCTCAGTCATTAGTTAATAGATTTTGTGCACAGTATTGGTTTATAACAAGCTGCTTGTCTGTAAGGATTCAGCAGCTCACAATTCAGTAGCCCAATGAGTGTTTCTTCTACACTACTGGACACACTTACACCATCCATAAGTGATGAGACTGTGAAGTTCAGTTTCATTCTTATGCAGATAATCTGTATCCCCTTATTTTTTTTTTTGAGTATTACTGCATGTATATGCAGTTTTAGAATTCCGGCTTCTTATGAACTGGAGTCTGCACAAAGGCAGAGTGGTCTGTGAGGCTTCCAAAAGGCTTCAGTGGCCAAGCCAGGCTTCCTTTGCCTGTCTGCTATAGACTTCACCCCAGTGTACATAAATCCACTTCCACTGGAAATAAAGCCTTAAAAATAAACTTAATTGTCCTAAAAAGAAGAAAAACAATCATAAACCCTTGGCTTGTATAAGGAGATCAAACAAAGAAATCTTTAGAAATTTAGTATTTATTAGCAAAAACAGCAAATAAGGCCAACATGTTAAATAGAGCAAGAAGAAGACACAAAGGACTTACCCAGAAGGCCATTAACTGTAAACAAGCCCCAATACATGATATCTTCTGTAGCTCCTGTCTTTTAAATGTCCCTGGCACTTTTCTCCATATGTTTTGGGGCTGCCCTCCAGTTTCTACATTTTGGAACAATTGTCTGTCTAATATTTTATCTTGTTAATATTCCCCTTTTGTCTCATAAAATTCTTCTCCTGGATCTCTTATCTCTTACCCTTACTTGTATCCAGCAGAGGTTATTCTTTTTGGGAACCATCTGTGCTAAATTCATCATAGCCTCTTGCAGGGTCCTCACTTGCTCTTTGTAAAACTCTGGAAGTCCTTTTTCTTAATCTAACCTTATTGGAACTTTTGGCTGCATGGATCAATGGATCATGTGACTCCTAGGCAAAGAAGTAGCAACCTGCTGTGCACTTGACTCGGAGGTGGCTGGTGAGGGGTCGGGTCCATGCCATGTTACTAATCGTAATCTTTAATGTTCCCCTTTTCTTATTCCTTTTTCCTCTCAGGCTCCTGGTGTCTGTCTGGCTTCTCTTGCCGGTCAGTTAGGGCGTCAGTGGTTTTTAATCCTTTATGGAATTCTTTTTACAGGGCAATTTCAGGAGGATTGGGGTGTTTTATTGTTGCTTAGTTAATTGTTTACCAGCAATTCTTAAATGTGTTTTAGTGTTTATTAAACTTGAAATTAAAAAACTGTAATCACATAAAAATTACTAATCAATACACATCCCAGAAAATTAGAATCCTTAAAACAGAGCAAGAAAGTAACATAAAGCAGTAATACTCCGGAAAAAAAAAACACAACTTCACCAAAACCCTAAAGAATCATGATGTTGGGCTCCACTCACGAGGAACATTGTGCAAGAGAAGCTCTGGCTTCTGCTCATACAGTGGCACCTCAGTGTGTCCGTGATGGCACATATGCATCATTTTAGGTCAGTTGGGATTTTACGTCAGAATGAAATGCATTCATCAGCGTTGTGATGTCGCCCACGGTTTTTTGTGCACAGAATTCCGGTTTTCATGCTAATACCTTGACTTGATATGGTGGTTATAATCATTTATTTCTTGCAAAGTTTTGCTCATGAAGTAATATCTCTTGCAATACAGTGGCTTGCAAAAGTATTTGGCCCCGTTGAACTTTTCCACATTTTGTCACATTACAGCCACAAACATGAATCAATTTCATTGGAATTCCACGTGAAAGACCAATACAAAGTGGTGTACACTTGAGAAGTGGAACGAAAATCATACATGATTCCAAACATTTTTTACAAATAAATAACTGCAAAGTGGGGTGTGCGTAATTATTCAGCCCCCTTTGGTCTGAGTGCAGTCAGTTGCCCATAGACATTGCCTGATGAGTGCTAATGACTAAATAGAGTGCACCTGTGTGTAATCTAATGTCAGTACAAATACAGCTGCTCTGTGACGGCCTCAGAGGTTGTCTAAGAGAATATTGGGAGCAACAACACCATGAAGTCCAAAGAACACACCAGACAGGTCAGGGATAAAGTTATTGAGAAATTTAAAGCAGGCTTAGGCTACAAAAAGATTTCCAAAGCCTTGAACATCCCACGGAGCACTGTTCAAGCGATCATTCAGAAATGGAAGGAGTATGCACAACTGTAAACCTACCAAGACAAGGCCGTCCACCTAAACTCACAGGCCGAACAAGGAGAGCGCTGATCAGAAATGCAGCCAAGAGGCCCATGGTGACTCTGGACGAGCTGCAGATATCTACAGCTCAGGTGGGGGAATCTGTCCATAGGACAACTATTAGTCGTGCACTGCACAAAGTTGGCCTTTATGGAGGAGTGGCAAGAAGAAAGCCATTGTTAACAGAAAACCATAAGAAGTCCCGTTTGCAGTTTCCACAAGCCATGTGGGGGACACAGCAAACATGTGGAAGAAGGTGCTCAGGTCAGATGAAACCAAAATGGAACTTTTTGGCCAAAATGCAAAACGCTATGTGTGGCGGAAAACTAACACTGCACATCACTCTGAACACACCATCCCCACTGTCAAATATGGTGGTGGCAGCATCATGCTCTGGGGGTGCTTCTCTTCAGCAGGGACAGGGAAGCTGGTCAGAGTTGATGGGAATGATGGATTGAGCCAAATACAGGGCAATCTTGGAAGAAAACCTCTTGGAGTCTGCAAAAGACTTGAGACTGGGGCGGAGGTTCACCTTCCAGCAGGACAACGACCCTAAACATAAAGCCAGGGCAACAATGGAATGGTTTAAAACAAAACATATCCATGTGTTAGAATGGCCCAGATCTAAATCCAATCGAGAATCTGTGGCAAGATCTGAAAACTGCTGTTCACAAACGCTGTCCATCTAATCTGACTGAGCTGGAGCTGTTTTGCAAAGAAGAATGGGCAAGGATTTCAGTCTCTAGATGTGCAAAGCTGGTAGAGACATATCCTAAAAGACTGGCAGCAGTAATTGCAGCAAAAGGTGGTTCTACAAAGTATTGACTCAGGGGGCTGAATAATTACGCACACCCCACTTTGCAGTTATTTATTTGTAAAAAATGTTTGGAATCATGTATGATTTTCGTTCCACTTCTCACGTGTACACCACTTTGTATTGGTCTTTCATGTGGAATTCCAATAAAATTGATTCATGTTTGTGGCTGTAATGTGACAAAATGTGGAAAAGTTCAAGGGGGCCGAATACTTTTGCAAGCCACTGTATGTGGTGTGACTAGTCTTTTTGTTTTCTCTTTTCCAGGTTTTACATGGTGTTAATTCAAGGTCTGCAGATAAGTGACTTCATTTGTCGTCCTGTACTTGCCAGTATCATTATGAACTCTTCTGCTCTGTTTTGCACTGACTTGAAAGGAATTGATGTGGTTGTTCCTTACTTCATTTCATCTTTGGAAATAATTCTGCCTGACAGGTGAGTGAACGCTGTGTGTGCTTGTATATATATAAAATAGGAAAAGTATGTGGATCTAATTATACCAAGTTGCTGCAGTGAGTGAGACATTAAACATTTTACATGGTGCGGCACTTGACTGAGTCTTTGCTATTTTCTAAGAAAGCTGTTGGATTCACTACCAGATTATTACAAAGCCTGACTAGCTTCTCTCCACCTCTGTCCTGGATGCTGTGTTTAAACTTAAAAAACAAGATAGCAACAACACAATGAGAGCTGGGCAAGACTTGTCTGATGTCGCTGAATGCAATGCACGTTTCATTTGTAATATTCAGAACTTAGCAATCTTTCCTAGTATCCATCCATCCATCTATCCATCCATTATCCACCGCTTATCTGAGGTCGGGTTGCGGGGGCAGCAGCCTAAGCAGGGAAGCCCAGCCCTCCCTCTCCCCGGCCACCTCCTCCAGCTCCTCTGGGAGGACCCCGAGGCACTCCCAGGCCAGCCGGGAGATCTAATCCCTCCAGTGTGTCCAGGGTCTGCCCCGTAGCCTTCTCCCAGTGGGACATGCCCGGAACACCCCCCAGGGAGGCGTCCAGGAGGCAACCTGACCAGATGCCCGAACCACTATAACTGACACCTCTCAATGCGGAGGAGCAGCGACTGTACTCCGAGTCTCTCTTGGATAACTGAACTCCTCATCCTGTCTCTAAGAAAAAGTCCAGCTACCCTGCGGCGAAAACTCATTTTGGCCGCTTGTATCCGCGATCTTGCTCTTTCAGTCACTACCCAAAGCTTGTGGCCATAGATTGACTGGTAAATCGACAGCCTTGCCTTTCAGCTCAGCTCTCTCTTCACCACGACGGACCGTTGCAGAGTCTGCATTACTGCGGATGCTGCACCGGTCCTTCTGTTGACCCCCGCTCCATTCTTCCCTCACTTGTGAACAAGTAATAGGTTCCCAATCTGGAGAGAGCATTCCACCCTTTTCCGGCAGAGAACCATGGCCTCAGATTTAGAGATGCTGACTCTCATCCCCGCCGCTTCACACTCGGCTGCGAACTCGGCGGTTTATTTACTTTTAACGCATCCTGCTGAAACATTTGGCTGGTTGTGGGATTCTGAACAATTGGAACCCTTCGCTTCAATGACTTTGAAGTCACTCATATTTCTTCTAGGAGCAAAGAGAAGGTTACCAAAGGTTCCTTTTATTTAATTTGCATTGTGACTGCGCCACATGAGCTTTTGCTTTGTGGTTGATTGTTCATAACATTCTATACTATAATGTGTTGCAACTGTTGTTCATTTTGGAGATTTTCCACGGCTTACTGTATGGGTTGTGCAGTTAAGCTCCTCTTAATATATGCGAAGCCACTTTAAGTTTGTTTTTTTTTTCTGTATTACAGGGAGCTTTCTAAATTTAAGGCTTACGTGAATCCCACAGAGCTAAGAAGATCCTCCATCCTTCTTCTTTTGTCAATGCTTCCACTTCCACATCACTTTGGGAATGTTAAATCAGAGGTAACTGCAAAAATTATGCAGCTACTTTTGCAGTTGAAGTTCATAATAAAAACAAATTTAGTGTTTGATACACTTGCTTTTTTGTTGGGCTTTTGCTTTAACAGTTTTTTTTTTTTTTTTTTAAAGATGTTAATCGATTTTTTACAGACAGCACACATTGTTACATGATATTAGGTCAAATCCGACATTCTCTTCCTTATGGAATCAATAGAGCAAAGAAATCTGAAAATTTAATATGAAGTAATCAATCAGTGACATTTAATTCTAAATCTTAGCAGAGGTTACGCATACGTAATTTAGGACAACACTAATAAATGTCAGCCAAATTCTACAGAATGTTTGAAAGTTTCTGTGTTATGCTATTTTTAGATTTTCTTTCCAATCCACCTTAAAAAAGGATAAGTGTCTATCTGTGTGCCCATCTGATAGCTATGTCTCTGTAATTCCTAAAGATGGCACATCATAAACATTTGTATTAATAAAATGCATTGCATTTGGCATTCCAGCAGATGACACATCACAAACATTAACACTGTATTTATGAATCCCATACCAAATGGCATATAACAGTGAACTACGCACTGCAGACATTAACACTGAGGTCTGTGTTGATTATTTAGATTTCAACCCATCTTAGATTGGTTGCATACAGTAGCTAGTTTTAAGCTTAAAAAGACATTTTCCCCCATTGTGTTATGGTGGATGTGTTAAGATTAGAGAAGTAAAGTCTCCAGAGTAAGATAAGGAGACATGTTAGCAATGTAATGTACAATACCACAAGAGATTGTTCATAATAAAGTAGTAGTGCCCAGTTGATTGTTAATAACAAATAGTGCAGTTTCAAGGTTAGGGATTATTGTGAACTTGACATTGTCTGATAAGTAAGCAAAAACGTTTATTCCAAAGGGGTCTAAGGACAAAATATTCCCAAAGTCTGCTACCCACTGATGGAGGTACCTGATAGCATCGATCATAGTTAGAATTTTGACCTGGGTACATTTTACATCATCAGAGTCAGGATGCATGATGTTCAATTCTGAGTTAACTTTCAACCTGTTTTGCACAAATGTATGAGGGCTGTATCAATAGCTCATGCCCACTCTCTATCTGTGATTCTTATATCTTTTGTTCCTATAGGTGCTTTTGGAAGGAAAGTTCAGCAACGATGAAAGCTCCTCACATGACAAGCCCGTCACCTTTCTGTCACTAAAGCTTAGGCTGGTCAATATTTTGATAGGAGCATTGCAAACTGAAACGGACCCCAGTAATACCCAGATGATTTTAGGTTTGTCCTTTACTTTTTGCTTGGCCCAGCAAGTTCCCAAAACAGTTCTAAACGTTATACTTAGACTTGTATAGAATTAAGTAGTTAAAATTTCACTTCCTAATACGCTTGGGGGCACATAATATAACAAGTAACTGTAAAATTGGAAAATACAAGCTTTTGTTGTATTATTAATTTAGTTTATTGCTTTTAACTGCTGTGCTTAACTTTGCAAATTTAATTTCAGGTGCGATGTTAAACATTGTTCAAGATTCAGCACTCTTAGAGGCGATAGGAGCCCAGGCAGAAATGGTAAGACAGCCTGCTTTTCTACATTGTGTGTTAGTTTTATTAAAATGTAAATGGTGTGCTATAGCAAGGTCATAACAATGTGCCGAAAGAGAAGAAAAACAAGAGAAAAGACAAATTTTATGGCATTGGGAGGAAATGGGACAGTGGAAGGTTGCTGCTTGTGGCCACTCCTGGGATTGGGTGTATATAATATTGTTATGGAGAAATGAGGTGGGTACAATTGGTGAACTTTTGTGCGCAGAATCTTTTCTAGTAGTATCTAATATGATAATGACACCAGCAGTAGGACAAAGTCAAGTAAGGCCATTTGATGTGACTGGTTGAAACTAAAATTCAGCCTTTGAAGGCTAAAATTTAAAATAAATAGTCACTAAAGATGAGGCTGGTTTGGGTTTTTTTTCCCTTCTCTTTTGTTTGTGAAGTAAATGGCAGTGGTCACATACAAATGTGTGCAAAACCTGAGCAGTCTTGGCGATCACAATATGTAGGTTTGAATGAATCTCTTAAGTGATCAGCGGTTGACCCAGCCTGCTCATGGTGCAAAATTAAACATGACTAATAGCTGAAGATTGTAATGCATGTTGACCTTTTAAATTTTTTACAAACACAAAATAGTTAAAAAGAATCTACAGAAATTTGGACACTTTAGTGATTCCTACTAGCAAGTCCTGACACCTTTTATGCTTCCAATATTAAAATTTTGGATTCCATTTAAGATTTCACTCCACATCTCCTTACATGTCTTTGTTATCTCATGTGCTTGGTCTTTGTTTCTCTTGTATGCACAAGAATATTTTTTACTAGCTGAAATACCCAGCATTGCCCAGGAGGGAAATAAAGTGTTTTTTTTTTTTTTAATTGTTTGAGAAAAATATCTTTCTATTATAAAAAAAAATCTTGGCCAGGGAGACGAGACGTGATCTTCTCGGAAGGCAATTTGAAGTCCTGCGAGAGACGCTTTAACTTGCTCTTAGCTCTTAAAACAACGACAAGCAAAATACGTAGCTCACCAGCAGTAGAAAGCCAGCAGATGATCCGACTGCTCCTCCTTGCATGCGTTCAGCCACAATTAACCCCACCCCACTAAGCGAGCGGCAGAGACTCGAAATGGCAAAAGGACAGCTGCTGTGCAGGCTTTGAAATGATCAGGCAGCGGGACAAGCAGAACAGGCAGCTCGCCGGCAGCAATAAGCCAGCAGATGATCCTACCGCTTCTCCTTAGCATGCATTCAACCGCGCTCCCCCACCCCCCCCCCCCGCGAGCAGCATTATACGTCCTGCGAGAAAAAGATTTAACCACGCCCAGGGCCAGAAATAAAGGACAAGTATTGTTTTTACAAACATTTTAAAGTAAAAGTGAAAATAATGCATATGTAACAATCTCTTTAAATTGTATATCCAGTAAGCTAAACCTGGGGTTGGGCGAGCGAAGCGAGCAGGGGGCGGAGCCCCCAGTATTTAAAAAAAAACAAAAAAAAAACAACACAACTTTAAAAATAAATTGACAAACAATTACGAAAAACAAAAAAAAAACAACACAACTTTAAAAATAAATTGACAAACAATTACGACTCACTAATGTGCTTGTCTTGCTATCTTGTTATCTTGTATGTATGTTATCATCTAGTTGACGCTCAGAACCGGTCAACTCTATTTAATTTCAAAAGTAACAGGGACGCGGTGGGGCTCGAACATAAAGAAAGCTGGCAGTCCCCTCCAGTTCGCCCTCTGTTGGTCATTCTGAGTGTCAACTGGATGATGACGTGCATACAATAGCTCAAGATCACCCCCTATCCCCCTATAGTATTTTTAGTCGACCAATGAGAAACGTGTACCAAGTTTCATGAAAATCGCTCCAGCCATTCGGAAGTGATGCTGTAACACACACACACCCATACATACATACATACATACATACATATATGCATAAACACACACACACACATTGACTTATATACATACTATATATGTAGGCTTGGGGTGGAGTATTTAAGGGTTTATTGGTTTGATAGATTGTCTGAGCCGCCTGCATGGCAAATCTCCAAGGAAAATTATTTGGCCAATAAGGTCACTGGCAATCGAAGCATATTCACTTGGAAAAACGCTTTATTGAGTTTCACTCATCAACACTCATTTTGACTGTGGCTGCACTAATACTTGTTATCAGCTGTATCACTGCATTAGCAAAGATAAGGAAACGAGTCATGAAATTCTCAGATTTATTTACTGGCTAGATAATATCACTTGTGTTTCCACTTACATGTCTTACCTGTTGAGATGGCTGACATCTTACTATGTTACCTACTGAATATTAACATATTTTCATTGGAGGATAGAGCTAGTTAGCAAGAAAAAGCTCTTTCAGATGTTTGTCTGTTCAGGTTGAGCTTACTGTATGTATTTAGTATGCTGTGTGGCTTCTCAGGTCGTCCTGAGGATTTGATTATTTTTTTATGTGTTTGAGCTGAATAAGCCGCACTCCTTGAGAAAGCTGCAGCTGTGTCCAGAAAGGAATTTGGGTATCCAAGCAGAAAGGCACCTAATGGTCCAAGTGCTTCATCAGCATTTTTTTAACCGAAAGTTTATGAAATGATGACTTGTTGACTCTTTTTGTGGTTGTTTTAGGGCAGCAGTGATGGAAGCCACGGGACCTCAAAGAGTCACAGCCGCAACAACAGTGGGATCAGTACAGCCAGCGGAAGCAGCTTGGAGGCCATGACTCCAGACAGTGAGAGACCTGCCCAGGCGCTGCTCAGAGATTATGGTAAGTCATTGTAGTCTGCAATACTGCACTTTTATCTGGCACGTTGTGGTGGCCGAAGGCAATGAAATGCTAGACTGCTCTGGGCTGTAATAGAACCTGTCATCTTGTGAATGCCATCAGCAGATTTGGTATTCTGCTGAATTTTTTATGTGTTTTGACCTAGTAAGATGTGTTGGTGAAAGAAGGAATCAAACTTCAGCTGGGAAGCAAAGGACAGTGTTTGTGAGCACGTAATGTCCTGCTCTGTTCTCATTGTTAACAGCAACATTTGTGCATATGTGTATATGTCTGTCTTATATAACTAAGCTCTCCTTCCGAGAAAGAAATCATTTCAGAATTAAATGTGATCCGAGACTGCACCTGAAACGCACAGTATTCTGGAAGCATTTGAGTCCTCCTACCTTCCTAAAGTCCTGACTTGAATGCTCTAGCTCTGGTAGGTGTGTAGGGCATTTGCGCAGTATCTGGTTTGTCACCTTGCAGCTTCCCACTGAGATTTAAGTATTTTTCTTTTGCTTTTTATGCATGTTGAGTGCAGTGGGAGTATTGAGTTGTTATTGAGGTCAGAAACGTGGGCTGCTGGGAACACATCTGATTCAATTGTTCTTTACATCCCGCAGTATTAGAAGAACATTTATGACTAATACCTTCTAAAGTGGTACACAAGGAGGCCGGCTAATGGCTGATCAAAGTTCTGGAGGATAAGCTTTTATAAAAGAGAGAGAAGAGAGAAGTTAGCCGAGATCTGTCCTTTGTGATGGCCCCTTATGTGCTGGTATTGCAGTGCTTGAGCTTTGCCCCTAGATGACATTACTGGAAATCTCCATATGTTGTAACATTTCTTGCTCACCCTTTGCCCAGGTGGTGTTTCTGCCAGGTGAGTGCCTCTCCCAAATTGTTGGCCCAGGGATCTGAAACACTGTTAGAGATGGTCAGCACTTCATTATTGCATGTTGTTTTCAAACCCCAGAATTTTATTTGATTTTTTTTTAAGCCAAAATCAGTCGTCACTAGGGCTGAGCTGATGGTTGTTGATATTCCTCCATTGTCAATATGCTGCCAAAATGGCAAGTTTCAGCAATCTGTGAGAGAACAAAACTACTGTGTCCCGAGCAGAAATGTGCACCATTCCCCACCACCCATAGTAGATGCTTTCCTTGGTGCATTGGCAGAGCAGCTAATTATTCATAATCCAAAAGCATCATTGATTGTAAGTGGTCAGTGTTTTGAAATAACGATGTGAAATTGTGAGACATCACACAGACCCCCTGGAATTATAGAATTATACTATCTGCTTTAAAAAGCAGTGAGATTTTCAGGTGCCTCAAGATCAACATGCAGGGTTGATAATTTCTCACGTGTGATTCCCCCCCATCTTGTATTTGGATGGAGCCTCATGGCTGCATCCTTGATTCATGCACTGGATTCCCAGAGAGCAAGAGGTTGTAGTTTACCAGTAGATCTAAAGTAGAGATGAAGAGTGTGAGTCTCGACCCAGCTCGTGCATCCCGTGGAACAAATCCACAGGAGATTTCCTGCCCTGGGATCCATGGCAGAGAGAAGCCTCAGCTTCAAATGTCGTTTATAGAACAAGGCTGGAATTTCCTGCATGGATATTTATTTCTTAAGTGTGAATAGTTGTCAATGATAGTGTTATTTAGCATAGTTTGCTTATTTTCTTTTTAAAATAAACGTCAAAAGGAATTTAGGAACTTTTGTGTCGGTACTGTGTGGTTCAGTTGTGCGGTTCACTGATTCAATGGGTTTTACCCTCAAATCTTTTCACAGAGAGCCATGTTGTTTTCAGTGTTTGCTAATATATTTGCATGAGTGTTAACATTGTGAACCATGGGCCAGTTGAAAACCTGTCCAGACAGCAATCCCCTTCTTCCTTGCTTGCATTTTGTAGTGCATTCTTAAAAAACAAAATGCTTGTGACATTGGACAAAAGCTTTTACACAGTAAAAGTATATTGCTACAGAGAACCATGGCTGCATATGACCCTCTCCTGTAGGCTGCATGCATGAAGGGATTGCTGCTGGCAGGGAAGCCTCTGTGTTTGCTGCCTGTCTGTCTTCCTGTTGGACTGCTTTGCTTGTAGTTACTAATGCCTAGTTGTTTTCCCCTCTCTGTGGTGCGTGGTATTGGGGTTATATCCTAGCTCTTCATACAGATACGGCCGCGGGACTGCTGATCCGCAGCATCCATCTGGTAACGCAGCGACTCAACGTGCAATGGAGGTCGGACATGAGCATCTCACTGGCTGCGCTGGAGCTTCTGGCGGGCTTAGCCAAGGTAAGGCTTTAGTTGCACTGCTACTCTTGAATAAACTTGTGGATGCCGGCATGGCTCTGCTTCATTCAGTCTGCTTTATTCCATCCACATACTTCCCTGCTGTCTTGGGATAAGTGGGGGAGTCCAGAGACATCAGTCTGCGTGCATTGACTTGATTGTATTTATTAACACACAGACTGGCAGTTGTGTTGAAGCACTAAATGCTGCTCATTTTTCTGCGCTGTTTAGTGTTGTATTGTTTATCTGTATCGTATGATTGAAATTCTCCATTTCATTTATTTTTGCTTATTTTTTTTAATGCGTGATAAAGTGTAACTTTGGAATTTCAATAGACTTAGTCACACTTGTCTGTTGAAATTTAAAGCTGGTCTGTAGCAATTTTCTAAAGGTGAAATGATAGTAAAGAGAAGAACGATGGGCAGTGAGTGCAGGGTATAAGAGGATGAAGCCCATGATCATTTTCTTGTATTTTATAGAAATATTTAGTCCTCCTTGTGCTCTGAAGTTAATAACATCATTCCCGAAAACTGAGCCACCAATGAATCGCAGTATGAACACTGGCCTCTACATTACCCAATTACACTGTTTCAACATATCTATAGAAAATAATTGGATGAAAACA
The DNA here is from genome assembly GCA_026402145.1 of Polypterus bichir lapradei. NCBI lineage: Eukaryota > Metazoa > Chordata > Cladistia > Polypteriformes > Polypteridae > Polypterus > Polypterus bichir. Next base: position 6,176,471 of record JANRMT010062855.1, read on the forward strand.
AAATCGACACTTTGTTAATATGTTTGCTTTACTGGATTGCATGCTGCACATTCTTTTCTGCTTGGCTGTAAAATCTAACTGGTATTGAAAGTACTGGAGAAAATAAAAATAAAAATCCTCACAATGCTGCAAGCTTTGTCCAGGTGAGAATAGGTTTTGTGGAGAAAACGGATAATTGCACCATAAATGCCTTGCATATAAAGTAAGAAGATAAAAACACAGCTGTAATGAACATATCTCTCTATTATATAAAGAAATCTTGGGACAAGACTTTTTTCCGGCGATTAGACGTGATCTTTTGAAGAGAGACACTTTCACATCCCTCAAGACAGGCACATCACGTCATACTTACAACCTTTACAAGCAAGTCCCGTGATACACATGCAGAGCAGGTTAGAGATAATGGAATTAGGAAAATTCGAAAGTCTCAAAAAAATGAGTGGAAAGATCACATCAGCACAAACAAACTGAAAATATTAATTGGTGAAATAATGGAAAAGTGAAAAGAGATTGCATAGTGTTTGAGGACAGAAGCACAGGTGCTGTACAGGCATTTAAACGTTTGAAGCGCCGCCTGAAATGCTGATCACGCGGAGTGAAAGCAGCAGCAAGCTAGTAGCTGATCGAGCAAAGAGGAGGTAAATAAAAAAACGCTCGTTTCCCAATCTATCACCATTTAAAAGAGGTTTCAGAAGAGCGTCCACGTCATCTTGGTGTGCATTCAGCCACACTCTTCACAATGGTGCGTGGGGGGGGTGGTATGCGAGCGAAGGCCAGATCACATGGCATGGCAGCGCGAAGCGCTGGCGGTTTAGGGGGGGAGAGGGAAGGGTTCGGCGAGCGAAGTGCAGATCACGCGGCAAAACAGCAGCAGCAAGCCAACAGCTGACGGAGCAAAGAAGAATTAAAAAAAAATGCATTTTTATCCCATTGTATCACCATTTAAGTGTGGTTTTAGAGGAGCGGATGCATCTCCTTGGGGTGTGTTCAGCCCCCCTCTTCACAATGGTGCGAAGCGCAGGAGGGGTGGTAAGGGTTTGGTGAGAGAAGCCCCCTAGTATAGATACAAAGAAATCCTGAAAAAACGTTGAGTGCTGTTTAAAAACACAGGACTTAAAATGCGCATGTAAAAATACTAAATCTTTTCCGCATTCAGGGTCTCTAATGACCCTATACATTTTAGGCAAGTAAACAATAATAATGAAATAAAATATTTTGGTGTATTTTTGGTAGTATTTTGTTACAGACAAAATGTGGAACTGCATTCTCACTGCCTCATAGCAGTAAGTTTGACATCACAGGTCACTAGTGACATGAGATATGTATTTACGGGTTAAAAAAATCACAATCCATTCTTCCTATCTTTATCAATCCTGATAGCCGTCCTGGTTTTACTTGGGTGCAAGGCAAGGTTGTTTCTACACTTTATATAATTTTTTTTTACACTACAAATTTTTCTTTTTTTTTTTTTTGCTTGTAATGCCCTTGTAAAGCGTGAAGCACTCATGACATGCTCCATATGTGAAAATTGCAGCTTTTGTGAATACACACCAGTGTGTTCTACCTACAAAACTGAAAGAAAAGGCTGAATGGGACACACTTTGCGCTGCCTCTTTCTGTCTGCAAAGGGAAAATCACTTGCATTTGCTTGAACATAATAAATGCTTTTGCTCAGAGAAGACATTAAGTGCCTGTCCTCACATTTTTTATGAGGCAGCGCGAGTCTTTGTGTTTCACAAACGAAACAACTAAATGTACCAAATGTTGCAATGATCAGCAAGTATTGTTTAATATGTCGTCATAGTGGCTTAAACAATCACTACATGTTAAACGCGTTTGAGTGTTTTTCAGAAAAATATGTTAACTAAAAAGTATGAAATTTTAAAGCAAAGCACAAAAAGCATTTGCTATAGTTAGTTCAAAACTATTCGTCAAAAAAAATCCATTGAAATTAGAAGCTTTTGGAGAGCTAGCTGTGAGTGGCAGTAGGCATTCAAGAATTAATATGCAGGTCTAAACAGAACCAAGTTGGTCAAAATTGACTCCCTACCTCCATCCCTCCCTCCATCCATCCACTCAACAGTCCTTATATTTGCCTAACCTACTGTGTCCAGCAGGGGGCACATGTTCCCTGGAAATGTATTATTTTCAGAAATTTCAGCACATAGTTTGAATGTGTTTATATACTCCTTCAATAACTATGATGGAAATATTAAGAAAAGAGAATTATGGTTCAAAAGAAAGGCTATATTTAACTTGCTGTACATTGTAGTGTAATTATTTATTCATACAAATATAGCTGAAGAAAAACCATTGAAACATGCAATTGTTATTCATTTCTTCCATGGAGGTATTTGATGACTGCTGTCCATTTGGTAGGAGTGGAGACATTGTCCTTGGCACAGAGTTGATGTTACATCTGTGCTCAGAGGCTTCTGGCTTGAGGCATCTTGAGAGCCCACACTTAGCGCATTCACTGAGCTATTTATGATTGATAACCAGCTATGGATAACTACCAGCTGAGCTTTCTGCATATGCTGTGTATAGATTAGGGCCTCTAAGACCCCAATATAGCACATTGTTTCATTATTTGTGAACAGTGCATCTGCTGTTATCACTTAAGGTTGCTGCCTGACAGAACTGTTCCTGCTTCAGCTAAAAATGAATGTATGCTAACATAATTTGGCTCACAAATCATAATATCAATTAGTTAGAGTGCCCCCCATAATGTTTGGGACAAAGACGCATTTTTTCCTCGATTTCCCTTTGGCTCCACAGTTTAAAATAAAAAGTCAAATAATTCACACATGATTGAAGTACACATTGCCAACTCTACTTTAGGGGGATTTGTATATGTTGCAGTCCCACAACAAAAAAGCTGTGCCAATGAAAGTCAAACAAAGCCATTATGAGGCTGAAAAACAAGAATAAAACCAGTAGAGACATCAGTGACACCTTAGGAAGACCTAAAACAACAGTTTGGAATATCATCATGAAGAAGAACACTCTGGTGAGCTCAGTAATCATAAAGGGACTGGTAGGCAAAGGAAGACCTCCACAGTTGATGACTAAAGAATCCTCACTGTGGTCAAGAAAAAAATCCAAATGCCTGTCTGATAGATTAGAAACAGTCGTCAGGAGGCAGATTTGGATATGTCAGAGACGACTATCAGCTGAAGACTTCATTTAACAGAAATTAAGAGGCCACACTGCAAGACGCAAATCACAGAAACACGATGGCCAGATTACAATTTGAAAAAAATGACGTAAAGAGCCTGCAGAATTCTGGGTAAAGGTCACATGGACAGAGGAGATAAAGACAAACCTGCATCAGAGTGATGGAGAGAGCAAAGTGTGGAGACGATAAGAAACTGCCCAAGATCCAAAGCAGACCACCTCACCTGTTAAACATGGTACGGGGGGTGTTAATGACTTGGGCATGTATGGCTGTCACAGGTCCTGACACACTTCTCTTCATTGATGATGGAACTTCTGACGGCAGTGGCACATTGAATTCTGAGATGTGTAGAAACATCTGATCTACTCAAGTTCCAGTAAAGGCCTCCAAACTCATTTGACGACATTTTATCCTACAAGAAGATAATGATCCAAACACACTGCTGAGTCAACACGGGAGTTTACCAAGAATAAAAAATGGAAAATTCTGGAATGGCCAAGCCAGTTCCCTGATTTAAATCCAACTGAGCAGGCCTTCCATATGCTGAAAGAGAAAACTTAAGGGGTCAAGTCCCTCGAAACAAGTAGGAGCTTAAGATGGCTGCATTAGAGGCTTGGCAGAGAAGACTCTCAGCACCTGGTGATGTCTATGAATTGCAGACTTCAAGCAGTCATTGCATGCAAGGGATATGTGACAAAGTCCTAAAGGTGACAGCTTTAATAGACCTGCCATTGGTGTGTCCCAAACATTATGGTGCCCTGAAATGGGGTTTGCCATGTAGAACAAGTGTTGTGTGATCGCAGTGTATGCAAATCTCCTTCAAAGAATGTGTGAAATGTGCCCTTGTATCAAGTCTGGATTGTTTGATTTCTTATTTTAAACTGTAGAACAGAGGGGGAAATCAAGCAAACAATGTGTCATTGTCCTAATTCTAGTTACACCCGTGTGCTCAGGGATGGGTTGCTGGGAAGCTGAACCCTATCCCATGAAGCAGCAGGCACAAAGAGGAGACAGTCCCTGGACAGGGTGCTAGTGCATGTGACCTAAATAATTGCTTTTAGTTAATTTTTAAGTTTTTAGGTAAATTTGAAGATAACTAATGCAGACTGTGCGTGAAACTGTGCCCTAGCTGGGGCAATCAAAATGAGGCTCTTTAAATGGCAATTTTAAAGCAATTAAAATAACAACAGGAAAAAAACAGAAATGCAGAAGTGATTTTCTGTTGCATTTATTGAAAAAGGAAACTAGCTACCATTTGCCTGCTGTAGTGAATATTGAAAATTCTAGTGTAATAGAGTGATAAGTCAGGAACCTCATGCTGAATTGGGATAAGGAACAGGATAACATGTTTAGGGTACAGCGGAGGTATTTAAAAATCACTGTAGACCTGAAAAGAGAGCCATGTGGCATATAACTTTAGGCCATGATGGGTTGTGTTTTGATGAACTTAGAAAGTTGCATTTTTGCTAATGGTGATGGAAACTAACCATTCAAATATAGGCTGATCTTTCTGTAAAATACTGCAGCAATGCATGGTGTGTCTGGGCTAACATTGTGCCAAAATTACCTAAAGAAACATTTTTACATTCAATTTCAGTTTTTTTTTCTTTGCATCACCTTTAATACATCTGATGGCTTTAGTGCTCAGGAGTGTAAGAAGACTTGAGGACACTGTAGCGTACCATAAAAGAAGAAACATACTGTAAATAGCAATGCCTAAATTAAATAGTTAAGTGGGTTATGTTAGTTAAATCAGTGTTTCTAAATCACTGCTGCTGCAGGTAGGTCATAGGTTGCCATCATTGGGTGCAACAGAACCCACCAATGGGTCATCAGTAGCCTTGAAAAGGTATAACTTGGTCAGGAGGCCATAAAGATTGTGAAACGTTGAGTTAAATGGTAGTCAGGCAAGCTGAGATGGACAGTGTCCAAATCTCGTGTAGCATCAACTTGGCTGAATGTCTGCTTGGCAAAAATCTGCAGTGCTATTTCAGTTGTGTGCCTGAAAATAGTCACCAGTGCCCCACCAGAAGAATCTGTAAATAAAATGAGCAGGAGGTAAATGACAGATTTAAAAAAAATGTAGACACCTCATGTAGATTTTTGTTAGGCTGACTCATAATATTGAAGATAAGCACTACTGGAGTGCCCTCTAGGGGTGCCACACTCAGACTGATAACACAGAAAGCTGGTAGTTCTAGTGGTTGAATTTCACTGTGGCTTTATTTATTCTTCCTGTAGTGGGCGGAGACAGAATCAAAATGGAAGTGACGCCAGGCATCTTCCTGTTGGTGCTCCTCCATTCTCTAGTTCAGGGGTGTCCAACTCCAATCTCGGAGGGAAACCGTGGCACCGGTTTTCAATCCAAGCCTTTCCTTAATTAGTGACCCTTTTATGCTTCTAATTTACTTAATTTTAATTGTTTCTTTTTTCCTTAATTAACAGCCAAGCAATAATTAGATGCAAAATGAGCCAACACATGAGCAGCTAGCTGGTATCTATCATACAGTATATTAAAGTAAAGAAAGGTAAAGGTCTCAGGAATGTCAATCTATTCAGGTCCACAAAACATCAGTTTTTCTTTCCTTGTCAGCATCTGATGACCGATTCGCATTGTCGTCACTATCACCCAATTGAAGCAAAGGTTCATGTTCAGTTTGTTCTAAAACTGCCTTTACGGCTTTTTGTTTGCCATTGTGTATTTAGTTGGAGGCTTCGCCCCACTCATGAATATTGATGCTCATTTGGATTTTCAGAATGAAATTCCCTGTGTCAGTTTTGTGTCATTTGTTCAAGTATATCATCTTTATGTGCTGGCACTGTTTGCATGAAGATGTAATGTTTGCCTGTCTAAGTATGCTGACAAAGTGAACAATTTCCATGGGGTGTACACATTTTTCACATAACTGTATTCCACATGTACAAAACATAACACATGTCTCCCTGTCCTTTACAGCCTTCTATTTCTGATGGATTAGATTGCGGACCCACTAGCCTGTCCCCATTTCCCCTGACCACTCACTAATTAATTTGAAAGTCGCTCCATCAAACACTTGCTTCAAATACTGCTTAGGCCTCTTCTCGATGCACAGTGCTGCTTGTCTCTTTGTAGTGCTCCTTAGGAGTATTCATAAGTGCACTCCATTTTGCAGCATGGGCTGATTAATTTGGTTAATTACGAAGTTCAAAGGGATTTTTTTGGTTATCCTGAAAATATTTTCTTTGTCAAGTTCTGCGGTTTCATTATCACTGAGTGGTTGAAATGTCATGTATATCCATCTGTCCCGTCTGTGTCACTGCTCACCAGAATTACAAAACCCAGCTCAGCTCAACATGCAAACGCTGAAAGCTGTATTTCAGTGGCTTCCTCTCTGCTCAGCTTGGCACCCCTGGCACTTTTGTGTTTTTTTTTTTCTCGCTGTTCGTCTTTGGTTGCCTGCATTTCTTTCATAGCCAGTAAAATAACAGAGCTGCAAACTTACAGACGCCTGTCTTTGTTTCCTCTCTTAGGTGAAGGTCATGGTTGAGTCTGCTGACCGCAAGCGAGCTGTCAGTTCAATCTGCAGTTATATTGTGTATCAGTGCAGCCGTCCAGCTCCTCTACACTCCAGGGATCTTCACTCCATGATTGTGGGAGCATTCCAGTGCCTGTGCATCTGGCTGACCGAGCATCCTGATCTGCTGAATGAGAAGGCAACTCTTTATTTTCACTTCATTGACTATGCAGGGTGACATTTAAAGAAATGGTTGCCTTTCATGTGCTTAGCATGCCCATCAACATGTCTGACACATTTATTTCCTCCTGGCGCTCTTAAGATCCCACTCTCCCATTTCCCATGTAACCCTCATTACATTCTGTAGCAGCCCTGAGTTTTAGTCCCCGCGGGTCAGTTAAGGCATTTCTTTGTGTGTACCATAAACTCATCCTGACACAAATGTCCTACTAGTATTGACCCACGTGCTGCTTGGACAGCAAGACACAACTGCTTTCTAGCCCCCTTCTATTTGCAGTGTAATTGAAAAGATGTAATATAACATTTTTAGTTGTGAGAATACTACAGTACATTATCATTTAGATCCACAGATTTGCTAAACTCCTAGCTTTGGTTTAACTGACCTTTTGGCTTTAGGTTATTTAGAATTCACTATGAGTGGATTGGGGCTGAAATCATTCAATCTCTTGTTAATTTTGTTCCAGTCTTTCTTATCCTGTTACATCAAACTTTGGAACTTTGTGTTTCTGATGGGCACTTTATCTTTATTGCTGTAGCTCCCCCCTCTTGTATACTATTTGCTGCTCTGTGCTGCATTAACAAATATCTTTGAAGTCGTGTGTGCCTGTGGTTTGTACTAACTAACATTTTACTTTTTTTCAGGATTGCCTTATTGAAGTGCTGGAAATTGTAGAGCTAGGAATTTCAGGCAGCAAATCCAAGGTTGGCGACCAAGAGGTGCGCTACAAAAGCGATAAAGAGCCCAATCCCGCCTCGATGAGAGTGAAGGATGCAGCAGAAGCTACCCTGACCTGGTAAAGACAGTTAACTGTGTACTCGGCTTAGAACATGTTCATGAGCCAGGGCTGCAGACTCGCGTTCCTACTCAGAAGAGTGGTGCTCACTGCATTCTCCTCTGGAGTATCAAGATGTACTGTAGCATTGGGCTCAGGTGCAAGGTAGCCAATCTGTTTCTGTCTTCCACACTTGAGTAGGTTGCAAGGCAAAGTGCTGGAAGCAGACATCCACTAGGTTATTAATATATCATAAGATAATGTCAGTGCTACTTGCCTTATGTGTGGCTGACTTAGAAAGATCCAGTATAACATGAGAATTGACACACTACTTGCCCCCCTGTCCTTCAGTGATCCTGAAATTTTCTTGCATGCCCTTTGTCAGGAATAGGGAACTTCAAGCTAAAGCAAATGAGGTTCTAGGTGCTCACTTGTCAGAGACTGGTCAGAAACAATTGCAGAATAAACCTCTACTCTTAAATGCCCTGCAGGCCATCAAGTGCATTTTTGTGTCTTGCTTCAGATTGGTTGGTGGCTGGAAATCAATAATTCTCTGTGCCCTAGTATGTAAAGTTTACCATTGCTGAGAAGACACAGACAGGACCTTCCCATATGAGGCCTGTCAGGTCTCACTGGAGGAGAATGGACACTTCTGATCAATCCATTGCTTGCTCATTCATGGGTTATCTTGATTTTCTTATCAGTATTATGCAGCAGCTGGGAGCCTTTCCTTCACCCAGTGGGCCAGCTTCACCGTGTAGCCTGTTAAATGAGGACACTTTAATCAAGTACTCCAGGCTGGGCTCAACCAGCCGCAGCAACTTCCGCTATTTTGTGCTGGACAGCTCTGTCATCTTAGCCATGCTGGAGCAGCCACTGGGCAATGAACAGAGTGAGTACATTAGAGTCATTGTAGTCCATGCCTGGAGTTTTCTGCCTTCTTACCATCTTCTGTACTTGACACCCTGTTTTATACAGACCCCTGTCCTTCCCTAACTGTGCTAATACGAGGAATGTCAGGGAGACACGCCTGGACTATGCAGCTGTACCACCAGCCCAGAGGAGCGCGAGCCAACCAGAAGGTAGGAGCCACAGGACTTGGCCCTCGTCTGTCTTCCTAGTCTGAAATTGCCTGTCCTCTAACCAGTGCTGTCCGCAAACCTGAAAAGTGAAGTTAATGCTCACTGTATAAAGAAACTTTAAACCATATGGATATTTGGTACCTCATTTCCTGCTGTGTTTACTTTTGCAGCAGGTCTTCGTTCCAGAGGGTCGACCGACTCCAAACAACAGTGTTGGCACAAAGTTTAATGTGAAACACAGGCCATTCCCAGAAGAGGTTGATAAAATTCCATTTGTAAAAGCAGATCTGAGCATCCCTGATTTGCATGAGATTGTCAGCCCAGAGGTAAGTGGTGCTGTGTTGTCCTCATTAGGGCCCAGTGAAAGGTACGCAACAAAGCAGTGACTTGTTTATACCACAGGTACCATGATGCCTGCTGCCTGTCAGCTTTTGTACTACTTCTGCAAAGTTGTAATAACAGCTTTGTCTGTCTTAAGGTTTAAATGCATGATCTGATACCTCCACTCACGCAGTTCAGCAGTGCACAGCATGGTCAACAAAGACCCCATGTAGTGTGTGTGTGTGTATATCACAGTGTGAACACAGTGAAGTGAGGACTGTTGAGCACAAAACCTTCAGAGCACAAGGCTGGTTCAGCTGATCTGCTAAAGTGACAAAGCAGCACAATGTTTGCACATTCTACTAGAAGTGACTTGGGATATTCCCATGATGACATGGCCTTCTAATACAGTGTACGATCTTTAAAGAACCACCTTTTTCTGCACAGTAAAAACTAATTAGACAATCAAAAAGCCAGAACATTGAGTACGGTGCTCTTTGCTAGAGTTACTTTTGCATCAGCCATTGCCTGTTGGCATCGGTCATTTAGTCTTAGCATACATTTCTGAGAAGGCCTTTTTTTATTAGTCATTTGTGTTTTGCAGCTGGAAGCCCAGCACGAGAAACTGAGGAATGTAATGGTGAAGCAGATAGATTACGAGGTAGCTCTGGAACAACACACCGATGAACTTTGGAAAGCCAAAACCTTCCCTGACCCACTGACAGACTGCAAACCGCCTGCTCCAGCACAGGAATTCCAGACAGCTCGGCTATTTCTCTCCCACTTTGGCTTTCTGTCCCTCGAAGCACTCAAGGTAAATCCTGTGACGCCTCTTTGGGTCAGGTGGCACAGTGGGTAGTGCTGCTGCCTCACAGATCCAGCTTTATGGGTTTGAACCCCAAGACCAAATGTTGCCCGTGTGGAGCTTGCACATTCTCTGTCTGCATGGGGTTTACTGTCTGGTGGGGATGTGTTTGTGTGTGAGAGTGGGCCCTTCAATACACTGGTGCCCTGGCTGTCTCCCAGTGTCATGATGAATTGGATTAAGTGGATTTGAAAATGAGATGACATAAGGTAATATCTTTGGGGCAGTGTGGTACATAAGGGAGTTCTTAGGGGGGCGCTGAAGGACTGCTTTATTTGATGCCACTACAGTCTGGAATACAGTCCGTGGTTGAGATCCTGTCATCAGAGTAAGCCAGCTGTCGATCAAAGGGCTTGCTTGCAAATACTAAGCTGCAGGTATCAAGTTATTAATTTAACTGGACACATGATCAGTGGCTGAACCCTTTAAGTACAGGGTGTCAAACTGAGGGCCACAGTGGTTGCAGGTTTTCATTTCAGCCATTTACTTAATTCATAATCAATTACTGTTGCTAATGGAACTTACTTCTTGTGCCTTGCTTTAGCATTAGATGAATCAAGCACAATCAACAATGCTTTTCCTTCTTGCTGATTCAAGCATGATTGTCAGAGTGGGAGTTTCGGGGCAGGGTTAGGTTTGGGGGTGTGGAGGATGGGTTAGGGTAGATGATGGGTATTTGCCAAGGATCATCTGTAGTCCACCTGTGTTCCTGCCACTGCAAATCGAGTATGCTCATCAGAGTAGGGGATGAGGAGGGGGTCACATTTTAGTTGAGAAATGATAATTTAAGCCGTCCAAGTCTATCAAAAGCAGGTCACTAAATGGTGATGCTGCCTCATGGTTTCAGATGAACTGCATCATACAGAATCAGCAGATTATCTGCCTGCTGACAGCTTTGGTGTGGCTCCATATTACTCTCACAGACTTCTGTTCTCTTTAGGACCCTGGAAACAGCCGCTTACCACCTCATTTAATTGCCCTGGACTCTTCCATCCTTGGCTTCAATGATGATATTGACTACCTGGATATGCTGCCTTGCCGTCCATTTGATACTGTCTTCATATTCTACATGCGAGCGGGACAGAAGAGCAGTCAAGAGGTAAGGGAATGATGGCATCGCTTCGCCTTCGTGAGGCAGTTAGTCGGGTCCATGGGGTCAGAGCCTGAAGCTCTAGAGGCCTGTCAGTGGGTCTTGCCAGAATAGAACATCACCTGTTCACTTTCAGGTCACACGTATCAATGCCTCTGTGCTTAATAAATAGGAAAATCCTGGTTTATTTGGTACAAGGCATTTTATTGGTGATGGCTACTTGGTGCCTTTACAAAATTTGACAAAGTCATTACTACAAAATATAACCCCCAGAATTTCCTAAACTCAACATCCTCCTACCCTACCTGGGATTATAACTCTGAATTCTTCAATTCAGGCATCACAGCTATGCCATCCACTCCATTCTTTACTGCACCTTCTTGTCACTGATCTTGGTACTCAACTGGGGTAAGTTACGAGAGGAAACAATTAATTGTCATTGAATCGTCAGTTGCAGGGAATCTCATTTGGAGAAACTTGGTATATATTTTGCAGTGGCATATGCTCTGTAAACATTTGTTCTTTTTATGTTACAGTCCGAATGCTGAACCACACATGCACTTGAACATTAGAGGAAAAATTCCTTTCTAGTCAGAGGGGATATCAAACTTGAGTTACAGTTGCTGATCTGTTGCCTGGCGATTTCAATTTAAACAGATAGAAATAAGAGAGATGACACATTAGATGACTCCGAGATGACTTTCTAGCAAAGTTTCACATTTCCAGTGTATCCAAAGCTTGTCCATTTTCCTGATAGTGAATAAATTGCTGTGTGACGTGTCTATAGTTGTGGTTAGTTCAACTGGAATTCCTATTTCAGGAAAATAACAGTATAAAATCAAGAAGATAGAATTTGCAGAACGTATTCAACAAATAACTTCAAACTCAATCTAGAAAAAGCAAAGAAAACAGGAAAAAATAACAACCCAACAAAGCAAAAATGAAACCCGTACCTGAGAGAATAGCCAAGAGCACACAAGAAAAAAGTAAAACATCCTTTTCCCCCCAACATGAATGCTTATTGTAATTTGTTTTTTTATTAAGTCTTGCCTTATTTTAAAAAGTCAGAATTAGAGGTTTTTACCAATTTCAGATAATCTAATTTGGCTATAATAGGCAAAGCACAACAACGCCTCTATTTTCTCAGGAAGCTAAGGAGAGCTGACCCCCCCCCAGAAGCTGCTGGTTAATCTCTATAGATGCACTATAGAGAGAGAGCATCTTAACTAACTGCATGATGGCCTGCAGGTACAACAGCTGCATCAAGGCTGCTAAAGAAGCCCTGCAGCGGGTCGTAAAAACAGCAGAGGCCATTGCTTTTTTTTGTTCTTTATTTCGTCTTATACAATTTCTCGTATTAGGAATTTGTTAGTTGTCGCATACCCCTTGGGGTCAGAGTGCAGGGTCAGCCATTGTGCAGCGCCCCTTGAGCAGTTGAAGGTTAAGGGCCTTGCTCAAGGGCCCAGCAGAGTAGGATCTCTTTTGGCAGCGACGGGGATTGGAACTGGCAACCTTCGGGATATCAGTGCAGATCCTTAGCCTCAGAGCCACCACTGAACTGCCATCACTCGAACTCTTGTATAAGACTCGCTGTGTGAGAAGGGCCAGAAACATTCTCCAGGACAAGACTCATCCTGGAAATTCTTTGTTTGAGCTCCTCCCGTCAGGAAGATGCTTTAAGTCAATCTGTGGACGCACAAACAGACTAAAAAATAGCTTTTTTCCATCTGCCATAAAACTTTCTGAACTCTGAATCTCCTCAGTGTGAGATCATTTTTAATTAAACATGTGCAATATACTAATGTAATACAATATATAATATGTAATGTACTATTCATTAACAGGTCCAATAACAATTTATGCTGCTGTACTTTGAGCAATAATAATTTGCTCTGGTTACTTGATCACTTAATGCTGTATATGACATATTTGGAATTATTTGACTTTTCTTTAAATGCACCTTGGGGCTGTCACAAAAAGTTATTTTGTTGTGTTACACAATGACAATAAAGTACTTGAACTTGATCTAGTTACTCACTGAGTTACAAGAGGTGGGTTGGGATTCTTCTTGGTGAGCAAGATAAGTCCATGAGCTAGCAGTGTGGTATACGAAGTGAGCCACAAAAACAACTGGACTGGGCTTGGGGCTTTCCTGGAAAACCATCTGGAGGTCGTCCGGATGTGAATCATAGAACTATATCCCCTCCTACGTGCCCTGTTAAACCACCGACCGGCTAGGTTTATCGTGCGAATAGCCCAGTCAGTATTTGCACAACAATCACTACACGAATTGCCGTGATAATGTCACATGAAAAAATCGAACAGCGAATCAACATTCTTTTTTTCCGTTTTTTACTGACAAAAACATTTTTTCTTCAGTGGATGAAGTGAAGACAGAAACAGCAAGCCTGCTTAAGATGTCCAGCACTGTTTCAGTCAATGGAAGATACGTATGGAGCGGTGTAGAGATTGGGAGGGGGCGTATATAGAAGGTGACAATGTTTAGAATGCTGATCAATAAATATTTTTTTTTTTTACCGTACCAGGTATTTTTGTGTTTCACCTCGTACATACTCTTAATACAATAAATTTGTGTCTCATACATTTTAAGCCCATTTGGAAAGTCCACCAAAATATTGTTGTTAATCGGTTAGAATGGTTGTGACACCAAGGCTGTTTGACTAGTATTCAAAGATTTTTGTCTTAAATTAATGTTACTTCCTGACAGCAAATAACAAGCCGTATGAAGGGTTTCCAGTTGTGGTTAGCTCAGTTGGAGACTCTGCCCTTCCTTTTTATCCATTCTGTCATGGTACGTAAAATCGGACAGATGAGCCTGTGTTCCATTTGTGAGGTCCAAAACACCCCCATTTCTTATTCCTCATATAGCTGCATTCTATCCATTGTATTTCCAGCTGAGCATTCTTTGGTTGTGAGCTCTTGCACATGCAAGCCCACCCCTATGACATAAGACAAAGTCAAACCTGTTTGACAAATTATGGAGTAGTTGAGAGAGCCACTCGGTATGCCACACTACATGACTGCTGGTCACAGAAGCACCCCGTGACTGCACCCAATGTAAATGAAGTCTGCAACTGAAATCATTAGAAAAGTCACGTAATGTGACAGGAATATTTGGCCACATTTAGTTCCATCCCTGATTGCTTTAATTATGTTTAATTCCATATTATTAAGGCAACATTCTTTACCTGATAATTTAAGAAAAGACCCATAATGTTGGTGTCATTAGTAAACAGTGGCCATTCTTAGAGAATCTGCATGCGAATTACAGTCATTTATGTTTACTAAATAAAGGAATGGTGTAATTCTATAGGACGCCAGACTTGGACTGAGGGCCTTAAAGATGCTGTCCTCAGTGTCACCATCTGCTTCCTGTCACCAAAAAAAAATCCAACAGCCAATAACACAACTGACTGACATTCTTATGTGTCAAGGAGTTTAAGAGATAACAGTGCGATAAGCGCAGAACTGTAGGCAGTAAAGAGGATCTGCACGCACATGCTCCGCAATTTTAGATCTTTGATACAGTGGGGGGAAATAAATAATTAAAATCCCACCTGAGATGTGTGCAAACCTGGTGACCAACTACAAGACACCTCTTACCGCCGTGCTTGCCAACAAGGGTTTGTCCACCATGTTTAGCTTGGGTATCAAATCCTTATTTCACTCAATGACATGCAAATCGATTTATAACTTTTATGTAATGTGCTTTTTCTGGATTTTTAGTTGCTGTTCTGTCTCCATTAAAATGAAACTACCATAAAATGAGAGACTGTTCATTTCTTTGTAAGTGAGCAAACTTACAAATTCAGCAGGGGATCAGATGATTAATTCCCCCCACTGTAAAACACAATAAAGAGAAAATCTCATATAGTCACAAAAGCCATAAAAAGTATTTGCACTGAACTTTATGAATGAACAAATAGCAGGTTTTGAAGTGATTGTTGTCAGTTACTTTTTGAATGCATTTTCTTTTAATGTGTTGCCTTTGATTATTTTTGACTCAGTATAAAGTAAGTAACCATTTGTGACTTTGCCTGCCTTATGTAGTAAGATGGCTACAGTTTGGCTACTGGTTCCAGTCTTGGATGGCTCTTCAAATTGTGCAAATCTGAAGTACATAAAGGCCATGTCACATGACACAACTTTTGCAGTGAATTTTCAGTCACGAGTTTTATTTACATAATGTTACAAAGTCGAGGCTGTTGGCGGTGTGCTCCTGTAATTTTTTGTCATCGAGTTTGAGATAACCATTGACTCAGCACAACCGGTCCGCGTGTAACCCTATCAAAATCTTTACTCATATGGCTGGGCTCTGTGCAATGGAAAGCGGGCAATCAATGCGCACTCCTCTAGAAATGCAATGCATGCTGTGCAGCTGTGAGGAATTAGGAGCACGGGTGGTTTGGATATCACAGACGGAAAAGAGACTTGTCTGTCTGTTACATGTTTAACATGCCACTACAGAATGGAAAAAAGAAGAAAATGGGCAGAGAATGCAGCTGAACTCTCCGTACCTAGAAACCCTTTACACGACCACCGGCTCTGTCAGACAGCACGTTATTAGCTTTCAGAAAAAGGGAGAAATTCACACTACTTTGAAAATGTAAAACTGCTGGCAATTCATTAAGCAGTTGTTTAATTTGACATACTCGGGAAGATCAGAAACTGCAGTTGTCAAGTTTGACATCCCCTTCGATTAGACGTTGTGTAATGTGACACCTCCTTAAGTAAGCAACACTGCCACCTGGTGTCGGAGTCTTGGGCAGATAGGAGCAGGCAACACTGACGTCTCATGCCAGTGGGAAGACTCCATAATCCTGTGGTGCTCATAAAGATTTGAAATGCCTGTTCTGATTTTGTGTCTTTCATTCCTTTGTAGATTATGAGGAACGTGGAAAGGTCATCAAACGTCCAGAATCATTTCTTGGAATTCTTGATGTCCCTTGGATGGCCTGTTGATGTGGGGAAACATCCTGGCTGGACTGGCCATGTTGATACTAGCTGGTCAATAAACTCCTGTAATAATGGCAGCGAATCTCAGGTGGCAGGTGAGAAGACACCAAGTACAGGTAGTGTTTTTTTTTTTGTTTTTTTTTTTTAAAAGTAAGCACCAGTTGTAACCGCTTGATGTGTTTTTACTTCTTGGCTGAACAAGTGGAAACAAAGTGTGGCCATAATTGTGATGAAGATGGAACTCAAGCAGTTAACGGCTGATAAGTTACACCAGGGGTGCCCACACACTTTTGGCTTTCGAGCTACTTTTAAAATGACCAGGTTGAAATGATCTATCCACATTAAAAATGCTATATACACACACACACACACACACACACACACACACACGTATATACATATATATATATATATATATATATATATATATATATATATATATATATACACTGTGTGCACAATTATTAGGCAAGTTGTATTTTTGAGGATTAATTTTAATATGGAACAAACACAGTGCTATCAGTCAATCCAAAATGTTAATAAACCTGAAACCTGAATGTTTCACAACGGAAATGTGAGTGTGAACATCATCAGGGGAATACATATGTGCGCACAATTATTAGGCAACTATTAGTGTGCAGATTTATTATGCAACTAAAGGAAAAATGAAAATTTTCCCATCTCACTTGTTTATTTTCATCTGTTATGGTGAGAATAATAAACAAACACCTCAAAATTTACAAATAAACATCTCTGATATTTCAAAAAAAATAAATCAGTCAATCAATGACCAATATAGCCACCCTTCTTACCAATAACAGTCATAAGCCTTTCCATTCATGGAGTCTGTCAGTTTCTTGATCTGTTGACGATCAGCTTTTTGTGGAGCAGTGACTACAGCCTCCCAGACACTCTTCAGAGAGGTGTATTGTTTTTCTCCACCGTAAATCTAATGTTTAAGAAGTGCCCACAAGTTCTTGATAGGGTTTAGGTCAGATGAGGAAGGGGGGCCATGTCATTATTCCTTCATCTTTAAGGCCTTTACTGGCTGGCCACGCAGTGGAGAACTTCGATGCAAGTGATGGAGCATTGGCCTGCATAAAAATCATGGTCTTTTTCCTGTATCACTGTTTGAAGAAAGTGTCTTCGAAAAACTGGCAGTAGGTTTGGGAGTTGATTTTGAGTTCATCTTCAATGCAAAAAGGTCCAACTAGCTCATCTTTAAAAATACCAGCTCATACCAGTACCCCACCTCCACGTTGGAGTGGAGCTCTGTGCCCATTACTGATCCACAGGTCCATCCATCTGGTCCATCAAGAGTCACTCTCATCTCATCGGTCCATAAAACCTTTGAAAAAAATCTGTCTTCAGATATTTCTTGGCCCAGTTTTGACGTTTCAACTTATGTTTCTTGTTCAGTGGTGGTTGGGTTTCAGCCCTCCTTACCTTGGCCATGTCTTTGAGCACTGGACACCTTGTACTTCTGGGCACTCCAGGTAGGTTGCAGCTCTGGAATATGAAAGTACTGGAGGATAATGCATTCCTGGTAGCTTCACGTTTGATTCTGCTGAAATCTTTGGCAGCTAATTTGCGTCTTTTGTTCTCAACACGTTTCTTGCGACCCTGTTGACTATTTGCAACAAAATGTTTGATGGTTCTGTGATCACACACCAATATCTTAGCAATTCCAAAAGTGCTGCATCCCTCTGAAAGACTTTTTTACAATTTTTGACTTTTCAGAGTCAGTTAAATCTCTTTTTTGGCCCATTTTGCCTGAGGAAAACTAGCTGCCTAATAATTCTGCACACCTTGATATAGGGTGTTGATCTCATTAGGCCACACCCTCCCTCATTACACAAATACACATCACCTGACGTGCTTAAATCCAATAAGCATTCAAGTTAATACAGCTTGGAGTTGGAATATACGCATTAAAATGATGATATGGTCAAAATACTCACTTGCCTAATAATTGTGCACACAGTGTGTGTATATATATATATATATATATATATATATATATATATATATATATAT
>JANRMT010062855.1:6211683-6241000 GCA_026402145.1 Polypterus bichir lapradei
CCCCCCCCCCCCCCCCACCACCAGCCAATTGAGACAACAAGTGTACAATCGGACTTTTAGCACGTTCGTTGTTTTCTGTTTGATTGAAATGTTTTTATATTTTCTGTAAATATTTGCAGCCTTTCAAGTGAAATGTATAGAAGAGGAAGACTATCTGTAAATATGAAGATGTTTCATTCCACCGCCACCAAATTCCCACAACCAGTCTGTTGATTAGGAAAGGCACAAAGGCTTGTATGAATTTATGCTGAACACACAGTATGTGTCCAAAAGAAACACGTTGGATATTGAATGTAATACATAGCGATATACTGAATAAAGTTTTAAACTCCTTCTTACTCCACGCAGCTTGCAGCGACCTGGGATTCGCCTCCTTTAATGTCGTCGTCTGTTGGCTTACTGGGTTTGATCGAGGTGTCTGACGGATGACTTTGGAATTTTCTGATTGTTTTAATCCCCACACATCGGGGTGACTGACAGCTGGCATTGGGGATTTAAAGCCATTCTTGAGTGTGACGACCCGCCTTCCTGCGGCGTTTTCTTATTTGTACGTTCATTTCTTTATGCTGTTCTTAACTGGTAGGGTCTGTAAGGTCAGTGTGATGGCGGTAGGGTGGCCCTTGAAATCCGTACATACAGATGAAGCAATAGATTGAGGAGTCTTGTGAGAACAAAGCTGCTTAGTGACCAAGCCGTCAAACAACTGTTTAGAGGAAATAAAACTGGGTAAGGCACAGTCGTACCAAAAGGGGAAGGTAGCAGTAGATGGCAAAAGTGAACACCCCTACAAGACACAAAGGGTTCATCGTGCGTCGTCAGGGTCTCTTCCCAAGCAGTCAGGTGTTTCCAGACATTCTGTCTTTTGCAGAAGCACAGATGGGCAAGGTTGAGGATTGGAAACGCAGTGGTCTGACATGGCAGATGAGAAATGCGTCAAGGTCACCTCCTTTTAAAATTGTCAAATGTCCAGCACTATCTCCTCAAAACTGGCAGAAGCCTCCGTAACTCTTGGTACTCCCATCGATCTTTCTATAGAAGTCCTATCGGAAACCAAAAAGCAGTTTGTCAAAGTTGAAAATAAAGTCAAACAACTCATCTACATATGAAAGTACAAAGAGGGGGGTTCAGGAAAATGGCAGCAGATGAAGTATGGAACAACCAAGACCCTAGAGCTGGAAGGTTGGCCAAACTAAGCAATCTTGGGAGAAGTGCCTTAGTAAATGAAGTGACCAAGAACCCAATGGTCACTCTCACTGATCTTGAGAGAACCTGTGTAGAGATGGGAGAAACTTCCAGAAGGTAAAGAACTACTGCGCCACTTCACTAATCTGGGCTTTATGGCAGAGTGGCCAGAAGACGCGTGAAAAGCCCAATCGTAGTTGGCAAAAATGCACTTGAAGGACTGTCAAGTCCGTGGGAAATAAGAATCAGTGCTTTGAGGAACGCATGATTGAACTGAGTGGCCACAACTCTAATGTTCTGGACTGAGGAGTCAAAATGTGATATTTCTTGTCTGTAGCAGGAGGTAGTCTGTCTGCTGTGGGACTAGAGAACGGTACAAGGATGAATGTCTCCAAGCCACCGTGATGCCTGGTGAAGGTTCCTTGCAAGTCTGAAAGTTGTTGGACCTTAACGTGCAGCCAACATCCACAAGAGTGGAACAGGGGATCTTACAAAAGATGGTGTGGTGTGATCTCCACATCGTTGAGGCAGCGTGGGATCACAAGTCGGACGGCCCAAAGTCTGCAGCGGAAATGGGACAAGAGAAGAGCCATCTATCTATGTGAGGACCTTCAGAGACTGCGGGACAGTGGAGCCTAGAGAAGGTAAAGGGTGAGCCCACCAAATTTGAGATTATTGATTTTTCTGTTTACTGCACCTTCTAGGAGGTTTGTTAAAGGTTAGCCATGGCATTGTTTTTTGAAGGTGTTCCTGTTTTACAGTGCCTAAGATTTTTGAGCAGTACTGTAATGCGTATAAATAAAGGTAACTCACATTTTAAGTTGGTTACTCGAATGTGGAATCCTTCCATTTTCTAACCATTTGGCCCAGTGCAGGGGGTGTGGCAGGTGAAGTCATTGGGTGCAGTGCTTGAGCCAAATCCATCCCTGTGTGTGTGCATTCACTAATATTAGGAAAATTTAGACATGACCAGTTAACATGAGGTAGATATTTGGGAGGAAAGCTAGAGAGCCCCCCAGAAAAAGAAAACATGTATGTACAGGTGCTGGTCATAAAATTAGAATATCATGACAAAGTTGATTTATGTCAGTAATTCCATTCAAAAAGTGAAACTTGTATATTAGATTCATTCATTACACACAGACTGATGTATTTCAAATGTTTATTTCTTTTAATTTTGATGATTATAACTGACAACTAATGAAAGTCCCAAATTCAGTATCTCAGAAAATTATAATATTGTGAAAAGGTTCAATATTGAAGACACCTGGTGCCACAATCTAATCAGCTGTAAAAGCCTTTAAATGGTCTCTCAGTCTTGTTCTGTAGGCTACACAATCATGGGGAAGACTGCTGACTTGACAGTTGTCCAAAAGACGACCATTGACACCTTGCACAAGGAGGGCAAGACACAAAAGGTCATTGCTAAAGAGGCTGGCTGTTCACAGAGCTCTGTGGCCAAGCACATTAATAGAAAGGCGAAGGGAAGGACAAGATGTGGTAGAAAAAAGTGTACAAGCAATAGGGATAACCGCTTGTACCCTGGAGAGGATTGTGAAACAAAACCCATTCAAAACTGTGGGGGAGATTCACAAAGAGTGGACTGCAGCTGGAGTCAGTGCTTCAAGAGCCACCACGCACAGACGTATGCAAGACATGGGTTTCAGCTGTCGCATTCCTTGTGTCAAGCCACTCTTGAACAAGAGACAGCGTCAGAAGCGTCTCAACTGGACTGCTGCTGAGTGGTCCAAAGTTATGTTCTCTGATGAAAGTAAATTTTGCATTTCCTTTGGAAATCAAGGTCCCAGAGTCTGGAGGAAGAGAGGAGAGGCATAGAATCCACGTTGCTTGAGGTCCAGTGTAAAGTTTCCACAGTCATTGATGGTTTGGGGTGCCATGTCATCTGCTGGTGTTGGTCCATTGTGTTTTCTGAGGTCCAAGGTCAACGCAGCCGTCTACCATGAAGTTTTAGAGCACTTCATGCTTCCTGCTGCTGACGAACATTATGGAGATGCAGGTTTCATTTTCCAACAGGACCTGGCACCTGCACAAAGTGCCAAAACTACCCGTACCTGGTTTAAGGACCATGGTATCCCTGTTCTTGATTGGCCAGCAAACCCACCTGACCTTAACCCCATAGAAAATCTATGGGGTATTGTGAAGAGGAAGATGCAATACGCCAGACCCAACAATTCAGAAGAGCTGAAGGCTACTATCAGGGCAACATGGGCTCTCATAACACCTGAGCAGTGCCACAGACTGATCGACAGTAATCCAGGCCAATGGAGCCCCAACTAAATATTGAGTGCTGTACATGCTCATACTTTTCATGTTCATACCTTTCAGTTGGTCAACATTTCAAAAAATCCTTTTTTTGCATTGATCTTAATTGATATTCTAATTTTCCGAGATACTGAATTTGGGACTTTCATTAGTTGTCAGTTATAATCATCAAAATTAAAAGAAATAAACATTTGAAATACATCAGTCTGTGTGTAATGAATGAATCTAATATACAAGTTTCACTTTCTGAATGGAATTACTGAAATCAATCAACTTTGTCATAATAGTCTAATTTTATGACCAGCACCTGTAGATATTCCTACTTGGATGTTTTCACTGTAAATGTAACAATAAGGACTCGAGTCATGACCACATTTGGCATATGATTTGCTACTGCTAAGTTATAGCAAATGCGCCCTGAGAGTTTTCAGGTAAGGAAGACCGGAGGTTTGGATTCAGGTAGCTCTACTCGCTGATCATGGCGCTGGAGTGTTGATTAGGGAAGGTAAGTAAGAAGTTCGTTATCAACAGGGAGCTTGTAAACTCTTAACAGACTTCAGATACTAGGGAACAATGTAGTCGGGGATTGCACGAGTGGTGACATTGAATGTTGATGAGCATTCACTATACTCTGCACACCGTAAGAATCCTGTAAATCTTTCTGCCCCACCAAGGCATACAAGTCTACCCAGCCAGCTACCACTTAAAGATCTCATCCCACCCAGAGCTGCTGCCACTCTCAGGCACCAAAGGCCACTCAGCCAGGTGCCACTTAAACATCTCGTCCCATCTTGGGCTTGAGATCCCATTGCAGGCCTGAGCCTGTACACTAAAAGAAGCACTGGCATCTTCACATGTTCAGCAAAAGCAAAAAGAATAGAAGATACAAAACAACCACCGTATTACACAGCCAGATTATGTATACTCGTGGCTCCCTGCTTCCATGTGCTCTTTTTCTCTTTGAAAATCCTTGGTGAAGTCTGTCTGTCCAGATGAACTTCGGTAAACATCTCATCCCACCCAGGGATGCTGTCACCCAGCCATCTAAGCCAGCCCAGCTGAGTGTCACTTAAATCTTTCATCCCATACAGCCGAATGCCACTCAAACATCGGGCTCCTCCCAGCATTCTGCATTACTAGTAGCCCTTCTCATCTTCCCCATTATAATTAACCTGTAATTTATGTTTTATAGGTTTACTAGCTGTATCCTGTGGCTGCGCCCACATAGTAATGAAACAGGGCAAACTTTAAAAATCAGTAGATGTTGGCACCGTATCTGATCGTGTTCAGCTCTGACAGGAGAGCGTTCCCCGCGCGGGGAGAATAGCACATGGCTGTGATATCTCTGCCAATCAGCAGCTACCCTCTAAAACTCATGGAGCTCTGATCTCTCTCTCACTCTCAAAACCATCAAACGTTACTCCTTAACAATCTGTAGATGATACCTGTTTGTTCAGCAGACATTATCGCTAGCTAAACGGAGGCGAGGTGCGCTCCAACACATGGCGAGACGTAGACCAACTCGAAAATAGGGTGGCAAGTGAATGAGGAAGGTCTCGGCCCACAGCCACTCTCTTGGATTTGCATAAATACATTGGTACCGCAGGTGAACTCTGGTACTTAGCATGATGAGAGAAGTAACAAAATCAACTGGAAAATTCCAGCAAATTATAGAAAACAACCTGATCTAAATCCGTGAAGTAACTGTCTTGTGAAAAACGGACAGACATACAGACAGAACACACTTGGACCACGAAGTTTTTAAAACCGTTTCTTAGTGAGCACCTATGAGCCAAAGGTGTATGTGTATATATATATATATATATATATATACACAGTGGGTACGGAAAGTATTCAGACCCCCTTCAATTTTTCACTCTTTGTTATATTGCAGCCATTTGCTAAAATCATTTAAATTAATTTTTTCCCTCATTAATGTACACACAGCACCCCATATTGACAGACAAAAAAAAAAGAATTTTTGAAATTGTTGCAGATTTATTAAAAAAGAAAAACTGAAATATCACATGGTCCTAAGTATTCAGACCCTTTGCTCAGTATTTAGTAGAAGCACCCTTTTGAGCTAATACAGCCATGAGTCTTCTTGGGAAAGATGCAACAAGTTTTTCACACCTGGATTTGGGGATCCTCTGCCATTCCTCCTTGCACATCCTCTCCAGTTCTGTCAGGTTGGATGGTAAACGTTGGTGGACAGCCATTTTTAGGTCTCTCCAGAGATGCTCAATTGGGTTTAAAAGTCAGGGCTCTGGCTGGGCCATTCAAGAACAGTCACAGAGTTGTTGTGAAGCCACTCCTTCGTTATTTTAGCTGTGTGCTTAGGGTCATTGTCTTGTTGGAAGGTAAACCTTCAGCCCAGTCTGAGATCTTTAGCACTCTGGAGAAGGTTTTTGTCCAGGATATCCCTGTATTTGGCCGCATTCATCTTTCCCTCGATTGCAACCAGTCGTCCTGTCCCTGCAGCTGAAAAACACCCCCACAGCATGATGCTGCCACCGCCATGCTTCACTGTGGGGACTGTATTGGACAAGTGATGAGCAGTGCCTAGTTGTCTCCAAAAATACCGCTTAGAATTAAGGCCAAAAAGTTCTATCTTGGTCTCATCAGACCAGAGAATCTTATTTCTCACCATCTCAGAGTCCTTCAGGTGTCTAATGAGACCAAGATAGAAATATCCTTTTTGCATCTTGTATGGTCTATTTGTTACTAGCGCCATATATTGGTGAAATCTTGAACTATTCTTCATATGAAAATTTCATTTCTTAATTAACATGGATTGGTTGATCAATTAGTGAAACTGATTATTGATTCATGTATTGTCACTGGAAATGAGTAAGTGTGCAAAATTTCAAGTCATTTGGACAATAGGAAGTGGGTTAAATATCGATTACAAGATTTGTACCAGACAACAAACAGATGAAGTTAATATAAGTGTGGTAATAGAAAATACAAAACAAGCCCCGATTGCCCAGGCAGATTACGTGCTCATGGCTCTCTGCTTCCATGCACTCTTTTTCTCTTTGGAAATCCTTGGTGAAGTCCGTGGGTCCGTCCATCCACATGAACTTCATTAATACTGCAGTGTGACAGCTTTTAGGTCCTGTTAACTTGGCCCTCGGCATTAGCGTCTTGACCCAGATGTTAATTAGTGTGGTGGAGAGCAGGACTTTAGAGACCTCCACATCCCAGTTTGATGTCATTTTGGACCATCCAGGTGAATTTGATGGACTAGTGTGGTGGGCAGAATGGCCTGTTCTCATTACAGGTTTCTTTTGTTTTTATAAATCCAATTGTGAATTCCGGCCTTTCCAGTGGTGACCTGCCAGTTTATTAGGTACAGCTCCCACCTTCTCATAAACTCTTCATTCAGACAAGTCATTTGTCATCTGATAGCGGCGTGTGGCACATGGCTGGCCATCGCTTGTAACATGATAGTTGGCAGTAGGTGTGTCGATCCTAGAATTTCCCAAATGTTTTTATGCACAGTTATTTCAAGAGTAGTGTAAAAACTAAAATAGGAGCAGTGACAGGCAACCCTGTGGAAGAACACTGCTTGTGAAGAAGAGGGGATCAAAGGGGGATGACGAACAAACACCCGGGCCACAACCCGGCAAATTGCATCCAAATTCAACGTTGTTTACAGCGTGATTTGAAGTGTTTGAAATTACCGTGAAGTTAACGACCAGAAGATGAGATGAATGTGTGGATGAGGCAGTGCCAAGGTCAAAACCAGATGACCAGAACAGTTAAAAACGACAAAACCAAATGCTAAGAGAGAACTGGAATTGAAAGAAGAATAAAATTGGGTTGAAAACGAGAGAGTTCATCTCCCGAGGGACATCGACCGTGTGGCACACCCCACCATATTTATGCTGGATGGCCGGATGATGTCATAGATTGTGGCGGGGCATTAAACGTGATCAGGAGTGATAAACAAAATGTCATCACATCAGAAAATGAACAAAGACATTAAAAAATTCTACACTTACAAAACCCCTGCATGGTAACAGGAAGGGTATACAAAGGACCTTCCAAAGTTACAATAATTAGACAAAACTATACAATCATGACAAACAGAGTAAGGGATGTCACCTTTGAACACCCCTCTTTCTGGAGCTTTTTTGGGTGCTGCTGTTGTCAACAAGGAACAAGAAAGTGTGCCTCCAGTGGGGACAGAGGCATCAAAATGGGCCCAGAAGGTGTGGAAAATCTTGGAGGATGGCAGGAAAAGAATTTGTCGGAAGCAACCAGAGCCTGTAGAGCCATCCTGTTGAATGTGAACAGTTGGTGGCGGTGGTGTGATGGCATAGCACACATTAAAGTCCCTGATACCCACTGAGGAACATCTGAACAGCAAAGCGTATCTGACCAGGGCCCGCATCTTCATGGCTGCATTTAATGAACGCCTGACTAGACACCTCCATCGTGATCACAAGGCACGTCTCCACACCAAATAGTTCCCATTGTTTCAATGGCCTGCACAGTCTCCGAATTTTAACCGTATGGATCATCGTTGAAATATCCTCCGTAACAGTAGTGTATAATCGTTCATCTTCTGAGTAGATTTTGGGGGGTGGTACGAGATTCATGGCCTACACATCAAGTGGAGGAGTTTAAAATGGTCTAAAATTACCTGGAAGCCAGTGTAACAAACTGAGACTTGGGCTCGTATTTATCAGGCGTCTCAGGATGACTCCTAGGAATCGCACAAAAAGTTGGACAAGGGTTGAGAATTTGTCCCGCCTTGGCCGCGTGAAGTAATTATGAAGTGTCCTACACGCACTCCTAGCTAGGAGGAAGAGATCATGACGTCACAATTCACAGCACTCTGAACCGCAAACGACGTTTTGCAGTGTCCTTGGAAGTCATAATGACGCTTGCTTGTTTTCTGATAACTAAGGCTGCTTCTTCACCAAAAACATCATAATAATATTCGAAGAACATCATAAAATAAAATGCTGTGCTAATAATGCAGTAACAAACTCCGAGATGGCAACACTGTGACACACATGGAATGGGAGTAAAGCCCAATAGCAGACACGTTTATTTAGCAATGAATGATCCTTCAAGAAGAATCGCCTTTCCGCTGTTATGGCCATGGGAAACACCTCGTAAAGTAACCGCTGCTGAAAGTAGCCGCAACGTTACGTTGCATTCACTCTTCTTGGGTGCTGTTGTGTGCCGTGCCTCTCTCCGCAATGCCTTTATGATGCCCTGGCAGTCTGCACTTGCTTTCTAGAACCTTCCCGGGCTAGTAAAATGTAACGGGAATGTTCCAAGGGTTCATGGAATGCAGAGCCCAGTGTACCTGTGTGACATCTGGCTGTCAATCACCCGTCCAGCCCCGCCTCTCTTCATGGCGAAATGCTGGCTGCTGTAAAATCGTTTGCATCCCCGAGCACCTGATCCTGTGATGTCACTTGTGATTTGCATACCACGTGTGTTCGTACCATCAATCTCGCCAACAATTCCAGGAACAGCAGCGATTTGTATATATGCAGCTTGCTATATAACGTTGCCTCATGTAGAGAAGCGTTTACGTCTGCGTGTTACCTCGTTCGAAGTCTGGGGCAAAATTCGAGAAATGGCTGGTTGAGACACACCTGAATCAAAAAGCTGCATTTTTACAAGTACAGCACGTTACACCAACACTTTCATTTCATCCACCACCCCATGGCTTCTCCGCACAGATGAAGCAGTCGGGTATCGTATAAGATTTGTTCCCGAATAATATTCCGTCTCTGTCAGGTTGGTATCTTTTTTTTTTTTTAACGAGTTCATTCTCGTCCATAATTTGTGAAACATTTGGCCTTCCCGGGATTTGCGTTTCAATCTCTGTCTGAACTTCTGGAAGCCCCCAGCAAGTGTGGACGGCTCCTGCGCTCTCCTAAATCCTGATGACATTATTAGTTGTTTCCTAAATTAATAAAATTGCTAAAACGCTTGTTCTCGTACTCCTAAGTGTCGGACCGAGAAGGCGTTACACGGAGGCGCTGAGGCTGTCCGGACCGCTTTCTTACTCCGAGATGCTTGATAAACATGAGTTCCACGTCACACTTGTTATTTCTAGTTGTAATACTGTTTTGAATTAATCGTCAATTCGCTATATGTTTCTTTATGCAGCACTTAAATGTTAACCAAATAGATAGATAGATACTTTATTAATCCCAAGGGGAAATTCCCATACTCCAGCAGCAGCATACTGATAATAAACACTATTAAATTAAAGAGTGATAACAATGCAGGTATAACAGACAGACAGTTTAGTATAATATTAATGTTTACCCCCCCGGGTGGAATGCTTTACAAACTAAAACACGAAGGCACACAGAGTCACTAATGAAAGGCAGCACAGAACAGACTGGCACTTTTTAAAACCTCAAACCTTAATTGCAGACTTTGCGACAGAGTTGAGGACCCCTGGTTACTAAAGGCTGACTCGCCATCCCCAAGTTCACTAGTTGAATGACGTGACCCGCCTGGCCATAAAGCGACAGGAGAGTCCACTCTGCTTGAAGCCAACGTAAGGGCCGACTTGCTTCTGTTTCCTGCTTATTGTGAAAGTGCCTTCATTTTGCAACAATCTGAAGGAGCAGAAAGGAGATTTCAGAACGCGTGGAAATGTGGCAACTACATTTAAAATCTGGGTCAAAGTTAAGTCGCCTCAGTCACGGATGGACAGAGTCCAGATCTGAGAGAGCCCCTCCGTTGTGGAACTGGAGTCGCATCACATGGGCCGACTCAGGGTCCAGGGTTCAAGTCCTACAGGCCTTCACTGCTTGCATCCTGGTGCTTTGTTTTATAATCGTGGGCTCCACCATTGTGTGTATTTTTCAATGGCTGCAGCCACACGGATGGATTGAGAAAGTGTGGAGACCCCCTTTGCTTTCCGCACACTTTATTTTGTTGCAGATTTCATTTTCAATGGATCCATTTGACATTTTTTTCCCCCATCAGTCTGCACTCAATAACCCAGAATGGCAAAGTGACAACGTGTAACCAGAAAGGTCTGCAAAAAATAATTAAAAATCCAAAACTGGAATCTCTCATGCGTACCTTCAGACCCTTCATTCAGTGTAGGAGCCCCTTTGGCAGCTTTGAGTCTTCTTGGGTAAGTCTCTACAACTCCAACAACAACAACAACACCATTTATTTCTAGAGCGTGTTTTCATACAAATGATGAAGCTCAAAGTGCTTTACAAGATGAAGAAAGAAAAAATATAAAAATTAGCATTCCTTCTGGCAGATCCCCTCAAGCTCCATCAGATTGGATGGGAAGTATCTGTAAACTGGGTGGTCTCTCCACACATGTTCTGTGGGGCTTCTCCAGCATTGGCATAGCTTATGCTTTGGATCATTGAACCGTCGCCCCATTCTGAGATGACATCAACAACACCATTTATTTCTAGAGCGTGTTTTCATACAAATGATGAAGCTCAAAGTGCTTTACAGGTTGAAGAATGTCAATTTATTTATATAGCACATTTAAAACAACATAAGAATGCTGCGGCCAAAGTGCTTTACAATAATAGAACAAAAGAAAACATACAAATAACATAAATAGAAATAAAATTTAAGAACATAAATAAAATACATACTAAATAGAAGTAATGTTACATAATCACGATGAGGAAACCATCAGTATTACTGAAGGTCACGGAATGCAAGTGAATAGAAATGAGTCATTAATCTCGTTTTGAATTGTAGACGACTCCTTTATGTGACGAGGTAAA
The DNA here is from genome assembly GCA_026402145.1 of Polypterus bichir lapradei. Lineage (NCBI taxonomy): Eukaryota > Metazoa > Chordata > Cladistia > Polypteriformes > Polypteridae > Polypterus > Polypterus bichir. The sequence continues at coordinate 6,222,900 of JANRMT010062855.1, forward strand.
GAGTTCCACAGATGAGGTGTCACAGCTGTCCCCCTTAGTTTGACACTTGGTACGAGGGACAACAAGAGACACCTAACCAGAAGATCTTAGCACTCTGGATGGCTGGTGTAAAACACATGATTCAGATAAATAGGCAGGAGCGAGCCCATGTACAGATTTAAAAACTAGCAACAAGATTTGAAAATCAATTTGAAAACTGACAGGCAGCCAGTGTAAAGAAGCTAATATTGGAGAAACACAATCAGACTTTCTTGCCCCAACCAGAAAGCCAGCGGCAGCATTCTGGACCAACTGTAACCTGCGTATCAGCGATTTGCTAATCCCAGAATACAGCGAGTTGCCGTAATCAAGGCGAGAGAAGATAAAAGCATGAGCAGCTTTCTCAAGATCCCTAGAAGATAAAAAAGGCTTGATCTCACCTAATAGACGAAGCTGGAAAAAGCAACTCCTGACTACAGAGTTTACTTGTTTCTCAAAAGAGAGGTTACTGTCAAAGATGACACCAAGATTGCGGACTTGAGGTTTGCAAAAGACAGAGAAAGAGCCGAGAAGTCCAAGACCAATCTGGGCTTTAGCTGATGGACCTGCTATAATGAAAAAATATAAAAATTAGAATTTGAAGTAACAAAGAATAAAGTAAGGTCAGATGGCCATGGAGGACAGAAAAAACAAACAAAAAACTGTACTTGCCTGGAGGAAAAAAAACATCTGCAGGGGTTCCCAGACCCCCCCCCCCCCCCCCCTAACATAAATGATCTCAATCAGTCCTCATGGTTTTCAGGCTTCACGTGGAAGAATTAGATGACGATGGTCATGTGGACCTCTGGCCTTCCGTCCATCAATGTAGGGGACAGCATGGTGCCCTGATCAGGTGGTGGCACAGAACAGCAGAGAAAGTAGGGGTGAGTACGAATTGCGGAGCCACGATAATTCAATGCATATACAGGATATCGGGGTTACACTACAGTGACGCTACGACAAAGCCATGTTAGCATAATGAGTTTTTATCAGTTTTTTTAAGGTGCTCCACCATATCAGTCTGGCGAATTTCTATCGGTAAACTCGTATTCCAGATTTTCAAAATCAAAAGTCAAAGTGAACTTTATTGTCATCTCAACCATCTACAAGTATACAGACAGACGAAGTTGTGAAGCTCAGCGTCCACAGAGTAACAACATGACATGTAAATAATAAATTAAAAATCAAATTTAAATTTAAAATTAAAACACAAGGCAAGACATTGTGCAAAGACGAGACAAAGAAGCATCAGCAATATTGACGTGTAGTTAGCAATCTGAACACTGATGTAATGTATGGTATTTGCAATCTAGATACATATAGTCAATAGATATCCATCCATCCCTTATCCAACCCGCTATATCCTAACTACAGGGTCACAGGGGTCTGCTGGAGCCAATCCCAGCCAACACAGGGCGCAAGGCAGGAAACAAACCCTGTGCAGGGCGCCAGCCCACCGCAGACCCTATATGACTACCCAAACTTAATTCAATAATCACTGAAACGATTATTTCAGTCACTGAGCATGGGAGAGGCGCTATATAAATAAAACATTTATTATTGGAGCTGTAAGGGGCCTTTTCACCAATAGCTCCACTAACCCCCCTCCCCTGACCAAGAGTCAAAATGACTAAGGGAGAGAAACCCCCCCCCCCCAAAAAAAAACATCCATCCATCCATCCCTTATCCAACCTGCTATATCCTAACTACAGGGTCATGGTTGTCTGCTGGAGCCAATCCCAGCCAACACGGGGCGCAAGGCAGGAAACAAACCCCAGGCAGGGCGCCAGCCCACCGCAGGAAACACACACACACACCCACCAAGCACACACTAGGGACACAATGCACCTAACCTGCATGTCTTTGGACTGTGGGAGGAAACCCACGCAGACACAGGGAGAACCGTCAATAGATATGTAATATAATAAATAAATAATAGATATAGATAATACAGAAATGATCAGTGTATGATGATAGTTGTTTAAGACATGTAAACAATGACAGGTCAGAATGTTTCACAGCAGAAGGATATCAAGAGTGTCCAAATACTTAAAGGTCAGTATGAGATTTTCAGTTCTTCTCTACCTGCCCACTCGTCTTTGCAGGAAAGTGTCCTGCATGTATAAAAGTTCTGTTTTTAGAGGTGGTTGATGCCGTGTGGAAGATCCCAGGGGGCAACCTGGTGTTAAGGAGTCTGATAGCTTGGGGGTAAAAACTCTCCTGCAGCCTGGCAGAAATCGCTCTGATGCTGGGATGTAAGGGGTCCTGCACATTGCTGAAGGCCTTGCGGACACTGCGTTTGTAAAATATCTCCTGTAGTGAAGGGAGAGGCACCCCAATAATGTTCTCTGTTCTCTTCACTATCCTTTGCAGGCACTTGCAGTCGGATATGTTGCAGTTGCCGTACCAGACAGTGATGCAGCTGGTCAGAACGCTCTCAATGGTGCCTCTGTAGAACATGGTGAGGATGGAAGGGGGAAGATGTGCTCGCTTCAGCCGCCTCAGGAAGTGTAGTCTCTGCTGGGCTTTCTTGATTAGTGATGAGGTGTTATGTGTCCACATAAGTTCCTCAGTTATGTGCACACCGAGGAACTTGGTACTCCTAACAGTCTCCACATCAGATTTTAGGTGCATATCCACTTGTTTTAAGTGTAGCTGTTGGAATTATAAGCAGACACTCATTTGAAGATCTAAGGGTACGATTTGGTGACCAGCATTCTGAGTTATAGGATGGAGCGAGATGATTGAAGGCTTTGCACACCATAAGCAGGATTTTAAAGTCTCTGGAGCAGGTTTTTCTTCAAGGATGTCTCTGCATTTGGCTGCATTCATCCTTCCCTCCGTTCTGACCAGTCTCCCAGTCCCTGCAGCTCCATAGCTTGATGCTGCCACCACCAGGCTTCACTGTAGGGATCTTGGTAGGCAGGTGATGAGCAGTGCCAGGTCTTTGCAAAACATAGTGCTTGGAGTTCCACCCAGGGAGTTCATTTTTTGTCTCATCACACCCGGGAAGCCTTTAAACTGTTGGCTTCTGCACAAGCGTAGCTTCAGTTGAGCAACTCTACCATAGACATCTTAACTGGTGGAGCGCTGCTGAGCTGATTGTCCTTCTGACAAGTTCTGCCATCTTAGCAGATGACTTGTTTGAGTGACCACTGGCTTCTTGGGTCATCACCCTGACCAAGGCTCTTCTCGCTCGGTTACTCAGTTTGCCCAGATGGCCGACTCTTGGACCAGTCCCAGTGGTTCTGTACTTACTCTGTTTCACAATTCTTCAGGTCACTGCGCTCCTGGGAACACTCAGGGCTTTAAAAATGGTTTGATCCTTTTGCCCCTGATCTGTGCCTCACTGCAATTTGATCATGGAGGTCTACAGAGAGTTCCATGGCTTGTGTCACACATGTGTGATTAGGGTCCAGTTCAGGGCGTGAAAACACTGGGAAAAGGGTTAGTAAAGGGTACTAATGCCTCTCTCCTTCTTCCCACAGTACCATGGATGGCTAAGTTACTTTCCTTCCTTCCTGATGACCTCACTTCTGTCCCGCCCCGACGACCTCACTTCCGCCCCGCCCTGACGACCTCACGTCCGTCCCGCCCTGATGACCTCACCCTATTTCCCGCCACCATAATATAAATGCTCTGTGTTTTCGCTTACCATTTATCTTTGTCATTGTTCACAGCACTCAAGACCGTTTTCAGTCCTTAGTGATTATTCTGCCTGACGATATATGGGGGTGCCAAACCCCAAATCTTTATCTTTGTTTTTTTGTCGTTATTCTACACTTGGTTTTTTGTCCTGACATGCAGTGTGAATTGTGGGACCTTCTATACATGGGGTCTCATGTATGTTCATTTCTAACCGATGTCCCGTCGATTCAGTTTGTCACTGATGTGATCCAATCAAGTTCTAGAAACCTCTCCAGGAGAATTAAAGCAAACCGGAGGCAACTGAGCACAACATGGTGGGCCACAGCAAAGGGTCTGAATTACTTCAAGGAAGGAGAGATTTCAGTTTTCGACTTTTTGGCCAACCTTCCTTCAAACATGTGCTCACTTTGTCATTTTGGGTAACTGAGTGTCGATGGGCGGGTCATAACCTCCAAGGACACACCCATAACAACCATGGGGGGGGGGCTAACAATGGGCGCCCAACAGCTCAATTACCTGTTAAAGGTTCATTCTGAAGATGACCGCTTATGGCCTCCAAAGGACCGGAAGTGACCCCCCGCCTACCCGCGCCTGACTGGCTTGCAAAGATTTCTTCCGACTTCTATCTGCTTGTGGGTTGTTTAAGCCTTGAAGTTCCCGTTTTTTTCGTTTTCTTCCTTCCTCTTCTGTGATGAGTCCTTGGGGCTGTCAGCACAGTCACCCAAGAGAGCTGAATGGGACGCATCTACAAGTGTGTCCCTTCAGAAAAACAACAAAAAGCCCACTTTCACTTCTCAGACTCCGAGATTTGCCCCCATTGTTTGGAGCCCTCGTCTCGGGTGACGCATTATGGATGGTGCCCAGCTGCTACCCTGTGCCTTCTGTCTTCTCCTGATGCGTTTCTTCACAGCTCCCAGACATGGTGACGCAAGAGACCCTTGGGGGACGTTCTGTTGTCCGTTTTTATTGCCTGTTTTGTTTTTAAGAGGGAAAAAGTGTTTCAGGAGTGCAGCAATCGCAGAAAGCAAAGCACTAAGGGGACGGCGTGCTGGAGACGAGCCCCTTTAATGTAATCAATTACTCAGCAGAAAGAATGGAAGGACTTGACTTTAGAGAGCCCTCACTCTCCCGAGCCGGACTTACAAGAAGTGCTTATGAATTCTTAATGGTCTTTGATCACTCAGACACAGCCGAGATGGCTGACTTTAGAGTTCTGTCGAGTGCTCAGTGCTGCGTAATGAGACAGAAACAAAAGACAACAAAAAAAAAAGGAAGAGGGCGGTTAACAGGAAGAAAAAGAAAAGTTGGTGCCAAAGTAACTTAAGAGAGGACAGCATCTGCAAGGCACTTCTTGTTTTTCTTTCGGTTGTTTAAAAACGGGGAAATTCCTAAAATCTGAAAGTCTGGAAATGCTGCGATCAGGTTTAAAAAAAGAAAGAAGGCAGGAAATCACATCTCTTCACTCAACTTGTATGTGGTTTTCAAAAAGTGACGTCGAGAAGCAGTGAGTGGGCAGCTGTGGACTTGGTAGCCGTGCTGCAGAGATTCCACTTTTTTTCCCATTCCTGACACTGACAAGTACAACTGTCAGTGCTCGGCTTCAGAGACCACCGTGGTGACCACCGAGACCAGAAGCCAACCCCTGACAATTCGTACATGGCTGCAGCTTCCGCCTTAACATCTCTTGGAGACCACTGCAGAGTACGTCTTACTCCGATCACTAGGACGGCATTTTGTTCACTTAAGAGATATAGCAAAAGTTAGACCCCTTATAACTTTGCCAGATGGTGAAAAGTGAGTTCACGTTTTTGTTTTTAGCCGACAAGATTACTGCAACGCACTCCTCTCAGGACCACCCAAAAAAAAGACATCAAATGAGTGCAGCTGCCAGAATCTTAACAAGGAAAAGAAAATCCAAGCCCATCACACCAGTATTGATGTCACTACACTGGTTACCTGTGTCATTTAGAATTGACTTTAAAATCCTGCTTATGGTTTACAAAGCCTTCAATAATCTGCTCCATCCTATATTTCAGAATGACTCTCACTTTACACTCCAAATTGTAACCTTAGATCTTCAAATGAGGGTCTGCTTAGAATTCCAAGACCTAAACTTAAGAATTTCCTCCCACAGTCCAAAGACATGCAGGTTAGGTGCATTGGCGATTCTAAATTGTCCCTAGTGTGTGCTTTGTGTGTGTGTGCTTTGTGTGTGTGTGTGTGTGCTTGCACACTGCCCGGGGTTTGTTTCCTGCCTTGCACCCTTTGTTGGCTGGGATTGGCTCCAGCAGACCCCTGTGACCCTGTAGTTTAGGATATAGCGGGTTGGATAATGGATGGATGGAAACTTAAAAGAAGACTTCATTGTGTTGTAGATTTCATTTTGCCATTTTTGTCCATCAGTCTACACTCAGTAACCCATAATGACAAAGAAAGTTTTGCAAATTTATTACAAATCAGAAACTGAAATCTCCCATTCCTATACGTATTCAGACCCTTAACTCAGCTGAAGCCCCTTTGGCAGTTTCGAGTCTCCTTGGGTAAATCTCTGCAAGCTTTACACAACTGCATTCGGGCCGCGTGTCTCATTCATCCTGGTAGATCCTCATATCTCAGAATGCCTGTCACCTTACACTCCAAATCGTACCCTTAGATCTTCATGAGGGTCTGCTTATCATTCCAAGAGCTAAACTTAAAAGAAGTGAGGCGGCCTTCTGCTGTTAGGCACCTAAAATCTGGCATAGCTGACCGATAGAAAATTGCCAGGCTGATACGGTGGAGCACTTTAAAAAACTGCTAAAAACTCATTACTTTAACATGGCTTTCTCATAGCGTCATTTTAGTGTAACTCTGATATTCTGTTTATGCATTGAATTATCGTTTTAATCATACCTCTGCAATCTGTACTAACCCTTACTTTCTCTGCTGTTCTGTTTCTGGTTTTTTGTGGTGGCGACCTGTACCACCTGTGAATCGAAGACTTGAAGCAGTCACTGCATGCTGGGATATGCGACAAAGAACTAAATGTGGCAATGGCTTTAATAGACCTGCTATTGCTGTGTCCTAAACGTTACGGTGCCCTGAAATAGGAGGGGACTGTGTAGACAAAATTATGCGTGAGCAAAATGTCTGCAGATCCCCTTCAATCAAAGTCTGTAATGTGTGCTGTGATCGTGATGACTCAATGGTTTGATTTGTCACTTTAAACTTTGGAGCAGAGGAGGGAAATCAAGGAACAAATGGGGCTTTGTCCCAAATTTTAATGGTGGGCTTTGAACATTACACTGCTTCTTCTTCTTTTTTCAGCTGCTCCCGTTTGGGGTCGCCACAGCAGATCATTTTCTTCCATCTCTTCCTGTCCTTGTCATCTTGTTCTGTCACACCCATCACTTGCATGTCCACTCTCACCACATCCATAAACCTTCTCTTAGACTTTCCTCTCTTCCTCTTCCCTGGCAGCTCTATCTTTAGCACCCTTCTCCCAATATACCCAGCACCTCTCCTCTCCTCTGCACATGTCCAAACCATTGCAATCTCACTTCTCTGACTTTGTCTCCCACCTGTCCAACCTGAGCTGACCCTCTAATGTCCTCATTTCTAATCCTGTCCATCCTCATCACACCCAATGCAAATCTTAGCATCTTTAACTCTGTCACCTCCAGCTCAGTCTCCTGTGCCACCGTCTCCAGCCCATATAACATAGCAGGTGTCACCATTATCCTGAAGACCTTCCCTTTCATTCCTGCTGATACGCGTCTGTCACAAATCACTCCTGACACTCTTCTCCAAACTGCCTGCACTCTCGTTTTCACTTCTCTTCCACAATCTCCATTACTCTGTACTGTTGATCTCAAGTATTTAAACTCATCCACTTTCATCAACTCTACTCCCTTCATCCTCACCATTCCACTGACCTCCCTCTCATTCACACACATGTATTCGGTCTTGGTGGTCCTACTGACCTTCATTCCTCTCCTTTCTACAGCAGATCTCCACCTCTCCAGGGTCTCCTCAACCTGCTCACTACTATGGCTACAGATCACAATGTCATCAGCAAACATCACAGTCCACGGGGACTCCTGTCTAATCTCGCCTGTTAGCCTGTCCATCACCATTACAAATAACAAAGGCTTCAGAGCCGATCCCTGATGTAATCCCACCTCCGTCACTCCTACCGCAGACCTCACCACTGTCACACTTCCCTCGTACATATCCCGTACAACTCTTACATACTTCTCTGCCACTCCCGACTTCCTCATCCAATACCACAGCTCCTCTCAGTCACCCATGGAGTCAAGACGCAATGCAACTCCTTCTGGCCTTCTCTAAACTTCTCCATCAACACCCTCAGAGCAAACATCACATCTGAACATTACACTGCAATGTACCGTATATACCCATGAATAAGTCAGGGCTTGATTTTACCGTATAATTTCTGGTATTTTATAATGTCGGTTGTATAAGTCGAATGCAGAAATCCCACGCTATTGGTCCAAGAGATAATGATATGCTGATGCCCACATGAGAGAGTAACCATGGAGCACACGGCCTTTGTTTTCTATGTATTGTGCCTACGTGACCACACGGTAATACCCGAACTATTCCAAAGCGATGTTTTCACTGATTTGTGTTTTTTGTGTCTCACACCCTCATACACCTTTATCGTAAGAGCATCCCTTATCAACGATGGAGCGTTTGATCAGAAGAAAATATATAGCTGGTTTTAAATTAAAAGTCGTTGAAGTGGCAAAAGAAATTGGTAACTGCGCTGCTGCAACAAAATTCAATGCGTGTTAGAAACTGGTGCGAGATTGGAGGAGGCAAGAAGATGTAAAAAAAAAAAAATTGAAGTGTCATATTTTTGAACGGGCGTATAAGTCGGGGTCTGATTTTATGATTGAGTTTTTGGGTTTCAAGACGCGACTTATACGCGAGCATATACGGTAGTTAACACGCTGGATTGTGGTTCCTTTTCGCACAAATGATCTTCAATAGGAAACTCATCAGAGAGCCATACCTGTCGACTTCTAGTCATCCTGGGGCGACGGGATCAGCACCGGCAGTCGTCAAGTCGTCAGCTTTAAGTGCACACTCTGTCCAGACTGAGCGTGGCTGTGTGTGGCCTGCAATCGACTGGCGGTCTACGCTTATATTGAATGAAGGGGGTTCACAAACTGAATGTGTGGGCAGATGCTTAACACATCATAGTACAGATCGACTTACAGTTGTGCTTGAAAGTTTGTGAACCCTTTAGAATTTTCTATATTTCTACATAAATACGACCTAAAACATCATCAGATTTTCACTCAAGTCCTAAAAGTAGATAAAGAGAAACCAATTAAACAAATGAGACAAAAATATTATACTTGGTCATTTATTTATTGAGGGAAATGATCGAATATTACATATTTGTGAGTGGCAAAAGTATGTGAACCTCACAGATGATCAGTTAGTTTGAAGGTGAAATTTGAGTCCATGGGATGCCAATCAGGTGTGAGTGGGCATCCTGTGTCATTTAAAGAACAGGATCTATCAAAGTCTGCTCTTCACGACACATGTTTGTAGAAGTGTATCGTGGCACGAACAAAGGAGATTTCTGAGGACCTCACAAAAAGAGTTGTTGATGCTCATCAGGCTGGAAAAGGTTACAAAACCATCTCTAAAGAGTTTGGACTCCACCAACCCACAGTCAGACCGATTGTGTACAAATGGAGGAAATTCAAGACCATTGTTACCCTCCCCAGGAGTGGTCGATCAACAAAGATCACTCCAAGAGCAAGGCTTGTAATAGTCGGCGAGGTCACAACAGACCCCAGGGTAACTTCTAAGCAACTGAAGGCCTCTCTCACATTGGCTAATGTTCATGTTCATGAGTCCACCATCAGGAGAACACTGAACAACAATGGTGTGCATGGCAGGGTTGCAAGGAGAAAACCACTGTTCTCCAAAAAAACATTGCTGCTTGTCTGCAGTTTGCTAAAGATCACGTGGACAAACCAGAAGGCTACTGGAAGAATGTTTTGTGGATGGATGAGACCAAAATAGAACTTTCTGGTTTAAATGAAAAGCGTTATGTTTGGAGAAAGGAAAACACTGCATTCCAGCATAAGAACCTCATCCCATCGGTGAAACATGGCGCTGGTAGTATCACGGTTTGGGCCTGTTTTGCTGCATCTGGGCCAGGACGGCTTGCCTTCATTGACGGAACAATGCATTCTGAATTATATCAGAGAATTGTAAAGGAAAATGTCAGGACATCTGTCCATGAACTGAATCTCAAGAGAAGGTGGGTCATGCAGCAAGACAACGACCCTAAGCACACAAGTCGTTCTTCCAAAGAATGGTTAAAGAAGAATAAAGTGAATGTTTTGGAAAGGCCAAGTCAAAGTCCTGACCTTAATCCAATCGAAATGTTGTGGAAGGACCTGAAGTGAGCAGTTCATGTGAGGAAACCCACCAACATCCCAGAGTTGAAGCTGTTCTGTACAGAGGAATGGGAGAAAATTCCTCCAAGCCGGTGTGCAGGAATGAGCAAAAGTTACCGGAAATGTTTAGGGGGTCACAGCAGATACTGAAAGCAAAGGGTCACATACTTTTGCTACTCACAAATATGTAGTATTCGATCATTTTGCTTAATAAATAAATGACCAAGTATAATATTTTTGTCTCATTTGTTTAACTGGTTTCTCTTTATCTACTTTTAGGACATCTGATGATGTTTTAGGTCATTTTATTTCAGAAATATAGAAAATTCTAAAGGGTTCACTAACTTTCAAGCACAACACTACCTGCGGACCTAACTACCAACATTGTGGATTCACGGCGTATGTGTCAGCGTCGTGTTTCTGACAACTTGAAGGCAGGCCATGTGGCTGAGTGGCAATGTGGACTGCCCTGAATTCTTCCCACCCTTTTGTTCTTCTTGGGTCTTGGAGTCAACCGGACGGAAATATGGTGAGCCCCCTCTCCTCATTGTACTTCCAGGCTAATCTGAAGAGAGAAAAGGAAACGCGTATGTATCACTCAGGTGGTCTTTACAGCTGAGTTACAGGGGGTTTTCAACCTGCTCTATAGAACGGAGACTGACAGAGTGCAACAAACGAATCATGGAATAGGGCAGAAACTGCCTGCCGTTCTGGGCGATGATCTGCCGCTGGATGTGTCGAAGTAATTGGTGCTCTTGCAGGAGCCTGCGGCGAGGCCCACGCCTTCTTGTCTGCCTGTAAACAGATGTTTGCCATTTTCCGTCCATCTGCTTAAAATCTGCAGCTTGTCTTGACGTAAGAGCAAAGTGAAGAAAGCAGGAAAGGTTAATCGCATTAGAGTGGAGCAGGCAGTTATCTGTGGGCAGCGCGCTGGAACCACAGGGTGTGCGCAACGCTAAGTGATTTCCAGGAGTCTGGGGCTTCTGTGGCTTTGAGTCACCAATGTGTCCTGCGCCATCTTGTCTTTTCAGGTGCTGAAAGAGGACACGTACTGGTGGACCGCACTTGTATGGTGTCATAAAACCATACGGCAAAATCGGGTGAGAGTTTTCACGCTGGTTTGCTGCTCTCATCTCTATATCTATATATAAAATCCAACGTCTGTGTATCTGTCTGCTTTTCACAAGAGAACTACTTAACAGATTTAGATCGGGTTTTTTTTTCTATAATTTGCTTGAACATTCCGGTTGATTTTGCGACTTCTCTCATCGTACTAAGAATCAGACTTCGGTTGCAGCACCGATTTATTCGAATGGAGGGGGAGGCAGAACCTCAGGAGTAGGGAGCTGGGCGGGGCCCTCCTCAGTCACGCGCCAGCCTCCGTTCGAGTCACTCTACCTCTCGCCACGTGTTGGAAGGCACCTCGCCTCCGCTTATCTAGCGCTACCTGTTTGTTCAACAGACTTTATCATCTAGAGATTGTTAAGGAGTAACGTTTGACATTTTTGAGAGAGAGTTCAGAGCTATGTGTGTTTTAGAGGGTACCTGCTGATTGCCAGAGATATCAAGGCCAACTGCTCTTCTCCCCACACGGGGGACGCTCTCCCGTCAGAGGTGAACACGACCAGATACAATGCCAACGTTTGAGGATGGAGCGTACCGACCTTCCGCTTGGCCAGAGATACCATGCCAACTTTTTACATATATACTAGAGGGTTCACCCCCTGCTTGCTTCACTTGCCAACCCCCCTGGCTGGCGCTATGCACCAGCCACTTCGCGTCTCTGCCACTCACGTTGTGAAGAACGGGGCTGAATGCACCCCAAGGAGACGCAGTCGCTCCTCTGAAACCCCCTGTTAAACGGTGATACAGTTTATTTTTTTACCTCCTCTTTGCTTGATTTGCTGCTGCTGCCGTGTCATGTGATCTGAATCTCACGCGGTGCTTCAAACATTTAAAAGCCCGTACAGCAGATGTCCTACTCTTTGTCTTTTATTTCTGGCCCCAGGCCCAGTTAAATCTCTTGGCACAAAGTCTCGTTTCGCGGGACGCGAGTTCTTGATATTTTTTAGTTTACAAATTAAAAGCAGAATAAGAATCTGAAAATCTAACATCATCACATTAAAGTTAGATAAATTCTGAAAAGAATGATACCAAACATATATATGTAGGTTTTAACATAAGCCTGATTTAAAGCGTGACAAAAAACAACGTGATAGAAAATCGCACTTTTGGGCTTAGGATTTTATATATAGAGAGAGTAGGCGTCTGTCTCCCTGTCTGTCTGCTTTTCACGAGAGAGCTACGTAACGGATTTAGATGTAGATTCTGGCTGAATTTTGCGACCTCTCTCATCACACTAAGTATCACATTTCGCTTGCAGTACCAATTTATTTGCGTGAATCTGGGAGACACGCAGCAGGCCGAGGGGAGGGGGCTCACTCACATGCCAGCCTCGGGGCGTATCTTACATCCGCTTAGCTAGCGAACGAGAGAACGACTTAACGGATTTAGATCGGGTTTTTTTCTAGAATTTGCTTGAACATTCTGGTTGATTTTGCGACTTCTCTCAACACCCTAAGTATCATAGTTCGCTTGTGGTACCAATTTATTAGCGCAAATCCGCAAGAGACTCATTGGGCTGCGAGGAGGGGGGCGGTGCCCTCCCCACTCACATGCCAGCCTCGGGGCTTATCTTACATCCACTTAGCTAGCGAACGAGAGAACGACTTAACGGATTTAGATCGGGTTTTTTTTTTTTTTTTCTAGAATTTGCTTGAACATTCTGGTTGATTTTGCGACTTCTCTCATCACCCTAAGTATCATAGTTCGCTTGCGGTACCAATTTATTAGCGCAAATCCGTGAGAGACTCATTGGGCTGCGAGGAGGGGGGCGGTGCCCTCCTGACTCACGTGTCTGCCTCGGGGCGTAGCTTACATCCGCTTAGCTAGTGAATGAGAGAACGACTTAACGGATTTAGATCGGGTTTTTTTTTTTTTCAATAACTTGCTTGAACATTTCGGTTGATTTTGCGACTTCTGACAGGGTGCTAAGAATCATAGTTTGCATGCAGGAGCAATTTAATTTCGCTAATCCAAGAGACAGAGGCTGTGGGCCGAGAGGAGGGCAAAGCGTAACGTCAGGAGTGGGGAGCCGGGTAGGGCCCTTCGCACTCATGTGCCAGCCTTAGACCATACCTTGTCTCTGCTTAGCTAGCGAACGAGAGAACTACTTAACGGATTTTGATTGGGTTTTTTTCTAGAATTTGCTAGAACATTCCGGTTGATTTTACATCTTCTCTCATCGCCCTAAGTATCATAGCTCGCTTGCGGTACCAATTTATTAGTGCAAATCCGTGAGAGACTCATCGGGCTGCGCACGCGTCTGCCTCGGGGGCGTAACCTTAACTTCACTTAGTTAGCGAATGACAGAACTACTTAACAGATTCAGATCGGGTTTTTTTCTAGAATTTGCTTGAACATTCCGTTGATTTTACGTCTTCTCTCATCGCCCTAAGTATCATAGTTCGCTTTCAGGAGTGATATATCTGCGCTAATCCGAGGCAGAGGCTGTGGGCCAAGCGTTCCCTCCTCACTCACTCGCTCATTCACGCACCGGCCTCTGTTTACGTCGCTGTACCTCTCGCCATGTGTTGGAGTGTTCCTTGCCTGTGTTTAGCTCGCGGTACCTGATTGTCGATTGATGTTTAAAGTTTGTCCTGTTTCACTGCTATGCGGGGTGGAGTCGCGGGGGACAGCTAGTACAGCTTACACGTCACGCTCTGTTTTAACAAAATCCTTGATTTAATCTTTTTTTTTTTTTGTTGTTGGTCCCGGTCAATTTCCTACCATGTTTAAAAAAAGAAAAAAAGTAAATTTCATCTGCAAAAATCCATTACAGCAAAGTCACTTTTTGTAAAAAAAAAAAAAAAAAAAGAAAAAAGCAGCAAAACGTGAGTATTTCTTCTGTATCTCCAGCGATTCAGGAGCTCGTGTAACTGCCAATCAGATTTCACGGTTATGTCACTTATGGTTTAGTCGTCATTGTGATCCCCAGACGACCCCAGTCTGATCCACAGTGTAAGCAGGCCCACCACATGACATCAGCGACTGACGCATAATAAAAAGCGATCACCTCCTCAACCAAGCGGAGCTCCGGAGGTCCACAGATATCCAAGGCCATTACACTGTCGTTTATCTCCTGGGGGTCCTCTAGGCGCGCTCGGCACAACGAGCAGATAACGGGGATCCATGTTTTTGGCTCGCCCTTCTTGAAACGTGCTGACTGCTGAGCTTCCCTCATTCCAGCGAACTTTGTAAATGAACCCTGTGCTCCCTTCTGTGAGGCAGCAGTGCCACCACCGTGCCACCCCTGATGGCTAAAAGAATACATTTTAGAAACACTCGCTTTTCCTTGCATTATGAAAACAGGTAGTAGAATCAGTTTTAAAAGTGTGTTGTTATTTCTTGCCTGACTTGTACCTTCGACGCCTTTGCTCGGTGTCCTCGTGTGTCTGACGCTGTTTTGCCCGACATTCCCCTCAGACCTGCTCCTCAGACCTGTCATTTCTTGCTCAGCTCCGGTCCTTATTTACAATCCCGTCTTTGAAGGGTGGCACCTTTGCCTTGGCATTCGCACTTCCTCTTCTGATTGTGTCACCAAAGCCAAACTGACCAATCGGATTGCTCAGACACACACACACACACACCCACCGACCTTAGCCTTTTATTATATTCGCTACATTTCCTAGAGCACAGGGGAGTTTGTAATCCGTGTATTTCATCAAAAACTGAGCTTTGGGATCAGCAGTTGTGATAAAGGAACGAGCAGGAGGTGCCTGAAAACAGAAATTAACAAGGGGCCGGTAGTGTCAAATTAAGCCAAGTTGGGGAGCCTGCACTGGTACAGTGCGTTGCCACACACGTTGAAACAACTTGGGATCCTGGTTGGCAACCCCCCAGGCAGACACGCGGCCCAGTCCCACCCTCCGGAAATGACCCTCTGTCTGCCGCAGCCAGGTGTTACATGGGCGACCCCTTGGCCTGGTCCAGCCACTCGGGTCCCCAACAATGACGATCTTACGAGCTGATCAGCCTCGGGGAAACGCGCCACATGACCGTAGTGCCGTAACTGACGCTCCCTCACAATGCAGGTCATGTGCCTCATTCAGGACTCCGTGAGCAACACAAAGTCAGACCAGCGGTTCTCAAGGGTTTTCTGGAGAGACACACATGAAGGAGTCCAGTCTTCATCTCAGGTCGCTGGATGGCGTCCATGTCTCGCAAACAGGAAGCACCAGGGCTCTAAAGACTGGGACCTTCGTCCTTTTGCATAGATATCAGGAGCGCCACACACTCCTTTCCAGCGTCCTCGTGACCCCCCATGCTCTCCCAATCCATCTACTGACTACACAGGAAGAGTAAACCTCTGCACAAGGTAGTGTACGATTTTAAAGTTTGGTTTTTCTGGTACTCCACGCAGCCCTACGCCATACGCATCACAACTGACTGCCCTCCAGAAAATGAAGGCCTCGCCCAATTTGCACCTCCAGGCCGTTCAGAGAGCCACAGCACGGACGTTGCTGGGCGAATGCTGATTTAATTTGCCACATGCTCACCATTTAACGGCTGGCATGCTGTTCACTTACACCAGGGGTCCTCAATCACAGTCCTGAAGGGCCGCAGTGGCTGCAGGTTTTCATTCTAACCCTTTTCTTAATTAGTGCCCTGTTAACTTATTTTGAATTAATTTTAATTGACTTGTTTTTTTTTAAGATTTGTTCCCCGGAATTTCTTCACTGTTCCTCTGAATTGCTTCATTTCTTTCCTTAAACAGAAATGAAATGTGATGTGAGCGAGCCAACAGAAGACCGTCTAAGTCGGGGGTCCTCAGTCACAGTCCTGGTGGGCCGCAGTGGCTGCAGGTTTTTGTTCTAACCCGGTGGCTTAATTAAAAAGCAATTCTTGCCAATGATTAATTTTCATGGCTTGTTAGTTTCTTTAACTCTGCCATGTCAGGTCATTCTCATATCCTCAATTTTCTTCCCCTTTGTAAGGATATCATCCACATGATTTGAAGGCTAAAATGGAGGAGTAATTCTCAGTCCTTCACTTTTTTCTCTTCACTTTCTTTCCAAGTATTTAATTAACCCAATAGTGCATGATAAACACATAGAGGTGTCAATGGTAACAAGCTACATGGAGGAACGCTGGTCTCTTTTGTCATCTTATTGCTAATAAGGAGCAATTAAAAACCAAGACTACAGCTGTTTAAGACTAAAATAAGCAATAAGGGTTCAAAGTCTTAAAGAGGGAGACCACTAAAGCGAAGAAGAAGCAATAAGGGTTTCTAATTAAGGAATTGGGTTGGAGCAAAAACCTGCAGCCACTGCGGCCCTCCAGGACCCCGGGACTGAGGACCCCTGACATACACTGACTTGCTTTTAAATCTGTTATGTGGCTTGGCTTTGAGGGGCAATTCTTTATTTATTTATTTTTTATGACTGAGGTCTCTCTCTGTGGCAAACCAGGAAACGTCACTTATCTCGTGTCACTTATCTCATGGTGTCTTATCAACCGTCAGTTCAACTCAGCCTGACAGAAGCGGTCTTGAGGCCTGTGAGAGTCCGAGGAAAAATACGCAAAGGGAGCCGAGCATTAAAAAAAAAAACAAAAAAACAAAACGTGATTGGTCCCCTCATTGCAAAAAAAAAAAAAAAAAACCCTCCAAATGAGGTCGTTTTTCAGAATTAGGAAACTCAAAGCAATTTTGTTGAAGGTCCTTCAAAACAAGCCCCCTCTTGAATGACACCCTTGTCCTTCTTCTACACAAACTCCTTTCACTCAGTGAAACCAAAATTAAACTCGGGTTGTTTTATGACGGATGAACAGAATTAACTGCACTTCTCCAAAAAAAAAAAAAAAAAAAAAAAATGAAGGGGACTCTTAAGTCACACGTCGGATCTCGATGAATGAAATATTCAAGTGGAAAACCTTTACTCAGTAATGTTGTGTAATTCATTGAGAACAAAATGATGCCACAAAAGTCAGTGGAAGCCGAAATCACCAACCTGGTGAGGGCTGACACCAAAAATCAGAGTCAAGAATTGAGATCCCAGGCTGATGCAACTCCTACTGGGACTCGGTCGTGAACTTTTTTTCTTAGATAAGTCAAAATGAGTTTTGTGTTTTACTCGTAATGCTGCTGTATTATGCTAAATGTGGTTCAAGATCAGAAATGATTAAGGGTTGTGGATCACTGAGATGGTACAGGTGGTTAACCAGCTGAGGGTAGGGAAGGCTGTGGGGATCTGTGGTATCCCTGGTGAACTCCTCCAGGCTGGGGCAAAGGCAAGCAATCTTTGCTTCCATTTGGGAGGCGACAACACAACCGATTGGGAAAACGGGACTCATCGTCCCTATCTGAAAAGGCAACTGCAGGGAAAGAACGCTGCTCTCAGTGCCAGGTGAGGTCCTTGCTAGGACTGTCCTCAATAGGATCCGTGATCACTTGCTCACCTACCAGAGAAAGGAGGAGTGGAAGGAGGGAAAAGCACAGCATGTTATTGGTGGCTGAATAAGAGGACCTTCATTTGTAAAGGTACTGTCTGCAATAAACAAAAAACTTTACTTGAACCTGGCACTGTGTTGGTGTTTGGCACTTGGTGGCACCCCCTATGGTTATGCTCTTTCTCTCTCTCTCTCTCTATATATATATATATATATATATATATATGTATGTACTGTATGTATATGTATATTTATGTGTATATATATATGTGTGTGTGTATATATATGTGTGTAGATGTGTGTATATATATATACAGTGCATCCGGAAAGTATTCACAGCACATCACTTTTTCCACATTTTGTTATGTTACAGCCTTATTCCAAAATGGATTAAATTCATTTTTTTCCTCAGAATTCTACACACAACACCCCATAATGACAACGAGAAAAAAGTTTACTTGAGATTTTTGCAAATTTATTAAAAATAGAAAAACTGAGAAA
>JANRMT010062855.1:6251181-6276998 GCA_026402145.1 Polypterus bichir lapradei
AATTTCGAGATTTTAATGAATCTCGACATTTTTGACCTCCCTGAGTCTGATTTACTTTCTCGTAGTGAAAGTATTGTAATCATCCAGAAATTCGATTTCAAGATTTTGATGAATCTCAACATTTTAGGCGTCCCTGAGGCCAAAAATGCCATTTTTGGAATTATGTCTGTGTGTGTGTGTGTGTGTGTGTGTGTAAACACGATAACTTGAGTACATTTTCACTTCATAACCAAATTCTGCATACAAGTATTAGATTCAAAATGTAGATTTCTATCAACTTTTGGGCTATTTCCGCTAAACGGAAGTGCTACTTTACCTTTTATTCCTGCAGCTGCAGAGTACAATTTATTCAGCTTTTATAATAATTGTTCAATATATTATTAATTTGATTTGATTTGTTGTTGATGGTTCTTTAATGTGCATAATATAAAAATATAATAGTTATTGTCTTGCAGTTTACCCCTCAGCCATCCCCATATCTGAATATATGAGAAAATCGAGGGGAGACCACTCCTGATTATTATGTTGATGTCTTTTTTTACTTTGAACGGGGAGAATGGAGAAGAAAAGTAAAGACCCACCATTTCCGTAGCAGAAAAAGAATAAACAAGCAAATCAAACTAACGACTGACCAGCGGTTCAGGTCTAGCAGACAGATCTCCATATGCAACCCCAGACTCGCCTCCATTGCTTTAAAAAAATGTGAAGGTGCGTAACAATTGGAGGATGAAGTCCTCCTTAGGCGAGCACCCGTTGCATTAGGTGCTTGTGGATTTTCAGGGTTTTGAGTTGCTGTGCCCTCCCTGTGGGTGTCTAGAAGTTCAGCCTGTATAGGCCTTGTAAGATTTCAGGTCCATATCCCTAACCCTTAGCACGTGTGTCACTCACTTAGGAGAACTCTGAATGCTTTTCTTTGCCACACATTTGTGTGACACCACCATACCACCATAGCATCTCCACCTGCTTTTTTTTTTTTTTTTTCCAGGCCTCGGTCTCTCAGATCAAATGTAAGCCACATGAGCTGAGGGCAAGTCGCCGTCAATTAGCACTTCTGTAAGCCACTCTCCAGGGTTTACAGCTATTTTCAGAATTTGTTTTTTTTTTTTGCCTACTATTGATGCCCGTTTTCTTCCTCTCCCTCTTCTATCGCATTCTGTTGAATTTGTGATTCTTTTGCCATTAGCGGGTCAGATATTTTGTGTCATTTCCATGAATTCTAGCATAGCCTCTTTGTGCATGGTAGAATGTTTTTTTTTTTTTGTGTGTGTGTTTCTTCTGCTTCCCCTTTACTTGCTTGCATGTAAGAAGTCCCCGCTTCGCCTCGACGCCATCTCTGTGACTGACGGGAAGCCTGCTGGCCTCTTCCGTGACCCGACTGGACACACATGAGAAGTCAAGTGCTTGTGTGGGCCAATTTATTTTGTGCTACCTGAATGCCATTAGCTCGTCTGACGTCTCTCGTCTGGGCTGGAAGTGAAGTGCGTCAGATTACATTGTGCTGTAAGCGGGCGTCTCTTTGTTATTGTGTAGAAAAAGGAGCAGGAAGTGCAAAGACATTGTTGGGCGCTGAGAGGGAACTGAAGAAAATGTGCTGTACTGATGTGCCTGTATCGGTGGGCTGATGAAACAGCACAGTAGCGAGTGATGAATAATACGCACATGTGGTAACCTGAATGTATGCAGTCGCATGTGGATTTACCAAACCCGGCTAATATATTTATGTATTTTTTTTTTTTTTCTTTTTCACCATTGTTGTACAACATGTCTTATAAACATTGCTGTTTCCAGATAAAGTGAAGGAATTGACACCTGTGTGCCCCTTTGAAGCCCTTTTTTTTTTTTTTTTTTACTGGCTTATTACTGTTCCTAATGAAGGTAGCTCGGGGTTAATTGCTCTCTGAGTCACAGGATAGATTAGGGCAGCAGTAGCGTGTGTCGCTTGAGCAGAACAACATTCTTGAAATGTTTAATAGCCGGTGGGTTCTGAATTCTGTCTATTCATGTGCAGCCTGCTCCCGCTGAAGGGATTTTTCGTTTTCTGTTTGTTGCCGTTTTTAAGGATGGTTGCCTTTTAAAAGCCTATTATGTACACCTCTGCTTTCTGTCTCTATTTATTTCCTTTGCTTTTTATGTATCACTAACCCCTCCACCCCCCTCCATTTACACTATGTGAAATCCTTTTATTCATTTTCCTTCCCCCCAGAGATTCAGGGAGGGGTGTTGGTGGCAGCGGCAGAGGGCACAGCTGTATTAGGCATTATTAACACTTTAGTGCTCTGCTTTGAGGCTGGGGAAGCCGTGTCTGTCAGATTATTTACACTGAGATTTAGTTCCATGTGCAGTTTTCATCCCTTGGGGTCAGTAGATAATATCTGTCCTATCGATCAATTGATCAAACCTCGGTTTGAGGGATACTTAGGCGATTTTGGATGTTTCCACATTCTTAAAATTGAATTAAAAATGTATTGAAATATTTGACCAATCAAACAGATATGCATTTTAGAAGTTAGACTAGTTTGTTGCCAAAGTTTTAAAATTAAATTTTAATAAAGAGAGATATTTGACCAATTAAACAGCTAAATGTCTTAGAAGCTAGACTAGTTTGTTGTCAAATTCGTAAAATTGAATTAAAAATGTTTTGAAATATATGACCAATTAAGTAGATAAGCGTCTTAGAAGTTAGACTAGGTTGTTGGCAAATTTTTAAAATTAAATTAAAATATATTGAAATATTTGACCTACTAAACAGATAAGCATTTTAGAAGTTAGTCTAGTTTGCTGCCAAATTCTTAAAATTGAATTAAAAACGCTTTGAAATATATGACCAATTAAGTAGATAAGCGTCTTAGAAGTTAGACCAGTGTGTTTCCAAATTTTTAAAATTGAATCTTTGTATTATATAAAAAAAATCTTGGGACAAGACGGTACTTTTTCAGAGAGAGAATTTCAAGTCCCACGAGGCGAGACTTTGTGCCAAGAGAGGAAGTGAAAACCTAACACATCCAAAGCGGGGCGGAAATAAAAGGCAAACAGTAGAAGAAGAATAGACAATGCGTAGAAGACAAAGTACAACGACGTTAATGAAAGTACTAAAATTTGAAAGTCTCACAAAAATGATAGTAAAGATCGCATTAGCGCTAACAAACGGAAACTATTACTCGGTCAAATAACGGAACAGCGAAAAGAGATCAAATACCGTAGATCCCGGAATACAAGCCGACTCGGTATATTAGCCGATCCCCTTCTCTACCTACTAAATTACATGTATTTGCCGATGACCAGTATTTAAGCCGACCCCCTTCTCCAAGCAAAATTTTCTAAATTTCTTTAAAAGCGTCTTTCAGGTATATTTATCATGTTTATCGGCGAGAATTTGAGACTGCCGGCATTTTTGATGGAAACCAGGAAGTGATTGCGGAGAAGTTTGGTAAAATGAAGTTTTTGTGTTGAAACTATATACGCAAATACGGTACATCGGTGGGTGGATTTCCGGAGACTCATTATAAATTTGAATAACTTAAATACGCAATACAGTGGACCCTTGACTTAAGAACTTAATTCGTTCGCGAAGGCTAACCCATAATTCTATTCTATTCTAGAAACAACAATTTCATACTGTACTCCCCATTTAATTTGACATCTTTGGGCTGCAGGGAGGAGGAGGAGAATGCAAATCTTTTCTTTGTAAAATTGTCGAGATGGTGGATTTCGACATGCTGTACATATTAGCGAGATCGGTCACACGAACAGCACTCTCATATTTCCACACAATTTCCATCTTCGTTTCAATTGTGATCGCTTTCTTTACCTTCTCTTTCTTCCTTAGCAATTATGTGTCTTGCTTGCATGGTCTTAGTGAATTATATATATATAGGTAAATCACTGCAATAATTGAAATTACATCCTCAAACACATGTATCTGGGCTCCAACTGACGCTACTAACGCTCTCGGTTGTTTGTTTACAATCACGCAAGCGGATACACGTGACCACATTCGGGTCGTAACGCAAGATATTCGTCGTAAATCAAGAAAAATTTTTATTTTAAACTTCCCGATAATTTATTATAAATTTTATTAATCAAATCAACAACTAAAACACTTTTTTGAATAAATTCTTTATTTAATTTAAAGTACCGGCATGCAAAGTTACTTCTTCATCTGAAAGATGGCTCTATGGTTTCGTCATTATTTACTTCCGTATTGATCGGCAAAACCGGCATTGCGCTGGAAATCTTGAATCTGAAACTATGCTCGTTGTATAAACCGACCCCCAAACTCCAAGCCAAAAATCTAGGACGAAATTCTCGGCTTATATTCCGGGATCTACGGTATATGGATATAGGTGGTATGACAGAAGCATTTAGATATTGTTCAGCTTTAAAGTTTAAGTGGAAGACTTGTAGATCGTCTAATTCATGTTGTCATTAGAGAAAAGTAGTGTTTCTTCCCAATGAAGAGGCGTATCCACAAGAATTAAGTTTTGGTGTTTGGTGAAAGTGAAATCCACATATGCGAGCGGCAGAGACACAAAGTTGCTGGCATGGCCTCGGTCCACTCACTTCTCATTCGTGTGAATGCTATTGTTAGACATACAGTTCCAGCGCTGTCATCTCCAAGTGGGGTTGAAAATAAAAGACAAAGAACAGAAGACAAAATAGAACAGCATAAAGAGGTTCAAAAACGTTGGTGTGATACACATGCAGAGCAGGTTACAGATTATAAAAGTGCTAAAAATTTGAAAGTCTCAAAAAACTGATAGTAAAGATCGCGAAAGTGAAATCCACATATGCAAGTGGCAGAGAGACTTGGCTAGTGTGTAGCGCAGGCTGCGGGGTTGGCGAGCGAAGTGAGCAGGGTGCGAAGCCCCTAGTGTTAATAAATTAAAATATTTGACCAATTAAACAGGTAAATGTCTTAGAAGTTAGACTAGTTTGATGTTTTAAATTGTATTAAAGTATTTTGAGATATTTGACCAGTCAAACAGATAAGCGTCTCATAGGTATGTTTATGCATTTCAAAGAAAAAAACAGAACAAAAGACCAATTTCATGTCATTTTTAAGTCTACGCATTTTCCTCCATCTCTTTTCCCAGTGAGTCAGCCTGTATTGACTGGGCTCTTTTGTTATTTTGGGCGTTCTAACAGAACTTGTCGTGTGAAGGCCCAGTGTCCAGTCCATTGCTCGTTCCTGCTTTGCACCTGTTAACTTCCAATCGCCTCTTACTGCATAACAAACAAAACGCGTTCAAAATACAAATGGCTACCTTGGGTCCCGTCCGCACCACTTCAATTTCATTTAAGAAAAGCAGTCACTAGTCTCTCTTTTTCGCTCTTTCCTCCACACCATGGTGGTGTTTTTCAGACTCTCAAAATGGTGACTTTTGGAAATGTTTACCAGAGCCATATGCTTATGAAAACCCAGTGTTGTAATGTGGACGGGCCAAAACGCAGACTCGAATTGCGCTCTGATATGTCTGTGCTTATTACGTGGCCCTTGCTTTGATTGGTTTCTGCTCATTACAACAATAGATAGATGAAAGACCTTATTTATTCTACAAAACGGACATAGAAGAGTTGCTTTCCATGACGCTCGTTGTGTTGCTTACCAGTATAATTAATAATAAGAATAATTCTTTGCATTTATATAGCACTTTTCTCACTACTCAGAGCGCTCAGCAATTGCATGTTAAGGGCCTCGTTCAAGGGCCCAACAGAGCAGAGTTCCTTTTTGGCGATTACGGGATTCAAACCGGCAACCTTCCGATTGCCAGTGCAGGACCCTAGCCTCCTGTATCTCAATTGCAGTTTTGTACAATTTTGGAAGCTGTATAGATACGCAAAAGACATATTGTTTACTGGTCGCTTTTGTTTTGTGATAAATTCCCTTCACAGATTTTTCCACTGATGTGCTGTGTGTCCACAATAGGCGAACGTTTATGTCATGTGAATTTTCGATTTGTTTTACTGTGAACAGATAACTACTTTGTGTATGTGTGCGTTTATATATGTATGTATGTATGTATGTGTGTATATATATATATATATATATATACTAGCAAAATACCCGCGCTTCGCAGCGGCGAAGTACTGCCTTAAAATTTTTATTAAGAAGAAAATTAAACCTAACTGAGGGAAAATATACCAATAATTATTTGTTAAGGATCTCTTTGTATACCACATTGTCAGTTCGGCCCTCCGGTTGTAATATGACCAAGCTGTGCGCTGAGCTTACTCTTGAGCATGCAACGTACAGTTGGCCATGTGAACAGTAATCTTGTCTCAAATCTCACAGCTTGGATTGCTGCTGTCATAATCGGTTTGAGTTTCATGGTTTGTTTCAATTACGACAGTATTTGCAGGACTTGTGATGATGTGAAATTCGGCATCTGTCAAGCGTTGTAAGCACACAAACGATTTCATCGATAACTTCGCGTCCAGCTTTTGAGAGTTTAAACATTCATCAATATCACTGTGTCCACTACTCAAATCTAAGATGTTTAAGAGCCATTGGAGGTTGTCGAAATGTGTAAAATATTTGGCCATTTCGGTACACTTGAAAACGACAACCGAACAATTCAGCGGCAGCCATCAACTCGCATGCAGAACCATAGGTGAAGGGCTTAAGCATTTCACTCTTCTAGTGCTCCTGTGTAGTATAATTATCTCCTGTACCGTCATCAGTCCACACCTTGAACCTGTGCCAGTCATTCAATACATAAGACACAATGTTCCTCCGGATATCAATAGTGAGCCTGATATGGCTGTGCAATATGTAACAAAGAGAATGGAAAAGGCAGGTGCCATCTCCTAGCATGGAAACCACTTGGTAAGTGACAGTTCTTTGATCGATGGTGATCACCTTGATAGACATGGTAATGGGGGTACGGTTGGAACGATAAAGGAAATGGGTACCTGAACAATGTAAAGTAAGTCTAAAATACCTACACAATAACTATAATTGTAATAAACAAACAATAAAACAGCGGAGAAGCCGTGGATTAAATAAAAAGGCTGTAGTTATAGCAGGGAGACGTGAATCCCGTGGCGAGGCAAGGAAGGGAATGTAGCGACCGGAGCGACGGACAGCCTTATATAGGCAGGCAGCCAACAACGTGGGAGGCGTTGGGATGGGGGACCCAACGCCACCTCACATGGTGACCGAGCTGCAGGCTATCGACGTATATATGTACGTAAGTAGGATTCAGTTAGCGTTGAGAACCCGCGTATCAAATTTCTTGAAGATGGGCCCATAAGTAACACATAACGCTGGAAAGTTCAATATGGGGGCTGACAGTGGCGTCATACCACCGAAATAAGTATGTACATCGGTTTCGGTTAGCGCAGGGAAGCCGCCTACCAAATTTAGTGAAGATGGGGCCATAAATAAGAAAGTTCAACATGGCGGACGTTGTCGACCGTTATGACCGTTAAGCAGGTTTCATTTAGAAATTCTACGCATAACTGTTGTAAGTAAGCTGTAAGGAATTAGCCTGCCAAATTTCAGCCTTCTACCTGCACGGGAAGTTGGAGAATTAGTGACATCGGAAAGTTCAATATGGCGGCCGACAGTGGCGTCATACCACTGAAATAAGTAAGTACATCGGTTTCGGTTAGCGCAGTGAAGCCGCCTACCAAATTTCGTGAAGATGGGGTCAGCCTTCTACCTACACGGGAAGTTGGAGAATTAGTGACGTTGGAAAGTTCAATATGGCGGCTGACAGTGGCGTCATACCACCGAAATAAGTATGTACATCGGTTTCGGTTAGTGCTGGGAAGCCCCCTACCAAATTTCGTGAAGATGTGGCCATAAATAAGAAAGTTCAACATGGCGGACGTTGTCGACCGTTATGACCGTTGTGTAGAATTTCGAAAATGAAACCTGCTTAACTTTTGCAAGTAAGCTGTAAGGAATGAGCCTGCCAAATTTCAGCCTTCTACCTACACGGGAAGTTGGAGAATTAGTGATGAGTGAGTGAGTTTTTTGTTTTTTTTCCCCAATTTTAAAGATAGCATTTTTAAATGAAAACCTAGTATTGTGGACATAGCCTAAGACTATTTTAATGTTTCTAAAGTTTTAAAATTGTATTCTAATATACTGAAGTATATGACCATTTAAGCATCTTAGAAATAAGTTTTGTGTATTTCAAAAGAGAACAAAAACAAAGTTCAATATCACGTGGTTGTCCACTTATATTGGCCTGTTTGCTTTTTTATGGCGTTGCAACAGAACTTATAATTCTTTACACTTACTGGATTTAGTGCTTTTCTCCCTACTGAAAGCACTTTTTCATAGTGAGTGGGGAGCTACTTGAACCACCACTATTTTGTGGCAGCCATCTTTGTGCCAGTACGCTTGCCACACTGGAGCTAGTAGGCGGTGAATTGGTGAAAGAGAGAGAGAGTGCCAGTTAGAGACAGGGGATGATTAGGGGGTTAGAATGACTAGGCCATGGTGGGTAATTTAGACAGGACCTCTTTATGAAGGATGGCCATTGATCTTTTATGACCACAAAGAGTCAGGAGCTCGATTTTTATGACTCTTCCAAAGGGCAGAGCCATTTTTACTGCACTGGGATCCCCATGCTGACCACAGGGTAAGTGCCCCCTGCTGGTCTCACCAACGCCTCTTGCAACAACAACCCCAGCTTTTCCTTGATGGTTTCCCATCCAAGTACTGGCCGGACTTGAACATGCTTGGCTTCGGGTGTCTGACGTCTTGTAAAATGCTTGTCTTGTGATTGCCTGGTGCTCACTCCAGCACTGGTTCATGTGTTTCACTTGATATTCCAGATAAAGACTCCATCCACACTACTTTGATCTCGTTTTAAAAGCATTTTTAAACAAAAACGATTCACACTAGCATGTTTTCATCATTTATTCTGTGCCCACACTAAAATGACCGAAAACGCATGTGGCGTAGATATTCGCCAACACTAAGCATGTTCGCCTTGGCAGAAAAATCTTTAAAGGGATGTTCTAATGCCACCGACCACTGGATTTGCTTTAATCTGAAATCTGTAAATTATTTGCCTTTGTGCACGTGTGCGCCATTCATACGGTACAAAACACAATAGGGATGCCTACAGGGGAAACATTACAACAAGCGCCATGGAAAGCAACTTCTCTGTGTCCGCTGTGTTGGAATATACAGTATACGTAGCAACACCAGAAAAAGACAAGGACCAGAGGCGTATCAAGCTGGTGAGGAATTCGGACTGCGCATCAGCGGGGACAAAGAAAAAGTGACGGTGCTGGGTAACGACAGTGCAGCCCATGTTGACATAAACAACAGATAACTGGACTGTGTAGAGCAGTTGATATACTTGGGGCATTTGATAACCAGAAACAGTGACTGCAGTTAAGAAATACAGTGGAGAACTGGGATCACAATATCGGTAACAAGCAAAGTGCGAATACTGGATGCATGTGTGTTTTCCACGTTGCTATATGCATGTGAATCCTGGACTTTAAAAGTGGAGATGTAAGGAGGTTAAATACATTTGTAATGGAATTTTATAGGTGAACAATGAGAATATGCTGGAAGGATATGGTGAGCGGCCAAAAGACTTGTGAAGCTTTGAACAGAGGAGTAACGGCAGTTGACATCATTAAAGCAAGGAAACTGCTGCTGTTTGGGCAAATGTGCAGAATGGGAGACAGCAGATTGATAAAAGAGAACAGTGCTTGGTTGCCTGAAAAGAGGAAGATGGTGAAGATGATGGCTGGATGATATCAAGAAATGGACCGGCTTGTCCGCTCAACAAGCAGTTCATATGGCTCTGGAAAGTTGGCCTCCACCATCCATAGGCCCTGCGGGGTGCAAATAAAGGAAATACGCGCGAGGGAAAAGTCCAGAGGAGAGCAACTTGGCTGATTCCAGGACCGCAGGGGATGAGTTATGAGGAAGATTAAAGGGGTTGAGCCGTTACAGAGATGAAGAGGAGACCTGACTGAAGGGTTTACAATGATGAAAGGAATTGGAACAGTGGATTGAGATGGTGACTTTAAAATGAGGTCCTCATGAACATCTCGGCCACTTCGGTCTACTGATCAATTGCTTCTGGTGGTCCCTAAATCTGTCTGTTTGTCATATAGTGCCTTTCAAATCAATCTGTCTATCTATCTATCTAGAATGAGTAAAATTAGAAATTTCAACACATTATATTACAATTTACATTTAGTCGGATTCGTTACCCAATAATTGCCTTTGACTCCGACTTCATGGCCCTGTTCAAAATTTAAATTGATGTTGTTTTGGAGGAATTAGGTGGGCAGGACTGGTGAGCTTCATTGGGGCTGAATGGCCTGAGCTCATCCAGAATGTTCTAGTGTGTCTCCCAACCTGTGTAACGGTTTGATTGAGAAAGCACGAATTACTTTATTAGTACTCTTTATAGTCCTAGGGTGTTGCACTGTGTTCACCATTATGGATGAAGTGATCAGTCAAGCAAAATGACACCTTTCATTGTCTAACTAAAAAGAATATTACAATATGCAGGCTTATGAGGCAACTTGGGCTCGCTCGTTTGGGGGGCTAGGCCTGAAGAAGGGGCCTGAGGTGCCTCATAAGCTTCCATATTGTAATATTCTTTTTAGTTAGCTAATAAAAGGTGTCATTTTGCTTGGCTTCTCAATGTGCAGTACTATGTAGTAGAATTACCAGAGGTCCACTTCCGTGTCTTCATGGAAATGACCTCTTCAGTAAGCGTGTGTGACGGTTGGTACCCTCCTGTAATCGGGAGGTTTTCAGTGTTGAAAGCTGGTGATCGTTGTCCCCACCAGGACAGATTCTTTGTCATACATTGCACTTTCTTTTTGTCACATTTTTGTTTTTTCCTTTCACCTGAAAGCCTTCCTTCGTCTAATTTTATCCCTGCATTCACTAGTGTGGAGGAGAGATACGACCAAGTCGTCGGCAGTAGGCCTAAATGAGTGGGTGCCGGTTTGGGTAATTATATGCCTTTTTGAGCACTAAGGGTCTCCACCCTGACAGCTGGGCACATGCCGCTGTTAGAGCTGCTGCACTGGCACTTTGCTTTAACCTCGGATGTTCAACACAAATCCCCAAAGGTAACTCTGCGGTTTCCCGCTATTGCACGCTTTGAAGGCTCATTTGGTCTCGTCTGGCTGCAGGCTAGTGCTGTGCCGTGCCATATGCTTGGTGGGGGGGCTAACCTCATGGTAGAGATGCAGACGGAGGCGCTTTGGGAGTGGGGGGAGGAGGAGGAGGTGGAGTCGCAGTCTGGATCTGTCTGTCTTGGCTCCGACACCTTCCTCCTCCTCCTCATCAGACTGAATGCTTGAAGCAGAAGATCCGCCTTCCTTATCTTTTATCTCTTTGGATGCAAAATGATTTCTTTTCTCTGCAGTGGTAATGAAAGTTGGGGGGTTGGTTAAAAAAAAAAATGAGATAAGCTTTGATTTCACATAGCTTTTTTTTTTTTTTTTTTTTTAATTTAAAGGTTTTATCTTTCGTTTCTTTCACAAGCTGTAGATAATTGTTTTCTTTCCCTTACTGCTGTCAGATTTGAGATTAGAGGGTGTGCACTTGTGAACTTTGTTTTATCCTGGGGCTGCTTTAGCTGACAGAGGGGTGGTGTTTGGTTGTTTTTTTTTTTCTCGTGTTTTTAGAAGGTGGGGCAGCAGGGGTTGCAGGATCCTTTACCACATTCCTCCGCGGAGAAACCAAACGAGTCTTAAAATAGGACACGTAGTGAAACCAGCTCTGCCTAATATTTAGCATATTTTTTTCTTTTTACACCGGGTTATGATGGTCATGCTTTATTCATCAAAGGCACGAGGAACACATGAGTGGTGTGTTGGTAGGTTGCCACTGAAATATTACAGGCTCACCTCACTGTAATATCTCCAGGCCTCTGGGATGTGCTCAGATGATCATTTTACATGCGCTACCCGTCAAGAGTTTCACAACGTGCATGCAGTTCGATGTCTTCATGTTTTATGAAGGGCAGCACGGTGGCGCAATGTGTGGCCTTGCTGCCTTGCAGTTAGGAGACCCGGGTTCGCTTCCCGGGTCCTCCCTGTGTGGAGTTTGCATGTTCTCCCCGTGTCTGCATGGGTTTCTTCCGAGAGCTCTGGTTTCCTCCCACAGTCCAAAGACATGCAGGTTAGGTGTATTGGTGATCCTAAATTGTCCCTAGTGTGTGTGCGCCCCCTGTGGTTGGCTGGTGTCCTGCCTGGGTTTTGTTTCCTGCCTTGCGCCCTGTGTTGGCTGGGATTGGCTCCAGCAGACCCCCGTGACCCTGTAGTTAGGATATACCGGCTTGGATGATGGATGGATGTTTCATGAAATCAAGACATAAAAAAGAGTCGAGGAATCATTGAGTGTTCAAAATGTCATTCAAATTGTTGATTCATCAAAGTAGCCTGCACCTTTTGCTGATCCAACAGCCAAGCTGTGGTAGTCCTTTGGATTCAGAATGCCAGTCACTCTGTGCACGTCTCCAACAGACGAAGCAGTCCAGACCATCACACTTCCTCCTCCATGTTTGTCATTTGGTGTCACACACTGTGGAACCACCCTGTCCCCAACCTGACGGCGTACAAACCCCCTGCGTGATGAACCGAATGCTTCAGCTTTTGATTCATCAGTCCATAAGACTTTTTTTTTTTTTTTTCTTCCGGTCTGCAGTCACACCACAGCCTGGCATTTCAAGGCCCCTATCTTATCCTTTAAGGATTGGCCTTCTTCCTGCCACTCACCCTATAAAACCTGCAGCACAACGTCTCCTCTTCACAGAACAAACTGACACTCTCTTCTGTCGCCCTGCACTGTTGAGCTGTAAGGTGCCTTTGATCATGCAAGAAACCTGTCTTCTGATTGGCTGGTGACTTTGGCTCTGCCAGATCTCGCCCTATCAGAGTTTCTTTTACTTTCCAGTTGCCTGTGGATTGTGTAGGACACCACTGGACTCTTCAGTTTCTCTAAATGAAAGGCCTTCACTTCTAAGGGCACTGATGCTCAGTCTCATTTCATTTGTTAATTGTCATTTTCTTGCCATTTTCGCTGGAATATTGTCCAAGTAGGACTTGAAAGGGTGTACTAACACTGTGTGTTCCAACTCTGCTTTAAGACAGATGGAGGGTTTTTAAGTAATCAACACAAGTTAGGACACCCATGCAAATTGTTTGCTTCAACTTGCAAGACTTAATTTACTTTAATGGTTTACAACCTACAGATGTTCTACCGCAATTAGTTTTTCCCTGAAACCTGCTCACCTTTTCACCATTTAATGTCATTCATTGGATTTCATTAGATTAAATGTGAAGAAAAACTGGAATTTTTTTTTGCAGTTTGGAAGGCAGCCTGAAGTTTTCAACAAGACATCTTGAAGGAATCTCTGAGCTGGAGAAATTTGATTCTCTGGTCTGATGTCACCAAGATTAGCTGAGGTTATGTCTGGAGGAGTCCAGGCACTGCTCATCACGTTCTTACCCTTAGCTATGGTACAGTGGCATGCAGAGAGGGCAACGGCTCCAGGCATCCATATTGGGGGGAATCCAGTGCAATCCGTGTCCCATTTCTGAACAGGCGCATAAATCGGGGTCTAATTTTATGATTGATTTTTTTTTGGGTTTCCAGACCCGACTTATACGTAAGTACAGTATATAAGGCAAGTTTTTTTTTTTTTTTAATATAACATCTTCTTGCCTCCTCCAATCTCACATCAGTTTCTCAGACACATCGAATTTTGTTGCAGCAGCGCAGTTACCGATTTCTTTCGCCACTTTGACACTTTTATTTAAAACCAGCTTCATATTTCCTTCTGATCGAACGCTCCATCGTAGATAAGAAATGCTTTCACGATAAAGGTGTATGAGGGGGTGAGATACACAAAACAGTGCAAACGTCGCTTCGGAATAGTTTGGGTATTACCGTGTGGTCACATGGGCACAATACATAGGGGAAAAAAAAAGGCAGCGTTCTCCGTGGTGACTCTCCCAGGTGGGCGTTAGCATATCGTAATCTCTTGGACCAATAGCGTGTTTTCCGCATTTGACTTGTAATGACTGACATTATACGGTAAAATCAAGCCCCGGGTATCTTTCAGCCTCTGCACGCCACTGCTATGGTGACGAGCTGTGCGTTGTGATGGACCGAACTGAAGTGCAGATACGAGATGGATCGTAAATTCAAATTCTCGGTGGCGTTTAAGCGTGTTCCATTTTTTGTTCTCCAGAGTGTTTTCTGAAAGTGGTTTATTTAACAATATTTTTGTAAAAATGCACGTGTCTGTGACAGATGACTTGACACGTAGGTTGAGTGCAACAAGTAATGGGAAGCGTTGGTCACCGTAGACCCCAAGTTCTGCCAGACACTTTTATCTCCTTTCTATATGAAAACAGTGAGATTGAAAATTCTTCTCAGCCATCACTACCAACGTACACGGGGTAAGCAAGATGAGATTTTCGAGTGCGGATTGTTGCTTTAAATCGTACTTTTAGGCCTTCAGCAGGATCCCGACTTTGGCTTCATGCTTATCATGACACATTGTTTTTATTATATATTTCGCATTGTTGAATCAAAGCAGCGCCTGATATTGTTCCTGATGGCCTGTGCAAAAGAATTCATAAATAAATGTATGCTTCGTGTAGTTTTGGCACCTCCAGTTACAGCTATCGTCTGTGCTTTCTGTCCATTTCTCATTTTCACCTGCCCAGACATTCATAAAATGCACGATTCGAGATCGAGAGGTGGGATTTCACTCTGTCAGGAGGTTTCCATCAGCACATCACATACAGAAAAAATAAAGGCCTCAGGGGTGGAGGTTGAGGGCCAGGCAGCATCAGACGAGAGCAGTGTGTGTGTGTGTGTGTGTGTGTGTAAAGAAGCTCAAAGTGGAGAAGTTGCTCTTTGGGCTGGGGGAAAAGAAATTGTCAATCTTGCCATTTCATTTTTGTCATGCAACAGAGATGTTGTCATTAATTCTGTTTCTTGTTACTCGGATCTTTTCGATGAGATCTCCTCACTTGGGGGGTTAGCTTGCTAAAGAGTACACAGCACTTCCCAGCTCCCATATGCCTCAGGGTCTTCTGCCTGTTTGCAGTTCAAATCTCTCTCCATAATTTGTCACGTCCATCCATTTTCACACAATGAACGGCTACCTGGTAGCTCAAGTCTTCACAGCAGAGTCTCGTTCAGGGTAGAAGGATGCAGGGCAAGCATGGCAACGCCAGATAACGCTGACTCTGTATATCCCGTCCTTTAAGAACTGAATTCAGTTTCTGTTGTTTTCTGTGTCACTGTAGGATGACAAAAAAAATGTACCAATAGACGGTGTGCCTTCCCTGTGTAGCACCTGGTCACATTAATAAAGATCGCCTCACTCCTCGTCTTCAGTGAATCTCCAATTGTTTGAAAAGGAGCCGTCTGCTTAGCACGTTCAGCCAATTAACAGTGGAGTTCACCTTCCTAACCGCAGCAACGAACAGACCCGACCGATTGGCCATCTTATCGTCCCCTAATCCCCTGGCACACATCATGAACTCTTAGCCGAGGCTCGTTCATCTTTGTATCTCCTTCCTTTCTTGGTTTCAAGACCACACTGACAAGCAGCCTCTCGTCTCTCGCTTCACTTTTATTTTTAATCCTTTTCTTTATGAGGTTTAACAGTCTCTGCTGTTCACCAAGCCTGGACTTCCACTGCCATGCCTTTACTGTTCTATGGGCTTGGTGTGCTAGCCGTCAATGCACGGCTCAAATGCATTTATTTTTTTCCTAGCTCTGGCACTTTCTCTGTCACTCTTTAGTTAGGGTAGCAGGGTGACGCAGTGTGTAGGACCGTTTCCTCACATTTCCTCCATGCTCGGCTGTTGTCTCTGTCCAGGTCTGCATGGGTGCCATTGTTTTTCCTCCAATTCCTGTGCTATTGAGTGACTCTGGTACTTTTTGGGTTCCCGGCCCGTATGTGCGAATCTGACCACCGGTGATCCGGCAAACTCGCTAGACCGGCACCCCACAGGCCCCAATGATGCCAAACTTGAACGATAACTTGAGGATTTGCATTTGCAGAGGTGAAGGATTTGCATACCGACTCTACAGTCCTGGGTTTTATGCTGAGTGGGTCAAGGGCCACTTCATGTCTTGAACCAGATTAAACTGGTTTGCCCAATGTTATGTTATCTGCACATTGCTTGGAGTACATTTTACTTCCTGACTTAAAACATTTGAGACACATTTGGTTCCATTTCCTTTGTTTCTCCAATTGGAGTGCAGGCAAGATGACGTGATTGGCTAAGAGTCGCACACTGGTGTCAGCAGTGGGATTTGAACCCACAACCTCGGGGCTTTTAGTTCATAGCGGTTGCCTTCATTACTACATCACCTTTGGATACCCCTGCCTTAAAGGTTTGTGCACACTCCCAGACTCCTCCTTGTGTCTTCCAGTCTGGCCCTCTCATTGGCTGAGACGTTTTACTGATTAGTTCATCTGTTTGAATCGTGTTTGCTCAGTGAAGTACCTTGACAGCGGCGGATGCTGCTAATGGTGACATGTTAAAATAAACACACATTGATGTGGCCTTGCTGCTCACTTGCTGTCTTGTGACCTGATTTCCTATCCATTCTGAGGCTGCCTCAGCGCTCTTCTTCACACTCGGGTGCTTTGTGGTTTTTACCAGCAGAAGTAACTGCGAGTTCTGAAGTGTTTTATGGTCTTTGAGGCAGGCTGGTCAGTCCTAACATTTTCCACATCTCTTGTTTCAAGAGTTTTCCATTTGGCTTCTTCGTTTAACTTGCATTGGTGTCTCCTGCAGCAGCACAATGGCTTCAGTCAGTCCCTCTCATTGGATTTGATGTTCTAACTATGTGGGTGAGGTGATTATTCTGTTTTGGTGTCTTTTAAGGATTCTTAGGGTTTTGCATGGTTTGTAGCCCTCTCTTCCCAGTAGCCATGGTAGAGCTGGTTTGTCTTAAGGCCACATTGCATTAGATGACTTTTCTAGCCATTTTCGGTTATAGTCTTCATTTATGTAACCTTAGCAAGGCAGTCGTGCTGTGCTTCTGTGAAGACGGGTCCCTAAACGCGACATACCTGGCGACACACTCCAGCTAGAATGCCAATCGCCTTGCCAATGTCATACAGGTGGACTGACAACCAATGAATGCTCATCCGGAATTACAACGCATAGAATGCAGTGACGTGGAATAAGGAAAGGCCGTGTGTAGGACCTCAGAAACAGAAGAGAACTCGGTTTATCTGATGTCTTGTGTTTGACAGAATGGCAAAAAGAAATAACAAAATAAAATTACAACTGAACTTGCCACACCTGTTAACCCTTTGTACAGCACCATAACCTACAGAAAGCACACTATTGGCTGTCAGTAAAGTGGGGTCGAGCATGAATGTGCAGCAAAAGTCATCACAGGATCGCCAAATGTGACGTGCCTAGCGATTTTCAGTTTGTAGGAATTGAATTAAGTTGGCACGTCTGTCATACCGTCTGAGTCCCTCTAAGTCCTGTAGTGTTCTGCTGAAGCTTTATAACACACTGGTGAGGCCTTATCTGGAGTCCTGGGTGCAGTTTGGGTCTCCAGGCTACAAAAAGGACATAGCAGCACAAGAAAAGGTCCAGGGAAGAGCAACTAGGCTGATAAGTTATGAGGGAAGATTAAAAGTGCTGAGTCTCATCAGAGACTAAGAGAAGACACGACTGAAGTGTTCAAAATTATGAAGGGAATTAGTCCAGTGGATCAAGACAGTGACTTCAAATGAGTTCAGCAAGAACACGGGGACACGGTTGGAAAGTTGTTAAGGAGAAGTTTCACAGAAACATTAGGAAGTTTTTCTTCACACAGAGAACCAGAGATGTGGAATAAGTGACCAAGTAGTGTGATGGACAGCAGGACTTTAGGGACCTTCAAAACTCAATTTGATGCAATTTAGAAGGGTTAAGTCGACAGGACTGGTGAGCTTTGTTGGGGTGGATGGCCTGTTCATATCTTGACTGTTCTAATGTTCTAATTTGAATACACAATGGGAGGTCCGAAACTTAAAGTATTCCTCATAAGAAGAACTTAGGAGTTGTAGTGGACTCGACACTATGATCTACCAGAAGCCATTAAGAAGACTAACAGGATGTCAGGTTATATAGCACCTTGATGTATGGAGTACAAGTCACAGGAGGTTCTGCTCAGGCTTTGTAACACACTGGTGAGGCCTCATCTGGAGTCCTGGGTGCAGTTTTGGTCTCCATGCTACAAAAATGACATAGCAGCACTAGAGAAGGTCCAGAGAAAAGGAACTCAGCTGAGTCCAGTGCTACAGGGGATGAGTTATGAAGAAAGATAAAAGAGCTGAGCCTTTACAGGAGATGAAGAGGAGACCTGACTGAAGTGTTTAAAATTATAAAGGGGATTAGTCCAGTGGATTGAGATGGTGACTTTAAAATGAGTTCATCGAGAACACGGGGACACAGTTGGAAACTTGTGAAGGGGAAATGCAACACAAACATTAGGAAGTTTTTCTTCACACAGAGAACCACAGACACATGGAGTAAGTGACCCAGTGGTGTGGTAGCCCATAGGACTATAGGGACCTTCAAAACTCGACTTGATGTTATTTTAGATGAATTAAGTGGCCAGGACTGTTGGGCTTTATTGCGCTGAATGGCCTGTTCTCGTCCAGATTGTTCTGATGTGTCATTGACTTTAGGTACGCTGGTACCGTTGAATGTTTAAATTATAATGAGAGGCTTTATCGGTGTCCAGCACTGTGTTTTCTCCTTAAGATTTATAGAAGTGACCCATTTGTGTCATTTAGGTTTCAGCAAGTGGTGGTGTACCCTGTGGCATGGTGCACTCTCTACTGCTTTAGGGGTCTTTCCCCTCAATTTAAACTGCAGTCGACTGCTGCCTTCACATGCAAGATGACAAATGATTAATCCAAGCTTTACTGACCTTTCAACTCAGTCAGTTGTGTAAAATGAAAAATCAGGTGTTTGGAGCAGCGTGGTGCACCTTTTACTGTGTTTTTAGTTCACGCTTTATTTTCATAAAGAAAAAAAAATGCAGTTCATCTTGAATTGTTTTTATTTTTATCTGCCGAGTTAACTAACCAATCCACAGTGGCCTCTTGTTTAACTGTAACAGGGAAGTCACGTGAACACACCACAGTGAGAAGGTTGGAACGTCACAAGACAACGCTCTGAAAACTGCGATGGCACATGAAGGCCGTGCACCTCCATACCGTACCTGCCTGCCTGCTGGTCTTTCCACCTGCAGTATTTGAGGGGCACAGTCCAGGATACCTAAAAATAAAGCAAATTTAGGTAGAACTAGGAGGACTGGTACGTCTCACGTTGTCCAGGGTATAATGAAACGCTTCTCACCCTGACCTCAATCAAAACCGGAAAGAAGAAGAAATGATCTGAAGCCAATTGAAAGCGCTTGCTTTTGCTCCGGCTCAGGATTCCAGCCCTGTTGTTTGTGTCCATAGAAGTGAATGAAAAAGCGTAAATGGCTGCCGCTTTAAAACCTTGGCAACTTGCTGATTCGATGCCCAAACTGTATGTATGTTGCCTGAGAATTTTACCAATCTTTAAAACCCCACCACCCCCCATTTGAAGCAAACGAGCAGGAGGACAAAGTATTTCCCTGTCACCACTCCAAGTCTTCTTAATCTGAGGCCCACTGTAAATGGTGCCAGGCTAACCACTTTTGTCTCTCCTGTAATTGTTTGTATTTTTTTTTTTTTTTGCAAGTGCCCGCTTCCTTGGAGCAAATCCCTGCTTTCCTCTTCCTCACCATCACTCATTCAGTAATTGTGTGTGTGTGTATGTGCACCCGTGCAGAACGCACTTTATTGTGGTAAACCCCCCTGAAGTTCTCCTCAAGGCATCATGTGACACCTTCCTAAAGAATGTGGCAGCAGTTACACTTTGCGGCCCTGGCGGCTATCGCATCGCAGTCTTGCTTTTCATTCCTGGCAGGGTGAGAGCCGTACCTGGATGGCATAATACCAGGGCTCTTCACTCATTCGTTAACTGCTGCAGTGCGTGTGGCTTGCAATGCCCAGCTCTTCCGATCTGATTCTCTCTTAAATGTGAACGAAAACATACGTTGCTGTAGATTTTGTGTGCTTTGCCCCTCTTGTCCTCATTTTGATTGGTTGTCACACGCCACCGGTTCTTTCTGCAGTCAATTTATAAATTCTTGCCATCCTGCTCCTTCCTTATTTACGCTCGCTGAGCGAATTGTTAGAAACACCTGCTTTTCCATGCAATTATCTAATCAGCCAATCAGGTGGCAGCAGTGTGTACTGGTCCGGTGCCACTCAGATTCACCCTGATTTATTTATTTATTTGTTTGTTTTTGGGTGGGGATTCCAGGAACACACCCAGCCTTGGCACGACCCGCACTCGCTCACAGACAGAGACATGAAATCCAATAAATCAAATAAATGAATGAATAATAATAATAATTATACTAGGGGGCTTCACCCCCTGCTCACTTCGCTCACCAACCCTCCTGCATGTGCTACACGCCAGCCACTTCACGTCTGTGCCGCTCTGACATGTGGATTTCACTTTCACCAAACAACAAAACTTTAAATTCTTGCGGATACGCCTCTTCATTGGGTAGAAACACGACTTTTCCCCGATGGCAACACGAATTAGATGATCTACAAGTCTCTGATTTAAAGTTTAAAGACACCTCACCTATGTCCATATATTCAATCTTTTTCCACTTTTACCGTTTCTTCAAGATCGCATTGAATTTTGATTCCATGTTTGGAATTACATTGTGACAACGCAACGTATATCTTCCTGTGAGTGAATGTCGTTTCTTTCTCTTTACATGAACCGTGTCTGACAATAGCATTCACACAAATGAGAAATGACTGAACCGTGTGCGTGGCTGTAAGTGTTTCAGATGTGGGCACGACTTTTCCAAATCACTTTGCATAAAGTCTTGTCTCGCAGGGCTTGAAATTTTCACTCGTGGGATTTCACTTTCACCAAACAAGAAATCTTTTAATTCTCGTGGATACGCCTATTCATTGGGAAGAAGCTCTACTTTTCCCTGATGGCAACACGAATTAGATGATCTGCAAGTCTCCAACTTCAAGTTTAAATCCAAACAATATATTCAATCTCTTTCTGCTGTTCTGTTATTTCACCAAGAAATAATTTCCATTTGTTTGTTTGTTCTAATGTGATCTTTACTCATTTTTGTGAGACTTTCGATTTTTTCGTACTTTAGTTATCTCTAACCTGATCTGCATGTGTACCACACCAACGTTTTTGAATTCTTTACGACGTTCTAGTTTGTCATCTACTCTGTCTTTTATTTCCGGCCCCTGGCGTGGTTAAATCTCTTGGCACAAAGTCTCGTCTCACGGGACATGAAAATGTCTCTCTTAAAAAGATCACGTCTCGTCGCAGGATAAAAAGTCTCGTCTCCCAAGATTTTTTTTTTATTATAATAGAGAGATATGAAATGGAAAGTAAATATAAACTACAAATGATCAGGTAACCCTCCCCTTCGGCGATAACAAATACAACACACAACGATAAACACCTATGACAATGTCCATGAATCAGTTCAAATGAAGATTGGGGGGGGGGGTGACGGATCCTGTGAACTGTAGAGGTGAATGTAAAGTTTGTCCTACCGTGTCTGAAGCATTTCGCGTTGAGATGCGTGGGAGCGCTCTCTCCGATGAAGACAATGCAGAGGGGCACGAGACAGAACTTGAGTCCAGTCTTTATATATTGTATAATACGCTACCGTGGCTGTCCGTTTGTCTGTCCAGGATTTTAAATCGCCTGCAGCTCGCAAACCGTTTGACCTATTGACCTGAAATTTGGTACACATATACTACAGGTGATGATTAACCTCCAAGGTTATACCTCTTTTGATTTTATTGTAGAACCAACTCTCTGCAGTGGGCAGCAGGGTGGCCGTACAGCGCATGTTTGCGGGCTCCGTTCTCATTCCCTACCACCTTCGCCGTCACTTCCCCTACCTCTTCATATCTTAAATCATTCTTGAAGATTGAAGATTTAACTGCCAGCTTAAGTGAAAAATTAAAGAAAATGTACTAAGTAGTTGCAACACAAACACTGACTTAATCAGTTTTAACGTGAAAAGATGCCAACAAAAGAAGAGAAGAAGCGGGCCGATAGGGTGGAGAAACAAAGAGCTGCTTAGGAAGCAACAAGAGCATCAACCTCTGAGCAAACGAGTGCTAAACGTACAGAGAAAGAGGATGAAAACTAGGAATGATCAAGTCAAGTGTACTCACGGCACGTTATCATTACAGCAGTACAACAGTAATGCAGGACAAGCACAGGCTAACGGCGACAGTGCTGACAAACGAACAAACAACGGGGCTCCTTTCTCAGTTTAACCAGCTCTCTTTTAAAGTTCCCGCCGGCCCTTTCTGTCCCCAGCATCCCCTGCCCCTGTACGCTCACCACACCTCAGCTATTAGGTGGTAAAGGAGTGAGAGAGACAGCCAATTAGAGACAGGGGATGATAAGGGGGCCAGAAATGACTAGGCTGTGAGGCACAGTTTAGTCAGGACATTGAGATACACATTACTTTTTACAAAGGGGCCTTTAATGAGAGTTAGGACTTCGATATTTTTTTTTTTTCCCCCTATGTCCTCTGCAGGATGGCACACATTTTCACAGCACAGAGTCCCCATTGAGATCCACTTTCACACCACAGGGTAAGCACCCCCTGCTGGCCTCATGCCACACCTCTTCCAGCAACGTCCCAAACTTTTCCAGATTGGTCTCCCATCCATGTACTTGCTGGGCACCAAACATGCTTAGCTTCAGGTGGTGCAGGTGGTATGGCTGGTAGACACCCACTGCATGCCCAGCCTGCCGGGGGGGGGGGGCGGGGTGGGGGGTTTGGTTGGGTGGGGATCTCTCTGTCTTCCTTTAAATTGCCTTTACCAAGATTTTTTTTTCTTTCATTCAAAATTTTTTTTTTTTTTTTTTCCTTTCTTGTCACAACACTGGGGCCTGTTAAAGCCCATTGAGACATATCTGGTGTGATTTTGGGCTATATAGGAAATACTTTACTGTTGTTCCTGTTACTAGTATGGTGGCCCTATGCTCAGTGAGTGTAGCTCTTTATTGTTCTTTTTTACATGAAAGTTCAGACCTGCTTGGCACAAGTGCTTGAGAAAGACCAGCCACACACCTTCTGGCTTCAGAAAGCTGCATAGGCCCCAAGACCTCCCTGATCCCGTCTTCCTTGTTTGTTTGGTGCCGTTTCGGATTGCCGTACCTGCAAGCGGTGGTCCTTTTGTGCTCCACTTCCACCTCGTATTCCAAAGTACTTGGTAGTTGGCATTCTAGTTGGCAGGAAGCTGAAGGTGGCTGCTTAACTGACACCCCAGCTGATTTGATCTTTTTGGCTACGGGCAAAATAACTTGCAGGTCGTTGCTCCGTGTTTTTTTTTTTTTTTTTGCTTTCCAGTGCTATAAATAACTTGAGCCCGCTAAGTGCGTCATGCACTGAAAGCCCGATTTATTCCTCATTCCCTCTTTCCCATGATTAACCAACAAGGCCGGTCATAGATAATTAAATTAGCGATCCGCAGAGGTTCCAATTTCATATCCTGTCAGAGAGGCACCAGTAGCAGATGCGTGTTTATCCACTGCTAATTAGTGTGTGCTCGCTCTCCAGCGTGTCTTTCTGCCGATGGAGTTAAGCTTGGTTTGGATTTATTGCCGCCTGCTTCTGTGTGAAAGCAGATGCTGATGAAAAGAAACGTTAATAAAAGAGGTTAACCCCGAGTGATGGGTGTCTGCA
The DNA here is from genome assembly GCA_026402145.1 of Polypterus bichir lapradei. NCBI lineage: Eukaryota > Metazoa > Chordata > Cladistia > Polypteriformes > Polypteridae > Polypterus > Polypterus bichir. Next base: position 6,274,976 of record JANRMT010062855.1, read on the forward strand.
GTTGGAACTGCAGAAATTTACAAAACATTTGGGTGTTTTTCCTCCCTCCTGTCCTAAATGTCCGGAAGTGGATGGAGGCCACACCAGTTCCTATTAAGCTGCCTTGACCAGAATACTTACTTACTTATTTATTTATTTATTTATTTATTTATTTATTTATTTATTTATTTTTTTATTTTGTCCTCGCTGGATTACTGGCCTCATATCACGGCTGCTCCATTATGCCATTGGGATTTGAGCTTTTAGACAAGCCAAGCCGCTCTTAAGGTTTTAGATGGGCCTCCATGTGCTGCTGCTGCTCCTCCTGCTGCTTTGTGAATTTTTTGATTCCTGTCCCCAAAAACTCTCAAAATATTCTTGCTGGCTTTTACACTTGGCAGGTCTCCGTAAAGCTGCGACTGACCCACACGAGAGGTGGTGGTCTTACTTACCTGTGAGGCATGGGTGTCCAGCTCACCTTTGTTCAGGTCCCATTCCTTCTCCCAGGGCTGTGGAGTCAGTAGATAAATCTCTGACACCGATTCCTTAGTTTCTGGTACTTCGACTCTGACACGGACTCCTCTGTATTTAATATGCTAATGTATTTTCCATGTTGATTGAAGGACGGCAACATCCACGTCGTCATTTAACCACAGAACTACTGGCTAGGAAGCGGCCAGTTTAAACAAAAGACAAGAACCCCTGAACACACCTCAGGCCATAGCACACACCTCCACCTACATCATTACACTTGTTAAACACATTATATCTGAAATAAAATGAAAACACTTTTTGTAATGTACCATAATCCAGATTACGATATTAGTGTGTCAGGATGCATGATCGCTCAGCTGAACCTCACTCTAGTAGTAACACAACTATGCACTCGGCTTTATACTTACATCAGAGAAGTACTTAATTAGCACTGTTGTTTGTGAAATGGGACATTTGAACTTGCTGTAGTTTTTTATTTTCATTACAATTTAACTTTATTAGGAGTCAGTACATTTTTGCCGACTCTGACTCCAGGTACCCAAAATTGTCTCTGACTCCGACTCCACTGCCCTGCCTTCTCCGTATCCATTTTGTGCTGCTGATGGTACAGACGTCATTCGCCTTCATTGTGACTGACTTGATTTTTTAAAATTCGGACTCTTGAATTGTTTCTCTCTTTTTGTTTTCTTTTTCTCTTAACTGGCAATCAAAATGAGTGAGATGTAGTGTGAGGTAACCTGAATGACAGGTGGATGCAAATTGCAAATTTTCTGCGGGGGCCGACCTGGCTGTCTACCGTTTACTGGAGAAGGATAACAAAAAAGAAAAACAGCATATCGTGACATTCAAAAATGCTACCCCCACTCAACCCCGTAACACTCGGGCAAGCCGTTATGATTGGGCTGTGGTGCGCCTCTCCTTAGGTGACTTTGAACCAGAAGTCGCACATCCTCCTGGGTGGTCTTGCTTTTATGGCCCGGGGTGGAGCAAGTTGCCCTCACTGAGCAGTTTCTCTTCACTGTGGAGGAAAAATAAACAGAAGAGAAGGCAGTTGGAAGCAGTGCCCACCTCTGGGCTCAGGGGTGACCCTGTGATGCACATGTGTGACACCAGCTAACTTGCCAGTCGCAGACTCCGTTCCTCGTGGATCTCCCTTTTTTTTTTTTTTAAACTGACTGATTTTTCTTACCAACAAGCCAGTTCTTGACGTTAATGAATGTTTAATTCGGTGGCCTGTTAGTACTCTTAATCTACCACCCTGCACGTTTCTAAAACAGTTAACTTCTTTTCTTCAGATCCCCCTCCAAAGGTTTTGTGCACCTGAGCAGATCAGTGGGCTTCTTGGATCTTCACATTTTATTTCTGTTCAGATATTTTCCTGAAGCGGATTTTGTAATAATGGGCACACAGGTGCAAGTGGGATTGAGTGAGCTGGACATCTGTGCGTTTGCATTATTGTTTGGATGCCGGTTATGGAAAATTAAGAAACAATTGAGGATTGTGAATCCTTAAAAAAAAAAAAAAAAAAAAAAAAAAAAAAAAAAAAAAA
>JANRMT010062855.1:6277098-6313979 GCA_026402145.1 Polypterus bichir lapradei
AAAAAAAAAAAAAAAAAAAAAAAAAAAAAAAAAAAAAAAGGAAGTCAAAATAAGACAAAAGAATGAAATCCCAGTACACTTTAAAAATAAATAAATAAAATAAAGGTGCCATAGGGAAACCCTTTTTGTTTCCTTAAAGACTCCGTCAACTTGAAGGGTCTAGAGAGGACTTGTTCTTTTATTTATTTCGCTCTCTCACAGGCTTCATACAGTGAATAACCTCAAATAGACGGTAACAGACCAGTGAGATACCAGTGGCCCGTTAGTTTAAAAGGACCACTGCTGCATACAGTAACACAGGTTGTGTTCAGGTTTTCTTAATCTGTTAGGGTCCTGTCAGGTAGCCTACCAAATACAGTCATATGAAAAAGTTTGGGAACCCCACTTAATTCTTTGGATTTTTGTTTCTCATTGGCTGAGCTTTCAAAGTAGCAACTTCCTTTTAATATCCAACATGCCTTATGGAAACAGTAGGATTTCAGCAGTGACATTAAGTTTATTGGATTAACTGAAAATATGCAATATGCATCGTAACAAAATTAGACAGGTGCATAAATTTGGGCACCCCAACAGAGATATGACATCACTACTTAGTTGAGCCTCCTTTTGCTTCTTTGAGCCTCTCGACGCTGTCCTCCTATAGCCTGTGATGAGTGTCTGGATTCTGGATGGAGGTATTTCTGGCCATTCTTCATACAAAATCTCTCCAGTTCAGTTCAATTTGATGGACATCCTGCTTCAAATCATCCCATAGATTTTCGATGATATTCAAGTCGGGGGACTATAACGGCCATTCCGATATTCAAGTCGGGGGACTGTGACGGCCATTCCAGATCATTGTACTTCTCCCTCTGCATGAATGCCTTTGTAGATTTTGAACTGTGTTTTGTGTCATTGTCTTGTTGGAATATCCAACCCCTGCGTAACTTCAACATTGCGACTAATGCTTGAACATTATCCTGAGGACTTTGCTGATATTGGGTTGAATTCATTTGACCATCGACTTTAGCAAAGGCCTCAGTCCCTGAACTGGCCACACAGCCCCACAGCATGATAGAACCTCCACCAAATTTGACAGTAGGTAGCAAGTGTTTTCCTTGGAATGCGGTGTTGTTCTTCCGCCATGCAAAGCGCTTTCTGTTCTGACCAAATAACTCAATTTTTGTCTCATAAGCCTAAAGCACTTTGTTCCAAAATGAATCTGGCTTGTCTAAATGAGCATTTGCATACAACAAGCGACTCTGTGGCTTGAGTGCAGAAAGGGCTTCTTTCTCATCACCCTGCCATACAGATGTTCTTTGTGCAAATTGAGCTGAATTGTAGAACGATGTACAGATACACCATCTGCAGCGAGATGTTCTTGCAGGTCTTTGGAGGTGATCTCTGGGTTGTCCATTCTCACAATCCTGCCTCTGCATATGCTGCTCCTGTATTTTTCTTGGCCTGCCAGACCTGCTGGGTTGGTATAACAGCAACTGTGCCCGTGGCCTTCCATTTCCTGATTCCATCCCTTACAGTTGAAACTGACAGTTTAAACCTCTGCTTTTTGTAGCCTTACCCTAAACCATGAGACTGAACAATCTTTGTTTTCAGATCTTTTGAGAGTTGCTTTGAGGATCCCATGCTGTCTGTCACTCCTCAGAGGAGAGTCAAAGGGAAGCACAACTTGCGATTGACCACCTTAAATACCTTTTCTCATGACTGGACACTCCTGTCTATGAAGTTCAAGACTTAACAAGCTCATCTAACCAAGTAATCAGCATTGAGCAGTGATGGGCAATCAAATCAGCACAATGACAAGGGGACCCAAATTTTTGTACAGCCAGTTTTTCACATTTGATTTAATTTCATACAGTTAAATACTGCTTCACTAAAAATCTTTGTTCGGAAAACACCGTAGTACTCAGATGTTCCTAGGAAATGAAAGACATACCACTGTTATCTTTATTGTTGAAAGGAGAGTCGATTATTATAAGGCTGAGAGGGGTTCCCAAGCTTTGACTGTATTGAAAATGTCAGGTTTTTGCTACATATTAGAGAGTTTTTCAAAGCACAAAGAATCGGCTTCATCAGCAAAGCACTCGTCCCAGAATGAAGTGGGGCTCGGTCAAGCAATGGAACCACACAACCCAGTAAAGAACCATAAAGTGCCATTAAAGGAAGCAGGAGTCTGAAGAGAGGAGTAGCAGGAGTGGCCTGAAGTAACACCTGCAAGGCCCTCGAGGATCCGAGTTTGACACCCTTGAGATTAGACAGGTCAGCTGGTAAAAGAAGCCATTGGGTGTTTTGTTCAAGTATCAGTGTCCTCCATAATGTTTGGGACAAAGACACATTTGCTCCCTGACTTCCTCCTCTGCTCCGCAGTTTAAAATGACAAACAAACTAATTCACACATCAAATCCTTTTAGGGATTTGCTTACATTTTGTACATACATCACTTTGTCTACACAGTCCTCCCCCATTTCAGGGCACCATAACGTTTGTACACAGCAGTGACAGGTCTATTAAAGCCATTGTCATATTTAGTTCTTTGTCGCTTATCCCAGCATGCAATGACTGCTTGAAGTCTGAGATTCACAGACATCAGAGGGTCTTCTCTGGTGATCAGCCTCTAATGCAGCCATTTCAGCCCCTGCTTGTTTCAGGGGGCTTGTCCCCTTACGTTTTCTCTTTATCATATGGATGGCCTGCTCAATTGGATTGAAATCAAGTGACTGGCTTGGCTCTTCAATTATTTTCCATTTTGTAGCTTTGATAAACTCCTGTGTTGCCTCAGTAGGATGTTTGGATCATTACTCGAGCAGATCAGATGTTTCTACACCCCTCAGAATTTTTTCTGTGGTTTCGACGTAGTGATATTATGGTATGCTTCCATGCTGCCATTCACAGTCAGTAAGAACGCCCTCTTTAACATAAGTAAGAAGCAACCTGCCTGCTTCCCACTCGCATTAGGAGGCCCGACTTTATGAATCGTCTTACTTGGAAAGTGATGCTGGGCCTGCTGCCAGCTGCTGCGATCAGGGCGCCGCTGTAGGACAGTTGGCCATTACCTCGCCGTCTGTGTGACTCGCAAACAAGACCAGCTTGACTAAGGAAAGCTCTCTCCGATTAGAATGCCGCTCGTGTTCCAGTGATTTCCCTGGCCTCGCCTACCTGGCAAACTGAAGGGAGCTCTGGCACACACTTGCTGCATGTAAAATGACTTTGATGGGCTTCTGCTGCATCGGTGCCTCCCCTGGCCCGTGTGATTAGACTTTGTCCGCATCCCCTGATTATCATTCCGCTGGAACACCAGTAATAGTGGCTGTGTATTTTTCAAGTTCATGTTCTGTTTTTGCCGACATTTTCTCTTTTACTGCTGGACTCTTTCAAGATGTCGTTTGGTAGCCATGGGTGTAACAATCGAGACGGAGACTTGTATGCTCTGTCCTACTTTTGCTAAGTTTATCTGTGACACCTGGCGTCTTTACAAAGTGGCAGCTATGCCACAATCCAAAATGTGCATCTCTTAAGCCTGTCGGTGGGCTCTTCATTTAGGTCTTTCTGAAGCGTTACAACCCAGCATGCATTTCCTTGGTTCAGGAAATGTCATCTTGTGGAAGCAGGAAGTACATCCTCAAGTATATTTACATTCGGTGACAACCAAATCAATGTGCCCAACTTCTGTTGTTCTGCATGGCACTGTGTTGAAGATGATGAGGTTCTCATGTCAGTTAGGCTCACGACCCCCATGTTTGCACGATACTTGAGGCGTGCAGAGGACTGGACTGGATTGGACTGGGCTGGACTGGATTGTTGTAGCCTTAGAGGTATACGAGGGAGAATCAAAAAGTAATGTCAACTCACCCTGTTGGCTGACAAACATACAAGTTCTATCACTTCCCCAGTATGGTCTCCTTGCACCTCTTATGCTGTTCCACTAACTTCTTCATTTCCTGGCTCCTGAAGGCAGGTCCGTACCGCCTCCTTAATCTCTGGTGACCATGCGCTCCAAAACACTTGGAAGTTCTTGGTAACGTTTCAGGAATTGGGTCACAGCCTCTATGTGCTGTTGCCATGGCAAGTCAGTACACTGTTTGGGTGTCCATCTTCATGGTAACTTCATGGTACCCCAAGTCGTCCTGTGCAGATCCATAGCCGACATCCGAATGTGAAGCATCTTCTTCGATGAAGGCTTTCGCCATGTCGACGTGGACTTGTGTGTGCGATGTCAGTGGTCGACCAGATCAAGCTTCGTCGGCTCTTCCCACATTAAACCTTTCTACCCATTCCTAAACTTTTCATTGTCTCCTGCTGTTTTCACTTCTGAAGTGAATTTCTGCAGCTCTGCCCAAAGTAATCTCACTGTATCGCAGCGTTCAACAACGGCATAATCCCAGAGGAGTGCTCATGTTCAGCTGGACTAATGGCTGAGTGCTGCGCTGTGTGTGTGTGTTTGATTTACCTATTAGCCATTGTGAACGTGTTGTATCGTTTCTGCTTCCATCCGTTGCAGTGATTGTGTGATTTTTTTTTTTTTTTTTTTTTTTTTTCTTCCCAGATTTCCTTTGCTTTTTTATTTATCCTCTGTAAGAAGGAAAAGACAAACTGAATTGTGAATTGTATTGTGAAGCAGAATTTTCAATATGGTATCACACCAAAGTGGTCTCGAAAGACCGAGTCCCAAGCAGAACTAAAGGAAAGGTGAGGTGGTTGGACTTTTATAATAGGTGGGCAGGAAGAGGTGGGTCTGTGAGGGAACGGGCAGATGTGAGGTCAGTAGGAAGGTGTGGTCTGGAAGGGGGTGTGGAAGTTGATCGTAGTCCCTTCTGATGATCTGTAGGAGAAGGCAGAAGAGACATTGGTGCACCTCGTCACCCCTCAGTTAAGCCCTTTGACTTCCTCCTATGCACAGATGTGTGACATCTCATACTTGCTAAGTTACCCAGTTGGCATTGCACAGGAAATGAATAAATAAATGGGGGGGGGACCCCATCTTTTGGAACTTCAATATGACATGTACCTGCTGTCTTCGGCGAGATCCTTTTTTGGTTGCTACAAAAGTGTGTGCAGGCTAATGACGATCAACTCCCCTGAGCCTCGGTGCACTCCTGCTGCCTGATGGAAATCGTTGTCCTGTGGCGGTTTTGATTTTTGGGTTCGTCCCTTCCTGCTATGACCCTCTCCTTTATTACTGTGTATGTTGTAAGTTGGATCGATGGCATATACGTGCAAAAGGCACATCAAAATTGGGTTGCCTGTTTTTGCTTAATTGTCAAACAAGCAAACAGCTTAATTTATAGCCAGTGTCCTCCCATGATGTTTGGGACAGAGACACTTTGTACCTTGATTTATTCCTTTGCCCCACACATGAAAATGACAAATTAATTCAGACATTGTGATTAAAACGCACATTGCAGACTTTCAATTAAGGGGATTTGCACACATTTCAGTCGCACCACACTTTTTCTACACAGTCCCCCCAATTTTAGGGCACCATAATGTTTGAGACGGTTGACGTCACAGGCGTTTGTGATTCCTCAGGTGGGTTTCATTGCTTCATCAGGTACCTCGGCCTTCTTCTACCCTTTGGGGTCTATAGCTGATATTGTTCAACATGAGGACAAGAGCTCTGCCAGTAAAAGTCAAAGAAGCCATTATGAGGCTGAAGAACAAGAATAAAACCATCTGAGACATTGGGAGAACCTTAGGCTGACCAAAATCAACTGTCTGGAATATCATAAAGAAGAAGGAACACACTGGTGGGCTGAGTAATCACAAAGGGGCTGCTAGGCTGATCTGATCTTTCGGACAGGCCTTTGGTGTGCTTCTTCTTTAACATAGTGAGTATTCCCCATGTCATCAGCAGCGGAGGTCTTCCTTGGCCTACCAGTCCCTGTGATTCCAGGCATGCCCCACTAGGTGGAGACCCCGCAGAGGAGGGGCGGATCTGCGTCCAAGGTGTTTTGAGTTGGGTGCCCATGATGTCAAGGGGCCTTTTCACCAACCGCTCTCCAAACCCGATGACACAACTGAGTATCCGTGAGTCAAGATGAAGTCTCGTGGCCAAATCAACCGTGAGAAATACTCTGCTGCATTAAACAACCCAGTATCCATGCTCTTCATTGTTAAACATTTGTTCATCTCCCTGTCGGAGTTAATTGATGCAGGGGCCTGTGAGGGGTTTAATCTGACCTCGAGACCCGGGACGCACTGGAAGGATTAGATCTCTGATGATTTTGGGAACGGCTGGGAATTTTCTTGGTAGATCTGGAAACTGTAGCTGCGGACAGGGAAATCGGGGCCTGCTGCCACCACAACCCTCACTGGGAAAAGTTACCGCACATGAGATGACTGAAGCGGTGCCCTAACTGGAATATGGCATTGCTTATCTGCTGATTCCAGCCTTGCACACAATACTGACACTGCTTCAGGCTGTGCTAGCCGCTCTTGTGGTAGGTAGGCCCACCATCCTCCATGATCCCAACATGGTCCCGTAGGAGTTTGAAGCAGATGGCTGCAAAATCATTAGGCTGAGATGGCCGACTGCTGGACACTTCTGAGGCTCCCATTCCCTTCCAGTGACTTAGCAGGTTGCCTTGCGAGACCCGATACAGTCGCTGCCACTCAATAATTTAAGGCGGCAGGCATTGTAAGAAAGAGCCATTGGCTTGAGTCTCTCCTCGCGGGCACGTCTCTGGAAGGGGTCTGTGAGCTGAACCCGTGGTAGCCTGAATCTTTATGATGGATTGCTAGCCAATGATCTAAGCACCAGCTTTTTTATGTCATTGACTTTGTTCTTTTATTTTTTTGCCTGTATGAGGGGCAGCAAGCAGTGGGACTTTCTTTAGGCTGTCCATCCACAGATAGAGGGGTTATAGTGGCACAAAGCAGCACATGAGCACATCCTGACTGGAAGGTTTGCTCTTTACGTCTGGGGCCGCGTTCCAGACTAGCCTGTGGTGTGTGTGTGTTTTATTTTCCTTCACATCTCCATTAAAAAGAGCTAATTCACATGCTTCTGAGGCTCAAAGCGTGTCTCTGTTTCAGGCTGCGGAGCTGATGTGCAAGTCAGGTGCTCCATTTGGCCCGTGAAGAGAATGGGCCGTGTGTGTGAGAGAGAGTGAGAGTGAGCGCCGGCCTCAGGGGCATGGAGGAATAACGATGGCTTTCTGGAGTCCTGTGCCTCGTTTGATAATCTTGAAAAACACGGAGCTCTTACGGGAGCCTTTAAAGGAAGAACACCACTTGCGTTCGATCTTGAGCTCTGGAAGGGATCCCGTGCTCCATTGTTTGCTTCACCTCAGTGGATGGATGTTTCTGTTTTATGTCATGGGCCGCCATAAAGAGTGAGACGAGGAGTTGAAAATGGCTGGGATGCTGGTGGAGGGAGATGGGTCCAGCTGCAGACCCTCCGCTTTTTGTCATTCGAGTCCGATGACCCTCACCTCACCCACAGTGTGACCAGGTGTTCTCACAGGCATGTATAACATAAAGCTCTAGAGAGTCCTCCGCTGGAGTTGGAGGGGTCATGTGCTGCCCTGATGGTGGACGTGGCAGACAACTGATGGACGTGTGCTTTTGACACTGACGCTCAGGCTTAAGGAGTCCGCTTTCCAGACTTGTTTTCTCTTTTGTGAGCCGTCATCTGCATTGTTTTGGAGAACTGGCTGACATTAAATTTTAATTGGTTTTGGGGGGGTGGGGGGGTTTCAGGGTGATTACCCCCCCCCCCCCCCCCCAAAGTGTTCTGTCAGGGCGGCCCTAATTCTATTTTTTTTTTTTGTTTTTGGTTTGAAGGTTATCCGAGTCGAAGGCCCTGCTGATGTGTGAGATTTTGCGTGTTTCCTTGAGGGGCTTTAGCTATGGTGGGTGTGGGGGGAGGGACACCACGGCCTATATGCTTTCACAAGTGTTGGCCTGTGAAGAGACCCAGATGGCCCGTGCTGATCTGCCTCCTCCTGAGCCTCTCAACTTGATCCTTGGGCGAGCCACTAGGGAATAGAGAGCTTCAAGGATTTCGTTTCAGCTTTGGCTCCTGCTGACAAGACCGCCTGAACATGCCGGTCGGGCTCTAAAGGGAGCTGACGATGACGGTGACGATGATGACAGGATCCCTGTGTGCCGGCTTGTTCATGGGGAGGGTCGCCTGCTATCTCTTTCAGGTTCGCTAACACCTGGGAGGCAACTTCTCTGCTTGAGGAAGACCCCCTGGTGTTGGGCGCTTGCTGGAGAGCGGTAGGGCAGCTGGCGGCGGCTGCTGTAGACGTGGGAAACGCTTTGGGTTGCTTGCCTTTTTGGCTTAACAATTTGAAGTGCAGGATGGATGGCCATTTTGGAGGGTCTGGTTTTTCCTTTTTTTTTTTTTTTTTTAAATGTTGTAGGCTGTAGATTCCCGCCTATGGTTGGCCGTTTTCGGACAGGTGGCACTATAGGCAGGCCTTTAATGTCTCCACTCCCTTACGCCATCGAAGTTCAGATTGTTCTGCGCTCCTCCTGCTTACAGTAAACATTTACAAAGCCCACGCTGTTCCTTTCCAGCAGAACTTGACCCTGCACCTTATCGATTTCATACTTGCTTACACGATGACTTCAGCGCGCTGCTTCTGCTGCCATGCTAGGATAAATTGAGCGGTGCATCTGTAAGGATTAGAGACGGAGGAATAATTGGATGTATCTGGCGTTAAGCTCTCCTTGACTTTGCTGGATATGAGACCACAAGCGGGTGCCACCAAGCCCCAAACCTCAGGTGCAACAGTACCCAACATGGTCCCGGGTTCAATTTTATTTGCACAAATAAAGCAACCCAACCACAGTACACTCCTGTGTGTCTTATTTTCTCTCCTTCCACTCCTTCTTGAGCATCTCCAGCTGCCTTCTGACTCGGACTCCCCGCAGGTGAGGCAGGCGGACTCCTTTTAAAGCTGGACCCGTAGAATGCATCTGGTGCCACAGTGTGTTGTCTTGGAAACGCTTCCTGCCAGGTCATGTGTAAACCAGACAGGGCTGCACTACCAGACTCCAACTCCCATGTGGCCCAGCAGGTGTCCTGACTGCACCACTGCTGCTCCTGGACCTCCTGGCTTCTGCTGGGCCAGCCTTTGATATGCCTCCAGCTGGGCAGGATGTCCATTTCCTGTTCAGCCAGCCTACCCGTCTGTCCTTTGTGGCACTTACAGGTGGCGATTTGGAGAAAGGGCTGCTGTTTCTTAAGGGACACTCTGAACCTGTGCCCATATTTATCAGGTGTCACAGAATTACTCCTGGGAGTTGCACTAAAGATCAGGAAAACCTGCAATTTGCATAGTGCAGCTTGCTTTAATGTTCCCTTATGTGGAGTTTTGGGGAAATGTATAAATCTGTGTATTGCCTCGCACGTTGAAACAACGTTTAAAGTTTGGTGCAAAATTTGAGAAATGGTTGGTTGTGACATTCTCGAATCTTCACTATTGCAAAGCTGCACTTTCCCTGTGGCCAAAAAAAGTCACATGGCATTCTGCGTGACAACACCTGAGTTCTCAGTGTAGATGAAGCCATCGAGTGTTATTCTAGCTCCCTCTATCATCCATCATTTCTAAACCATTCCGAAATCATGGTCCGAATGCATGCAGCTTTTAGGATGATGGGACACCTCACGTGCTCTCCTAAATTCTGGTGAAGTTAAGACTAGTTTCCTAAATTAGGATAATCAATAAAATGCTCTTACTACTACACCTAAGGGTAGAACTATATTTGTGTCACTCTTAAGATTTTTCAGCCAGTTCAGACCCTTTTTCTAATCTGAGAAGACACTTGATAAATATGAGCGCTGTTCATTGTAGGGGGTCTGCTCGTGTCTGTGTAGATTACATGCTGGATACTATGGTGTTCCTCCAGTGTCCCCAAAGACATTCAGGTTACATTAATCGGTGACTCTAAATGGGTTGCTGTTTGTGTGTCCTTGAATGGGCCCTACAGTGCAGGGCTTTGATTCAACATGGCCCTGTGTGTTCCCTGGCCTACAGTTTATTTTCCGTTTTCATGCCGCCTTTATTTTTAATTATTATTTTTCATTTGTTTATTGTAATTATGTAGTTACTGTCATTATTGTTTGTTCGTTATATACAGTGGTGTGAAAAACTATTTGCCCCCTTCCTGATTTCTTATTTTGCATGTTTGTCACACAAAATGTTTCTGATCATCAAACACATTTAACCATTAGTCAAATATAACACAAGTAAACACAAAATGCAGTTTTTAAATGATGGTTTTTATTATTTAGGGAGAAAAAAATCCAAACCTACATGGCCCTATGTGAAAAAGTAATTGCCCCCTGAACCTAATAACTGGTTGGGCCACCCTTAGCAGCAATAACTGCAATCAAGCGTTTGCGATAACTTGCAATGAGTCTTTTACTGCGCTCTGGAGGAATTTTGGCCCACTCATCTTTGCAGAATTGTTGTAATTCAGCTTTATTTGAGGGTTTTCTAGCATGAACCACCTTTTTAAGGTCATGCCATAGCATCTCAATTGGATTCAGGTCAGGACTTTGACTAGGCCACTCCAAAGTCTTCATTTTGTTTTTCTTCAGCCATTCAGAGGTGGATTTGCTGGTGTGTTTTGGGTCATTGTCCTGTTGCAGCACCCAAGATCGCTTCAGCTTGAGTTGACGAACAGATGGCCGGACATTCTTCTTCAGGATTTTTTGGTAGACAGTAGAATTCATGGTTCCATCTATCACAGCAAGCCTTCCAGGTCCTGAAGCAGCAAAACAACCCCAGACCATCACACTACCACCACCATATTTTACTGTTGGTATGGTGTTCTTTTTCTGAAATGCTGTGTTCCTTTTACGCGAGATGTAACGGGACATTTGCCTTCCAAAAAGTTCAACTTTTGTCTCATCAGTCCACAAGGTATTTTCCCAAAACTCTTGGCAATCATTGAGATGTTTCTTAGCAAAATTGAGACGAGCCCTAATGTTCTTTTTGCTTAACAGTGGTTTGCGTCTTGGAAATCTGCCATGCAGGCCGTTTTTTGCCCAGTCTCTTTCTTATGGTGGAGTCGTGAACACTGACCTTAATTGAGGCAAGTGAGGCCTTCAGTTCTTTAGACGTTGTCCTGGGGTCTTTTGTGACCTCTCGGATGAGTCGTCTCTGCGCTCTTGGGGTAATTTTGGTTGGCCGGCCACTCCTGGGAAGGTTCACCACTGTTCCATGTTTTTGCCATTTGTGGATAATGGCTCTCACTGTGGTTCGCTGGAGTCCCAAAGCTTTAGAAATGGCTTTATAACCTTTACCAGACTGATAGATCTCAATTACTTCTGTTCTCATTTGTTCCTGAATTTCTTTGGATCTTGGCATGATGTCTAGCTTTTGAGGTGCTTTTGGTCTACTTCTCTGTGTCAGGCAGCTCCTATTTAAGGGATTTCTTGATTGAAACAGGTGTGGCAGTAATCAGGCCTGGGGGTGGCTACGGAAATTGAACTCAGGTGTGATACACCACAGTTAGGTTATTTTTTAACAAGGGGGCAATTACTTTTTCACACAGGGCCATGTAGGTTTAGATTTTTTTTCTCCCTAAATAATAAAAACCATCATTTAAAAACTGCATTTTGTGTTTACTTGTGTTATATTTGACTAATGGTTACATGTGTTTGATGATCAGAAACATATTGTGTGACAAACATGCAAAAGAATAAGAAATCAGGAAGGGGGCAAATAGTTTTTCACACCACTGTAGTATCTCTGTATTGTGTTATGTTCTCTTATATTCCTTATCTTCTACAAGTGGATGGGGACACCCTGACATCAATATGGCCGTGATGTCACCGTTGCTTTACATTGAGCCAGAGTAGAGGATCTCGGCAGTGCTTTATGGAGTTTGTGGACCAACATTTCATTTAGTTTCATTTATTATGGAGTCTGTGGCGTTATTTCATTTGGCACATTTACACAGTTATAATCGCGCATCGCTGGAGTAATTGAAGCTCTACGGCAGTTCCCTTGCCCCTCTGTGTGATGTTTGTCACAGTGCTAGAGAATGGCATCCATTATTTGTGTGCCTCTACTAGCTGTTCAAGATTAAGTGGGTTAGAAAATGACATGACATGTTTTCATGGAGAGCGGAGATAACAAACTTGGTGGTAGAACGGCGTCTATGGAGGCCAACGCTAGAAGACGGCAAACAATATTAAGAAAAAAATATCCTGTTGCTCATGTCACACGATCCACTTGTCACGTCATCCCGTCATATGCTCCCAACTGGCAAAACACATGCAGTTTGTGCTAAAATGTTAAATAAAGAGTTCCAGAAAAATGTAGAGGAGACGTGTTCCCGTGGGATCAATCATTTGTATTAAAATCGGGACTGTAAACCGGTGAAAAAGCGGTAGAGTGGCGGGTCTTCAGTTGAAAAACCTCGACCCCATGTGAATGCGTTTTTTCCACTCTGGTGTTTCCAGAAGTGTTCAACATGTGATAATTGGGCAAAGACTGCAAGCGTTTTACCAGTTTTGAACGTACGACTGGATGACTTGACGTGTGGATTATGCAATACGAGTGACCTGAGATTTCTTCTTTTCCTTTTATATTGTTTGCTGTGGTCCAGCCTATGAGATGCCCATTCGGTTTATCTCCGTTAGGCCCTTCACCTGAGAATTGCTCCAGGCGACACTGTACAATGGCCAACACCCTGCGCTCTGACCCCCCAAAAATGTCATGCGAAGAGATAACTAACAATAATTAAAGATAATCTCCGTTGACCATGAAATATGAGTTGAATGATTGTAATCGGCCATCACTTACAAACAACGTGGGGTAAGTAACAAAAATAAAGAAAAACATTATTGGGTGGCGTATTCGTTCAGGTCTTTAGGTGAAGAAAAGTCTGTACACGGCACTTTATGTATGGATGTAGCTGTGGTTAGATGTTTATTATTTGAAAGAAGAAGTGGAGATATGTGCATTTTGTTTCTTGCGTCATAATTGCTTAAAAAATGAAGCAATTGTCCTTTGACGCTATCCGGGGTTTGCTGCCTTCCTACGATATGTCGTTCCTTTTTGCCTGTTGGCTAAGTCTATATTTTGATGTCTGCAAAATGACAGGCTTGCTCCAGAACACTGTGGACATGCTCCAGAACAGAGAGAGCAATAACAGAATCCCGCTGCAGACCCTTCTGTGGTTGCTCCAGCCGCAGGACTGCTGTGATGTCATTCAGTGGCCTGAGGCTGGCAGTGTCAAGAAATAAAGCCGAATATCGTAAATTACTACATAGTTGCATTGTGTTTGTGTGTGTGTGTGTGTGTGTTTTACCATCTTACACAATGTTACAGGTTGAAGGTTGCCTTACAGAGTTTGGCGGCTTAATATTTTCATCATACGCGCTCAAGAAAAGATTAGCAAAATGCAGCTACAAAACGTAATTGTAAAGAAATTAATAGAGTCTAGCTGCAGACCTGCAGTATCAGACCCCATCCAGGGCCTTGGCATTGTCTAATGGAAATAGTCATAAAAGATTAGGTTAGAGATGAGAGGTCTTTATTGTCACATGTACTTTAAGAGCATAGGGACAGTTAACGGTGGTGTATAAATAAATACAGTAAATACGGCAACAGAAGATGAATAGCATAAATAAATAACTAGAATAAGCAAAAGTGAAAAAAGGTAATGTACAGTACAACAGACCCTGCGCTCTGACCCCTCAAAGGTCATACGAAAAGACCGTATCCCCTCTGGGACTAACAAAGTTTATCAAATCAAAATTCCACATAAACCAGCAGCTGGGTACAGCACACAGTGCAGGGTACGTAGAATGAAGTTACTGGGGGTTCAGTGACCTTGTGGGCCGGGGGAAGAAGCTGTTCCTGAAGCAGATGGAGTGAGTGGTGAGGCTCCAGTGGGGATGAGCCTGGGTGGCTGTCATCAGAGATGATGGAGGGTATGAAACTGTAGAAGGTCAGCCCCAATGATTTTTAGAAGGAGATTTGCGATCCTGCAAAGTCAGGTTATCAAACCACACCGTGATGCGCCCGGTCATGATACTTTCAATAGTGCAGCTGTAAAAGTTCACTAGTAGTTTGGTTTCCACCACAAAGCTCATTGGACCCCTCAGGGCAAAAAAAAAGTGCCTTTTTCTCTATATTGGTGGTCTTGACTGACCACGAATGTGGAGACTGAGGAACCTGAAGCTGCTAACCATCTGGATAGGGGAGACACCGAAGGTGGAGTGAAGTATTTACTGCCTTTTGTTCTTTCTGAAGTCAATGATGATCTCCTTTGTTTTGTCAATGTTCATGGTGAGGTTGTTCTTATGTCACCATACCGTCAGGTCTTTTTTTTTATTTATTTTTTTAAAAATATTAACCTTATGACATTGCTGTACTGAAATATTTTTATAGTGTTAAAGGAGCAACCTGATTAGATGTTTGGAGCTTGGATGCCCAGGTGACATCAGACCAGTCAAACAGGTACCCAGAGCAGCACACACCGTGAGTTTCAAGAAGGTTTACCCTCCATTCTGCAAGCCCTGGAAGATTCAGGAGTGGAGACCTTCAGAGGGAGAGAATAGATAACAGTCCAAGCAGAAGAGGATGGCCTATGGTGGATTGAAGGGGAGACTCCGACCGTGGGAGAGAATATTAGAGGGACAGCATAAGAGTAGCTGTATCAATATGCAAGGGCACATTGGTTATTTTATGAGATGTTTCTCATAGCCCATTACAGCGGTCATGAGCTTCACAAAGTACACATGGCACAATCGTTCTACAGTATCTCGGTGTTCGTTACGCTGTATTTAACACTAGACACACTACTTGGTGTTGCCTGGGTATACATTCCCGGTCAAAAGTTTTAGAACACCTCAATTTTTAAAGTTTTTCTTTTCATTTAATCCAATGAAATGCAATGAATGACATAAAGTGGTGTAAAGGTGAGGTTTAAATTTAAAGTTTAGTTTAGCAAAACTGGGAAAAATTTCTTTTTTTTGAGAATATTACAAATGTTCTTTCTTCAGGGAATAACTAATGGGTTATAACCCACAGATGTTCTGCCGCAAGTAAATTAAGTCAGTTTGTACAGGTGTCCCAACTTCTATTTCTTAAAAACCCAGATTGTGTTAGTACACTCTCTGAAGTCCTACTTGGACGATATTGCAGTGATAACGGCAAGAAAGTGGCAATTAACAAATGAAATGAGACCGAGCGTCAGTACCCTTACAAGTGAAGGCCTTTCATTTAGAGACATTGAAGAAGAAAAAAAAAATCCAAGTGTGAGTGAGTCCAGTGGTGTCGTACACAATCCAGAAGCAATTGGATACTGGAAGAAACTCTGATAGGATGAGATCTGCCAGAGCCAAAGTCACAGGCCAATCAGAAGACAAGATTCTGAGGGTCACCAGTTTACATGTTCATAGGCGCCTCACAGCACAGCAGTGCAGGTCAACAAAAGCGAGTGTCAGTTTGTGCTGCAGGTTTGACAGGACGAGTGGCAGGAAGAAGGCCATTCCTTAAAGGACAAGATAGGGGCCTTGAAATGCCAGGCTGTGGGCTACTGCAGACTGAACAAAAGAAATGAAAATGAAAGAATTAAATAGTTTGGTAAGGCTCCTACTTTATTTACCTTGCCTTTCTCTGATGTAGGAGGAGAGTCTCCAGCCATTAGACGTCTATCAAGGAAAGTGAAGCACACTTGTTTTAAGAAATAGAAGAATGGGTTATAGAAATATGATGATTGCATATAGAGTATATATTGACATATGAGACGTGACACAGAAGACAATGGTGATTGAGAGTTCTAGTTTGCACTCTTTCTCTTTGTGATGTGGTCCTTTGTTCGTGGCGTGCTGTTGGTTTCCTTAGCCCGTTGTTATTTGACATGGTCTTCTACAAATTCATAGGAAAAGCTTTATTGTTTCTGGCACAGGAGCTTCAGTGCCAAAGTTCCACCTTTTTAAAGTAATGGCTGCTTCTCAGACTTGGCTCAGTTCCTGGCACAACTTGGCTCAGCAGGGTGGATCTTGGCTTTCAGGTCCACACAAATGGAGGAGATTGTCGGCTTCAGCTCCCAAAGAGAGCGGCTCATCAGTTTTTTGGTTTCAGAGACAGAGAGAGAGAGAGTCCTCAGAGATTTCCCCCCAAATCTGAGTGCAGCTAGTTTTTAACAGGAGATGTGGTCTCTTGTGATTGGATGAACGTTTCTCCCAGTTGCAAAGTCGGTGCCTGCTTATGGGACGGTTAGTTTGTCCATCACAGTTGTCACTCATTGAATTGCAGCTCTTTTTTTTCCTCTGAGGTTTCTGCAGGAATACTTTGGGGAAACTCTGAAGGCTTTCTTAAGAGGACGGATTATCTCTATACCTTTCCCACAAAAATAAATCTGAAACCAAGAAGGCATCAGAGTTAATTTAGTGAAATTACCAGAACAGATCAAGAATGTGCCAGGTCTACAAAGGAGGCACTGAATAGGTAAAGACCAGCTTTGCAATCAGAACTCAAACTCTTGACAACAAAAGAAACAAAACAACTCATTTTTAAATTGCGACATCATTACTACAAACACGGAGAGCAGACAAACAAGATCTTAGTGCAACAAATCCATAAGCAGGAAGTTCGCAATGCAATGTCAGTAATCACGAACACAGACGGAGATAGAATCATTGGCCGTGAACATATAATGCACACGTTTACTACAAGTCCTTATAACCTACTCAGTTTAAAGAATTACAGCTCTTTGTTCTGCACTTGGGTGCCTCTGTTTGGTGTCTCCTGGGGTTAAGGGGTCTTTGCAAAGATCTCATTTCAATTCCTAATTCACATTTTTGTCATCCGATGAAGTTCTGGGCCGAGATTTGTGAAAACAGCGGTTCATCATTTGGGATGTGAGGAGGGGTTTGGTAAAGCTGGATTTCTGCCTCCTTATTAAGTCTGCTGTCTTAACAGACATTTGTGTGCCACTAAAGACTAGCAGAATGGGCAATGCCGACTTTAGATACAATAAGACATGTAACCGATTTTAACTCTTTCAGGGCTGATGTCGACTTTTGTCAAAATTCAGGAGCAGAGGACGGTAATCGGCTGTAAACTGCAACAAAACCAACCCTTAAGTTTTAGTTCGACTCTCTTTGCTAGAAGGAAAGTTACATCACTTTGTTGATTTAACCTCGATCCCCTACGCATGCAAGAGCAGCGAAGAGCAAACAACCTCTAAAATTGCACTGACATCTGGCGAGAGACCAAAACGAATGTGCAAAGCAAAATACTCCATGGACATTTTACGAAATTTCTTTGAATAGAACTCTGACTTGTCAGACTCCGAGTTTGATGCAAGTGATCTGGAGATGGAGATCAAAAACGAAAGTGAGGTACCAGCATCATCTGATCGGTCCCCAGGTGATCGTGGTGCTGAACACTTTCATGTAGCTGATGTGCCTACAGCAGTGTTCACCTGGGAGGACCACCACTTATGATAACAAGAGGTACAAACCAGATTGCGTCACACTGCCACCGCCACCCACCTGCTGTGTGAAGACTGCCAGGCAGCTGGCCCACCATGCATTCCTGCTGACCATTGAGGTGCCCCCAACGCAGCCATTGCGGCCAGAGATGCCCAACATGCGCCAACAGCAGCCCCAGCACATAGCAACTGATGTTTTTTGTTGACTTACGTGTGAAACTGAGGAACTTTTTTGGAAAAAATATTCAGCCCTCAAAGAGGTTAGATGGACTAATGGCAAGGCATTTAAAATTTCATAAAAATCCATTAAAACGTTTCTGTGATTAGCGAACACACACATACCTAATAGGCTTACGGCTTTATTTATATAGATGAGCGTATTTTTAGATACTTGCTGGTTAAACACACATGAGGGGTCATTAGCTTTATGGATTTTTTTTTTTTTTAAAGTCGTACAATTTTTTTAATTTAGAATATTAGTCTTGAAATGTACTTATGCTGTTTATTTATACTCCATATTGGTGTTTATATGCACAAATATGTTTATAAACTAAACCAAAGTTTTAGTCGCAAGTTCCACTGCACGGCACGTTTTCAAGACTCTCCACCTAACGGCTCCAGCCTCAGACCCCAGAATGATGTCACAGGGTTCTGTGGCTAGAGCCGCCATAGAGGTGTCTGCAGCTAAAAACGTAGTTGATGAGTTGACACTCGACACTCTCCTCATAGGTGGGACCCAGACAGAGAATAGATGCGCTTTCTCAGTGGTGGGCTACCTCATCATCCAATAAGGCACATTTATATAGTGGATAATTACCAGTCCTAGATTAGTCGAGGGGCCGTCGCCTGCACACAAATGAGTGGCCTCTGCTTTAGACCTGCTGCTTGCTTTCATTTCCGTCACCGTGGTTTCCAGTTTCTCCTTTTTGGCAAGAGTTGCCAAGGCTGAGATCTCGAGCGAGTGTGCTGCTGAGAGGCCTTGTCCGGAGAGCAGACCACACTGACAACCTGAGTCCCCTGTGGACAGAGGAGGGCGGAGAGCGGAGAGCTTGTGGTTTCTGTGTGCACGTGAGCTCGTCGCATGGATCCTGGCTTAGCTTTCTGCTGTGCAACATTGGCAGACTTCACGTTCAGTCCACTGTGATGGCCACAAAAGAGGGGAGCAGTGCTGCCAGATGCCTCTGGCTTTTGTCAGAATCATTTTCTATACTCTCCCACCTTTACCATAATAAAAGGACCCTTTGATATGTTGGGTCTCTGTCATGTACTGATGCCACATCTGTGACTAAAACGTGCTGTGGTAAGTAATGGATGCTCGTGTGCCTCCTCTCTGACCGCCCCCATAGTGATGGGGCACTTTGAAATGCCTAGCCTGGCATGAAGTAAAGATCCTGGCGGTCCTCAGCAGGAGAAAGGTATGTGGCTCCTGACTGTAGGTGGTCAGGCCCAGTGTGAGCCCCTAGACCAGGTGTGGGCAATGTCAGTCCTGGAGAGCCACAGAGGCTGCAGGTTTTTGTTCCAACCCAGTTTCTTAATGAGAAATCAATTATTGCTGATGAAGCCCTTATTGCTTAAGTGGCATTTTGATGCTTCATTTTAGTGGTCTTGCTCGTTAAGGGGGTCCCCAACCTTAATTGCTTATTTCAATCTTAAACAGCTGCATTCACTGTTTAATGGCTCCTTATTAGCAGTAAGATGTAAATGACAAAGCGGCCAGCAGTTCCCCATCTTGCTTGTTTCCATTTACATCTGTGTGTGTGTGTGTGTGTGTTCATCATGCACGGTTTGATTTAATAAAACAATAGAAAATGTGACAGACTGAAAATGATCTGTTTAAGGCTTTTAATCATTTGGATAATATCTCTGGAAAGGTAAAAATCTACGATATAAGAACCTAACATTGCAGACTAACAAGCCATAAAATTAAATCAGGCCTGAAACTGGCAAGGATTGGTTTCTAATTAAGCAGTTGGGTTGGAATAAACACCCATAGCCACTGTGGCTCTCCAGGGCCGACATTGCCCACCCCTGTACTTGTGCACTCTGCTGGAATGACCAGTCTAAGTAGTTGTAGGCCCACCATAGACACGTGGGTTTTTATTTGGGTTTGTCATTGTTGAGAGAGACGCAACTCTTCTGTCTGTGTGGAGCATACCCACGTTCTCCTTCTGTGTGTGAAGCATGGCGGGCTGTTCACGTCTCCTTTTGTCCCAGAAGGACACCGTGGCTGCACTTTCCTAATTAGAATTCGTATTCAAACTGCACAGCATGTTGGTGCTTTCATTCACCCAAAACAAATTTTTAATTGTGTTGTGTGGTTTCCTTTTCTGAGAACAGTATCTGTATGTTTTGTGGGCCAGAATGATTTGTACTTCTCAGTCCTTCCCTTTTACTCTCTCATTTATATCTGAACAATTTTTTAGCACACATTGTCGTGAAGCCTAGTTACCATTGTAAATGGAGCCAAGATAACTGGAGAGCAGGTGGTCTCTTGGTTCCTTGCATTTAATTATTATTAATAGGCTGGTCTAGAAAACTACAAAGTATTCTGATTCATAACAAGCCAGCTAACTAAAATTATGCTGAAAAAAACATATTGGTTTAGCAGCAAAGGAATGGCTGGCTGAAGTGAAAACTTGCAGCCATTGTTGCCCTTCATCACCCTGAGTGAGGATCCCTGTCATAGAATGACTTGCACAATCTGAAACATTATCTGATGCAGCAAAATAAATGCAAAGATAAGAAGAAGGAGACATTGTATGTATATAGCCTGGGGAGGTGGGGGGCAACCGATTTCAATGTGCAGCACCCACCTGGATAATGCGACTGCAGCCATTTTACTCCAGCATGCTTATCACACATTAGTTATTAGGTGGTGAAGAGTTAGCCAATTGGAGACAGAGGATGAGCGGTGAGGTGGAATAACCAGGCTGTGATGGGCAATTTAGTCAGGACATCAGGCAGCACGACACTCTTCTCCTTATAAAAGACTCCCAGAGATCTCTTATGACCACAGAGAAGTCGGAACCTCGGTTTTATGTCTCATCTGAAGGGACTTCTCCGTTTGTGCAGCACAGTGTCCCCATCAGTGCACTGGGGTATTGGAAACCACATTCAGACCACATGGAAAGCACCTCCTGATGGCCTCACCAGCACCTCTTCCAGCAGCAACCCAAGCTTTTCCGAAATGGTCTGCTATCCAAGTGCTGGACAGGCCCAAACGTACTTAACTTCAGGTGGATTATCTTTTCTGAAGGGCAGGCGGTCTGGATGCGGGCCAGATAGATAGAATGAGTCACCTTTCACAAGAGAAGGGGGTACTGGTAAAGGTGATGCCACTTTACGGAACTTCTCATTGAGAGGATGCCATAATCAGCAACTACAGCCTAAGCATGTCATCATACTCTGCGATTCTAGTCACGTATGTCAAATTAAACAACTATGTGATGACTTTCCTATGGAGACCCTAAAGGGATGTGAACAAAAAAAAAAATCTTATTTCTCTTGTGAGTGGGAGATAACAAGAAGATCAGAGCAGCGTCTGCAGTCATACTGGTGTTGTACCAGTCAGTCGTGATGAAGAGAAAACTGAACTGAAAGGCAAAGCTCTCGATTTTCCAGTCAGTCTATGTCCCTGTTCACACCTGTGGTCATGAGCTTTGAGTAGTGGCTAAAAGAACGGGATTTTTGGGTATAAATGGCAGAAATGATCTTCCTTCACAGGGTGAGGAGTTCAGACATTAGGGAGGAGCTCAAAGTACAGCCTCTGCTCTGCCACATCGAAAGGAGCCAGCTGAGGTGGAAACCAGTGCCTCACTGGGAAGATGCTTCAGGCATGACCAGCTGGGAGTAGACCCGTGGACATGCTGGAGAAGTTATATCTCTCAGCTGGCCTAAGAACACCTTGGTATCCCGTTGTAGAAGTTGGAGGAGGTGGTAGGGAAATTGGGTGCCTGGGTATCTTTACTCAGACTGCTGCCCCCACGACCCAGACCTGAATAAGTGGCAGAGAGTGGATGGATGGATCAAGCAACACTCAATACGCCAAAATGAGAAAACATCATCGAAAGGAGACGGTTGTGGCTGAAAGAGGAGATTGTGGGTGCAAAGTTTCATGAGCTCACAAGATCTCTTTGCGATCACACTCGATGGTGTTTCCTGGGGTACGTGTCACCCTTTAGCAGCTCTGATTCGTAACTGTTTTATTGTGTAGCCTTGAGCAAGGCACTTAACCTGCAATAGCTCCGTCCTGAATATGACGTTAGTCTGCATCCAGCCCTGCATGTAGGCCCTCCAACCTGCAGGGAAAAACCTGGGGGTTGGTGGCAGAATTGGCACTCCAGCCACCATAAAAAAACCTCCAGAATTGGCACTCCATCTCAACTAGTGTGGTGCTGAAGTGTCACCTGTCGCATGGCTGCACTCAGGTCCTAATCAGGGATCCTGAGTTGGTTCATCATGTGGTGGGTGCAGCAATGCGTTGTATCGGCGCCTGCTCCTAACCCCTCTCTCTCTCTCTCTCTCTCTCTCTCTCTCTATCAGGAAAGTTGACATGGAATTTGTAGACCTACTGTATATTTTACGTTGGGTCTTTCCCATAAAGGCATGTAGACGCTCAGTCTCTTTCTTTGAAAAATTTCTTGACCTAAGATCTATAAAATCCTCTTTCTCCACCGTTCATGTCGTAGGAGTCTGTATCGCAGCTCCTGGGATTGACTGGATGAGGCCCTAAAGCAAATACATTTCTGTTCTTTCTTTCCAAAGCATGCAAAATTTTCCACATGGAAGACTTTCTCATGCACACATAGTAATATCTCCTAAGCACACGGAAAGGTCTTGTGATCATGAGAAATAGAATTTTTTTTTGCTTATGTCCTTTTGGGGGCTCTGTACTTTCTAGCACGTCTCCATGTTTCTGAGATCTTACTGGCGCCCCATTTTCTAACAACCGATAATGTGTTTACCTCACGGACCTGGTGCCCTTGCAAAAGCTTGACACGTATGTCGAGTTCAGCTGCGGTCTTGACCCGCGTTCCTTATTCATTGTTGCTACATTTATATGCATTGTACGGCTGGGTGAGCACTCATTGGTTGTCAGCTGTCACGTGCACACAAGTCTCGCCTTTATGCCTTAAGACAAAATCAAACCTGCTTGATTTTGTTTCGTTTTTTTTTTTTTTTTTTCCTTCTGGGCGAGTTGCAGGCCGAGTATGCCAGACTAGACGACCAGCGATGACTGGAGACCCTCTGACTCGTTAGATTATGTAAATGAAGTCCGGGGCTGCAAATTGCTGGAAAAGTCATCTAATTGCCCATTCTGCCCACGTCTGTGTGGATTTTCTTGTCATGTGGCAAACGGCCTTAAGCCTCATGGTGGTCATGTTCTGGAAAGCGAG
This sequence comes from Polypterus bichir lapradei, assembly GCA_026402145.1. Classification (NCBI taxonomy): domain Eukaryota; kingdom Metazoa; phylum Chordata; class Cladistia; order Polypteriformes; family Polypteridae; genus Polypterus; species Polypterus bichir. The sequence continues at coordinate 6,299,904 of JANRMT010062855.1, forward strand.
GAGCCTTGTTAGCAAGCTTGCTAAGTTAGCTTATGTTGTGGGCTGTATGGACGTGGCCTGACAGACTGATGTTTCCTGTCTTTAGTTTTTTTGGACTTGGCGATGAAAGAGAAAGAGCGGGCACATGTGTAGTTCAGTCTGCTAAGAGGTCTCTGTAAGGGCACTGAGCTCTTCAACGGCCTCCCCGTCTGGAACATGTCAAACACCCGCAGGCTACAGGAACTTAGGAGGGACCCACGCCTTGTTTGCAGATTGTCAGCTCTTCTTCCTCACCACCTGCCTGTGTTGTTGATCTGGGTGGACCTCACATGTGCACATCCTTCCTGCCGAGTGTAAGCAGGGATCAGAACAGCTGCTGTTCTTGGTATGGTGGCCTCGTCTGAGCCGAGAGGTGGGGCCTCGGTGGTTAGCTCACCGTTTCTCACCGCTGACAACAACATTGTGGGTAAAATCGTGAAGCTCATCTACTGTCTACAGCTTTCTGGACCAGCTTGACTGACGCAGACCAAGGCCCATTTTAAATATTTCCTAGTATTAGGATGCCTCCAGTGGATTCAGAAAGTTCTCAGACCCCTTCACTTTTTGTTATGTTGCAGCCTTGTGCTAAGATCTTTTAAATCCATTTTTCCTCCACATCAAGAAACACCTTGAGGATCAGCACCTGCAAGTCTGAGGTTGTGATTCTCAGCTGGAAAAGTGTAGCGTGCCCACTCTCCATGATTTACAGTGCATCCGGAAAGTATTCACAGCGCATCACTTTTTCCACATTTTGTTATGTTACAGTCTTATTCCAAAATGGATTAAATTCATTTTTTATTCCTCAGAATTCTACACACAACACCCCATAATGACAACGTGAAAAACGTTTACTTGAGGTTTTTGCAAATTTATTAAAAATAAAAAAATTGAGAAAGCACATGTACGTAAGTATTCACAGCCTTTGCCATGAAGCTCCAAATTGAGCTCAGGTGCATCCTGTTTCCCCTGATCATCCTTGAGATGTTTCTGCAGCTTAATTGGAGTCCACCTGTGGTAAATTCAGTTGATGTGACATGATTTGTAAAGGCACACACCTGTCTATATAAGGTCCCACAGTTGACAGTTCATGTCAGAGCACAAACCAAGCATGAAGTCAAAGGAATTGTCTGTAGACCTCCGAGATAGGATTGTCTCGAGGCACAAATCTGGGGAAGGTTACAGAAAAATTTCTGCTGCTTTGAAGGTCCCAATGAGCACAGTGGCCTCCATCATCCGTAAGTGGAAGAAGTTTGAAACCACCAGGACTCTTCCTAGAGCTGGCCGGCCATCTAAACTGAGCAATCGGGGGAGAAGGGCCTTAGTCAGGGAGGTGACCAAGGACCCGATGGTCACTATCAGAGCTCCAGAGGTCCTCTGTGGAGAGAGGAGAACCTTCCAGAAGGACAACCATCTCTGCAGCAATCCACCAATCAAGCATGTATGGTAGAGTGGCCAGACGGAAGCCACTCCTTAGTAAAAGGCACATGGCAGCCCACCTGGAGTTTACCAAAAGGCACCTGAAGGACTCTCAGACCATGAGAAACAAATGAGATGAGACAAAGATTGAACTCTTTAGTGTGAATGCCAGGCATCACGTTTGGAGGAAACCAGGCACTGCTCATCACCATCACCAGGCCAATACCATCCCTACAGTGAAGCATGGTGGTGGTAGCATCATGCTGTGGGGATGTTTTTCAGTGGCAGGATCTGGGAGACTAGTCGGGATAAAGGGAAAGATGACTGCAGCAATGTACAGAGACATCCTGGATGAAAACCTGCTCCAGAGCGCTCTTGACCTCAGACTGGGGCGATGGTTCATCTTTCAGCAGGACAACGACCCTCAGCACACAGCCAAGATATCAAAGGAGTGGCTTCAGGACAACTCTGTGAATGTCCTTGAGTGGCCCAGCCAGAGCCCAGACTTGAATCCGATTGAACGTCTCTGGAGAGATCTTAAAATGGCTGTGCACTGACGCTTCCCATCCAACCTGATGGAGCTTGAGAGGTGCTGCAAAGTGGAATGGGCAAAACTGGCCAAGGATAGGTGTGCCAAGCTTGTGGCATCATATTCAAAAAGACTTGAGGCTGGAATTGCTGCCAAAGGTGCATCGACAAAGTATTGAGCAAAGGCTGTGAATACTTATGTACATGTGATTTCTTAGTTTTTTTTTATTTTTAATACATTTGCAAAAACCTCAAGTAAACTTTTTACACGTTGTCATTATAGGGTGTTGTGTGTAGAATTCTGAGGAAAAAAATGAATTTAATCCATTTTGGAATAAGGCTGTAACATAACAAAATGTGGAAAAAGTGATGCACTGTGAATACTTTCCGGATGCACTGTAGGTGAGGTGCTACCTAAGCTGGAGAAGCTTAGGAATCTTGGGGTCTTGTTCACAGGTGATGGAAGAAAGGAGTTGGAGATCAGAGCAGCATCCGCAGACATGGTGGTGTTGTACCAGTCAGTCGTGACAAAGAGCAAACTGAACCAAAAGACAAAGCTCTTGATTTAATAAACAATGTCCCCGTTTATGGTCGTGAGCTTTGGGTAGTGGGGACAAATGCATTTATAGAAACTTCCAGCTAGTGGCTGAAAGAACGAGACTGTGGGTACAAGTGGCAGAAATGATCTTCCTTTGTGGGGTGAGGAGTTCAGACATTCAGGAGGAGCTCAAAGTACAGTGGCTGCTCTGCCACATCGAAAGGAGCCAGCTGAGGTGGAAATGGAGTGTGTCGCTGGGAAGATGCTTCAGGCATGACCAACTGAGAGTAGACCCCTGGACATGCTGGAGAGGTTATATCTATTAGCTGGCCTGGGAACGCCTTGACATCCCACTGTACGAGTTGGAGGAGGTGGTGGGGAAAATAGCAATCTGGGCATTTATTTTGAGTAAATTTGCAAATACTTTCGCTTTGTCATTCTGGGGTATTAAGTGTTGCTTGATGTTGGGGTAAAAATGAATTTTAATGATTTTAAGAGAAGGTTGCCATATAAAATGTGAAAAAAGTGAAGGGGTCTGAGTACATTCTGAATCCACAATGTATCATAATATCTCTACCAATGTGTGCCATTTATGTGACGCTTTCCTCTGCTGGTTCACAAAATGCTGTCCCAGCAGGCATTCTGGCAGCAGGCAGGCAGACGGAATGCAACAAGATGACTTTTTCTGTGGTCATGTGACACAGTTGTGCTCCTGCTGGGTGACCTCTTCTTGTTGAGCGTTCTTAAGATGTTGGCAGCACAATTAATTCAAGATGCTGGCGGCATTAACCAGACCGAAATCCCGAGTGACGAAGCAAACCAGCAGGCGGCATATTCCCTGTTACATGCGGAAAAGAGACGTCTCCGAGAAATGATTGATTAGCACGTGTGACGGCGCTTTATGGACAACTCTGGGCCGTTTCTCACGTGATTCAGGCCGTATTTTCATCTCTTTTCTGTTGATCATTAACATTTATGTCTGGCTTTTTTTTTTCTTTAGGCAAGCCAGGGAAAGGGCTGAGGGCAACATGCAGCTCTAGTGACAGATGAGTGTGAAATGCGTGGCGCGGCAATTTAGGGCATCAACACAAAAGGCAGCCTGCCCTCCAGCTGACGCCGTCTGCCTTCTCATGAAGAGTAGCCGTAGTGTCAGTAGTCATGAATCAGAGAAGATCAAACTCTGAGTCGGTCTCTTGTACTAATTTGATAAAGTTGTATTCCCTGGAGATGTCTGGCAAGTAACACATGGGCCTGAGTGAGAGGTGGTGGGATTGGGCATCGATGTACAGTGTTGTGAAAAAGGAAGTACACCCCATGGAAACTGTTGACTTTTTTTTTTTATTTTTTACCATATTTGGACAGACAGACATTAGATCTTCATGCAGACAGTGTCCCCAGATAAAGGTGATATACTTGAGCAAATCCCTCTATTATAAAATAAAATCTTGGAAGGAGATGAGACGTGATTTTTCTCGGAGAGACACTTGTACGTCATGCGAGAAAGAGATGTAACCAGGCCCGGAGCCGGAAATAAAGGATAAAGAGTAGATGACAAAGTAGAACGTTGTACAGAATTCAAAAACGTTGGTGCGGTACACATGCAGAGCAGGTTAGAGATAATGGAAGTGCGAAAAATCAAAAGTCTCATAAAAAGGATAGTAAAGATCGCATTAGCGCAAATAAACGGAAATTATTACTCTGTGAAATAATGGAACAGCAAAAAGAGATTGAATATATTGTTCAGATTTAAATTTTAAGTCGGGGACTTGTAGATCGTCTAATTCGTGTTGCCAGCGAGAATTAAGATTCCAAAAACGTTGCCGCGGTATGAAGTCCTGTGAGATGGAGACTTTTAACATGAAATTCTTTCAAGTCACGCCCTACTTAAAACTATTCGTCATCTAATCTCAGTGGTGTGAATGCTTTTGGCTGACACACTTCCTGTACTCTCAGCTCTTATAAATTTTATCAGGACAATAATTTTATACGTTCTAAATGACACGTCAACGACGAAGCGAAGAAGAGAGAGTATGGACATACATTCGAAAAAGTTGTTTTATTTATTAAAGAACAAGAAACGATATTCACTCACAGGCAGATATACGTTGCATTGTCACAATGTAAGTCCAAACACGGAATCAAAATTCAATGGGATCTTGAAGAAAAGTTAATTCCAAATATTGTTTTTACTAAAGTTTTAAAGTAAAAGTGAAAATAATGCATATGTAACAATTCCCATGAAAATAACTTTAATAATCTCTTTAAATTATATATCTGGTAAACCAAAAATCCATCGTCTGTACTTCTGTTTGCTTTTCACGAGAGAGTTACTTAATGAATTTAGATCGGGTTTTTTCTGTAATTTGCTTGGACATTCTGATTGATTTTGCCACTTCTCTCATCGTGCAAAGTACCATAGTTTGCTTGCAGTATTGATGTATTTATGCAAATCCAACAAAGTGGCAGTGGGCCGGTGGGAGGGGGCGGGGCCTCCTCACTCACACACCAGCTTTGGGGCGTGTCTTACATCCGCTTAGCTAGCGAACGATAAGACTACTTAACAAATTTAGATCTGGCTTTTTTCTATAATTTGCTTGAACATGCTGTTGATTTTGCGACCTCTCTCATCGTGCCAAGTATCATTGTTCGCTTGCAGTACCGATTTATTTGCGTGAGTCCGAGAGACACGCAGTGGTCTGAGGCTCTCCTCGCTCACACACCAGCCTCTGGGAGTACCTTACCTCCACCACTTAGCTAGCATACGAGAGAACTACTTAACGGATTTAGAGCAGGTTTTTTTTTTTTTTTCTCTATAATTTGCTTGAACATTCCGGTTGATTTCGTGACTTTTCTCATCGTGCTATGAATCATAGTTCGCTTTCAGGAGTGATATATTTGCGCTAATCCGAGACATAGGCTACGGGCCGAGGGGAGGGGAAGCGTGACGTCAGGAGTGGGGAGCCGGGCAGGGACCTCCTCTCTGTGCGGCTTCATTTTTATGTGGGCGTTGCCTCAGGGGACAGCTACTTATATACATAAAATTCACATGTTATATTGTGATGCCCTGGACATTGATAGTCATAGCCGAAGATGGACTAGGGTGAGTGAGGACGTTGATAATGATCTAAAGCTCACTAGCAAATCCACTGAGGAGTGGCTGAAACGGATGAAATGGAAGGTTATGGACCGACATGAGTCAAAGCCCTGATTCAAGACCCAATGACCTGTTGAAACGGGAGGGACGTGCAAGAAAACCCGCAGACATCTTGTAGCTTAAAGGGATTTTGTTCAGAGGAGCAGTTAAATATTTCACCAAATCGAGATGTAGAAGACAGGCTGATATGGAAAAAGATGATCCCGAAAGAAGATGATGTCGGAGACTGGAGGGCAGTTACACAAAATATCTACATTATGTCATTTATGCAGTGCCAGCTCGTAATGCCAAATTTGGGGTTTGGTTACGTTCCCCTTCAGCAGACCAATTACATCTATTGTTGTTAGGCTAATTTTTTTGTCTGTGTTTTGAAGTGTATTACCTTCTTCTGTAGGCACTGCTTGCGTGAAGGTCTACTGCTTGGCCTGTCCAGATATATGGAAGAAGAAATGGGTGTATATACCTTTTAAAAATATAATTATATCAATGGCGCAAGTGTACCCATGCGCAGGCCTTCGGGCCTTTATCCCTTACCCTAAACCTGAGAAACATTACAGTTGAGCCTTTTCACCACCGTGATTGCTTTTACGTGGACTACGGGTGATGGCGTTTTTTTTTTTTTGTTTTTTTTTTCCCTAACCGATCAGTGAGGACTCTTCTTCCTGCTTCACGTCAGTTCCAGGCTGCAGTTTCGACAGAAGAATTAAATAATTTTAAAAATTTAAAAAAAAAAAAAAAAAAAAAAACGAAATGGGGAAATGGAATAGGAAGCTCATATTATGCAAATGTGGCAATTTCAGAAATGCTTTGGATAAGCACAACCAGCCCGACTTCTGGATTTTGCAAAAGTGCTTACTGGTGACAATTTTTTTGCTTTTTTTTTTTCTCGATGAATTTGTGGATGAAAGATCTGGGAAATCATGAGACAAAGTCAAGAAGCTTACGTTGCTTCTGTGCCAAGTTCATCCTTCCCTTAAGTGCCCTCTGGTGTAGGAGCCTGATGGTAACCTATGAAGTCTGCCTTGCAAATACTCAGTCTGCCTGACTGATTTTTTTTGCTACTTTGGCGGGGGGGGGGGTTACAAGCTTCAGCGGCAGAGGGCGCCATAGTAGCTTCCCGAATCAGCGGGCGTCTGGGAATTTGTCATCTCTGCTGATGACTGACAAGTGTGTGGGGCCACAGAGCTCCGGTCAAAAAGGAAACTGGCCCAAGACCTGTGATAAGAAACACAATTGGGTGCCTTGTTTCAGAGTGAAACGTCTCCGCCGTCCCCCATTTAGTGGCTTCCTGAATTGATGGTCTGTTAGTGCTCCGGCGATGAGGCTGGATTTAATGTGTGCCCGTTTTAACGTTTGCCATTGTTGCCTTAGACTCGTGCCTTCTCATTACCAAAAGACAAAGTGACATCCACAGGGTCATTTTTCTTGATAGCCATTCAGACCATCACATGTTCTGGTTTTTTTTTTTTTTTTTTTTTTTTATAAGCTGGAAGTCCTAGGAGCTTGGGTGGGTCCAAAGCCAGTAGCCTGCTCAATATCTTGAGAATGAAATGCTTCCTCTATCTCACACTGGCCAGCTCATCGCCTTTCCTGTCTGCAAATCCTCATCTCATTGCTGAGATTGCTCTTTCAGATTAATGGCCCTCAAGTCTCTCTCAGCTTGTTCACCAACTTCATTTCATCCTCCAGAACCTAATAGGAAAGTCGGAGACTGCTGTCTGTCGGTTCTTCCACTTGTAAGTGTGTGTGCGTGAACGCGCCTCGGCCGCTGCTCTGAAACATCCCTGTGCTAATCAGCCTCATGCATGTGCAGTCACGATGCTGCAGAACGTTATTAGCTGGCAGGGCAGCCTCACCCACCTGACACAGAAAGACCGTGCCACCGGCCTTCAAGAGCATCTGGCTGTGGTCCACACCTGAGAGCTCAAGATCACACGCTGCCTTCTAGGACAGGCAGGAAAACTGCATTATGTAGAGCAGAGTTTCTTAAAGCAGGGGTCCCCAACTCTGGTCCTGGAGGGCCGCAGTGGCTGCAGGTTTTCATGCTAACCCTTTTCTTAATTAGTGATCTGTTTTTGCTGCTAATTAACTTTAATTGAATGAAGACTCAGACCCCTTAATTGTTTCTTTTTCCTTAATTAGCTGTCAAACAATAATAAGATACAAAATGAGCCAAAACAACTGGTGTCCATCATACAATATCTGAAAAGAAAAAAAAATGAAGGTCTCAGGAATGTTGATCTACTCAGGCCCCCCAGTGCTCTTAGAAACAAGAACATCAGCAATTTTGGAAATGTCTGCTAATTCACCACGAGAGCAGCAACAAGCCATGGAATTCAAGAACGAGTTTAATTAACGGCAAGACTCGGCGCTTAAGCAACTGGTTGGAGTTTGAGGCCCTGACTTAGGTGGTCTTCTGTTGGCCCACTCACTTCACATTTCATTTCTGTTTAAGGAAAGAAATGAAGCAATTCAGAGGAACCAATCTTAAAAAAACAAGTCAATTTTAATGAAAGAAAAAGGAGTTAATTAGCAGTAAAAAGTAGTCATCAATTAAGAAAAAGGGTTAGAATGAAAACCTGCAGCCACAGTGGCCCTCCAGGACCAGAGCTGGGGACCCCTGCTTATGGATCGTGGGTTGGCTGGCATTGGGTCGCAAATTGGTGCAGGTCACCGTTGTATTTATCCATTGTCTGTCTGCTATTCATGAGAGAACAACAGGGTGAGGCAGAAAGGACGGACGTTTTTTACAAAATCACAAAATAGTTAATTTTTTCTTACAAAGAAATTTATTGAAAGATTTGAGTTCATATTGAAATAGCATTTGACAATTTGTAGGGATGCAAATGCAGGTCTAAATGCAAAATACGCCCCACCGAACGATTACTGAGGCCAAGTTCAGAAGAATGCTTCCGAGCAGATCGACTTGGACTACGCAGCAGGGCTAGTCGTACACTTTCCACATTTTCAGGGGTACGTGTGCCGTTCATGTAGCCCCCGGCTGTCTTTTGTTCATTAGCGTACCTCGTGTTCGAAGTGCTTTAACCCAACGTAGGATAGTGTTACGAGCGGGAACAGCTTTATTTATGTGGATATTGAAATGGCAACGAAACTCACGCTGAACTGCGCTAATAGATTGGTTGTTCTTGACAAAACAGTCATACGCAAAAATGCAGTTCTATCGTCCACGGCTTCATGGCTTCAACTAAAAAGAAAATAAAAAAAATGCTAAGACTTCGCGAACCTAACGCCACCTACCGCACATCTGTCACTCCACCTAGTGGTGAGTTCTAGCCATTTCAAAGACGTCCGTCCTTTCTGCCTCACCCTGTACTTAACGGATTTAGATGGGGTTTTTTTCTGTAATTTGCTTGAACATTCCTGTTGATTTTGTGACTTCTCTCATCGCGCTAAGTATCATAGATGGCTTTCAGTACCGATTTATTTGCGGAAATCCAAGAGACACACAGCAGGCTGAGGCCCTCTGGAATGGGCAGCGTTATGGTTTGCAGAGGGTGCTGCTGGTGGGTTGCCGCTCATTGATTAAGCAATCCACATTGCTAGGATTTTGGGCTTCCAGGTAGAAAGACCACAGGCAGTCCCCATTGACAATAACATCTCCAGCAAACTTAACAGTGAGCACTGGAGCCCCCCAGGGATGTGTGCTCTGCCCACTTTTGTTCATGACTGTACTGCGACATACAGCTCTAATGCCACGGTCAGGTTTGCTGCTGATGACGTGTCTGCCAGACTGACTGCTTCTTCCCACAGGCCAGGCAGATACTGAAGGCTCCTGGGGCCTCCTCTATAAAACTTTTGCCTGGATTTGAGTTTGAAAATATGCACACAGCATTTAAAAAAAAAAAAAAAAAAAAAAAAAATCAGATTTATATTTTCTGTGAAATGTAACTTGTAAATGTGTGGACGTGAAAACACCCCGAAGGATGCTCTGGAACCTCCATATCTACACTGTGCTAATCAACCTCATGCATATGCAGTCACGACGCTGCAGAACGTTATTGGCAGGTAGAGCAGCCTCTCCCACCTGACAGTACATCGAGACCCCGCCTCCTGCTTTCAAGAGTATCAGGCTGTGGTCCACAGCTGAGAGCTCACGATCACGTGCGGCAGCTTGTAACGCCGTCGGGAGTTCTCAGAGGCTGCTTGGTGGCCTCACTCACACATCATCTTCAACTTTTGGGGGACACCATTCGCTTGCAGACTTAACAGCTCTGCCATACTCTTTCCGTTTCTTCACGATTGATTTAATTTTCAGTGAAACCGAAATGTCCGCAAATCCCCTTCCATGAAGGTCTGCGATGTGCCCTGTGATCACGGTGGTGCCTGAATTGTTCAGTTTGTCATTTTAAACAGTGGGGCAGAGGGGGAAGATCAAGGAACAAGTATGTGTCATTGCCCCAAACGTCACGGAGGGCGCTGTATTTCCTTTGTTTTATTTATTTGCCCCTTTTTTGGATTGCTGCAACAGAATGGCAAACACGCTTCAAGAGCTCCAGTGGGTCGATTTGTTTTGACCCTCGTTGAACGACTTGGATATCCCAGCATCCTGAATAAGAACTTCATGTTGAGCCTAATGGACGTGAGGACGATTGCAGACAGGCCACACTGTGTTTGGCGTGTCCCCTTCCTGTCACCAAGCGACTGCCTCTGTTGATGCCTGTAACTTAGCATGGCAGGCAGCACTCTACACGTCTTTTGGTTTTTTTTTTTTTTGTTTTATTTTTAAGCTCCTTCTCTGCTTATTGCACGGCTTCCGGCAAGTGTTACTGAGGAGGCTAAAGATGAAACGTGACAGCCTTTCATTAGCTGCACCTCCAAATGCTGATGCTTAGCATATGGCGTGTGCCAGGTCCATCTGCTGGAAGACTGGCATCTTCTTGTCCTTGCCTTTTATTGTGTGGACACTTAAGACTGGGCTGAGGCTTTATAATTAAGTGGGCACCAATGCAAGCTTTTTGTTTTTGTCTACGAGGTATGACCACCAAGGGGTGTAGCAGCAGTCCTGGGTTCAAATACAAGATCTTCATTCTTTTTTACCCTCGCCATTCTTTAAATTCTCTTCTACAATAACACAATGACTAAAACAGATCTCTTTCCTCCTCATCCACACTGCTCCCGACTCTGATGTGACTTAAGTGAGGTGGTGGGCTCCACCTGGGAACTGCTTCTGGTGTCATGACCAGGTCGACTAGAATCCAGAGCAGTGCTAAATCAAGGGCAGCACCAAAAACCCGACCAGGGCTGCATTTCCAGACAGCAACTCCCATGCCAGCCAACAACAACAACATTTATTTATATAGCACATTTTCATACAAAAAAATGTAGCTCAAAGTGCTTTACAAAATGAAGAATAGAAAAATAGAAGACACAATAAAAAATAAAAATAAGTCAACATCAATTAACATAGAATAAGTAAGGTCCGATGGCCAGGGTGGACAGAAAAAACAAAAAAAAACTCCAGGGTTGGAGAAAAAAAAATAAAATCTGTAGGGATTCCAGACCAAGAGACCGCCCAGTCCCCTCTGGGCAATCTACCTAACAGCCTTGAGGAACACTGCCACCTGTTGTGTTGGGGAATGAACTGCACCTGGTAGTCCCATTGTCCCAGTCTCCATTCATTATGGCCTACTGACTGCGTATCCATCGTTTTATTATTTGAGAATGTGTGAAATTTTTTAAATCAAATAAATAATTGGTGATAAAATGATAGCCTCCGACCCCAGTTGTATTCCCTCAAGTCCCATGGGTAGGACCCGGGAGTCACAATGGGGAGGGGGGGGTTATAAGGTGCCTGGGCAGACGACACAGGATGACCTCTTGGCCTCTGCCACATTACACTAAGGCCAGCTTCTATGGTACCCACTAGAGCAATGATTCCCAAACTCGACCCTGAGGAGCCCCTGTGGCTGCAGCTTTTTATTCCAGCCAAATTCACAATTAGTGATAATAACTGATCTCATTTATTTCAATGGTCTTTTTTTCCCCTTCTCTTATTCTGGCCTTTAGAAAAGCCCAGCAGTATGATTTTTACATTTATAAGACATTTAGAATTATTTCTACTTTTGCTTTAAACGCTTACCTCTCTTTTGTTGTTGTCCCATTGTTTTGTTATTTTTTTGTGCAGTTTGCACCCTTCATTGTATCCTAATAATGATAATTAAAAGAAACAGATCTGACGACCAGAAAAACAACACTGAGTGATGAAAGGCTGCAATAACTTTAGCGTCAGACCCACTAATTAGTAGATAATCAATTAAACAATCAGAACACCTGGAAAAACAGAATGAAAATCAGGCTGAAAATTGTTAAAATGTTTTTTAAAAAAAAAAAAAATACATTTTAATAAAAATTTACCATGTGCGAGACATAGACGCTATCCAGTGACATGAGACGAAGACTGGACTCCTGTGTCTCTTTGGAGAATCCTTGGGTACCGTTGGTTTGACTTTGTGTTGCTCATGGAGTCCCGAATGAGGCACATGACCAGCATTGTAAGGGAGCGTCAGTTACGGCAATACGGCCATGTGGCACGATTCCCCTGAGGGTGATCCGGTTCGCAAGATCCTCATTATTGGGGACCTGAGTGGCTGGATCAAGCCCAGGGGTTGCCCACGTAACACCTGGCTGCGGCATATAGAGGGTGGGACTGGAGTGCTTGTCTGCCTGGGGGGGTTGCCAACTGGGATCCCGAGTTGTTTTGCCGTGTAGTGGGTGCGGTAACGTGCTGTACCAGTGCCTGCTCCCCGACTTGACTTGAAAGTTAGTTTTCTTATTTCTCCATTGACTCCAAAACACAGAAACTGGGAAATACTGTAACAGCTCACTTAATTGGGCTAGGAGTCCAATTAGAAACATAAGTTGGTTGGAATAAAAACCTGCAGACACAGGGGGACCCTTGGACTGAGTTTGGAAAGCACTAGTCTAGAGCATGGGTGGGCAATGTCGGTCCTGGAGGGCCTCAGTGGCGATGGGTTTTCATTCCAACCCAACTGCTTAATTAGCAACAAAATCCTTGCCAATCTTGCAGCTTATTTAGTTTTATGGCTTGTTAGTCTGCAATGTTCTTATTGATTTTTTTCCTTTCCAAGGATATCATCCAAATGATTTGAAGCCTAAAACAGATCATTTTCAGTCTGTCATATTTTTCTATTACATGTTTTAATAAATCAAACACACACAGATGGAAATGGAAACAAACTGGATGGAGAACTGCTGGTTGCTTTGTCATTTACATCTTATTGCTAATAAGGAGCCATTAAAACAGTGAATGCAGCTGTTTAAGATTGAAATAAGCAATTGAGGATGGGGAACCTTAACAAGTGAGACCACTAAAATGAAGCATCAAAATGTCACTTAACCAATAAGGGCTTCATCAGCAGTAACTGATTTCTCATTAAGAAACAAAAACCTGCAGCCACTGCGGCTTTCCGGGACCGACATTGCCCACCCCTGGTCTAGAGGATGCAGTGAGTGTATCACTTACACGATTCTTTAGGGGCTTAGAGTGGCTTTTGTTCTGTAGGTTATGGTGACCAGTGATGATGATGATGATGATGATGGGGGTCTTGTTGCGGGAGGTTGAAAGGAAGCTGATGAAGGCACGGGCCGGAAGCTGTTCTCTTTGAAAGGCTCCATTTCTCTTGCTGATGTTCGCTTTAAGACGGCTTTTGACCAAACTAAAACATCCTTTTATTGTGCAGCGATTGCCTTCCTGTTTGATGCGAGGGGCAACACACACTCAGCTCTGTGAAATCCGCTGCTGATGCCGGCTGCTTATGCCAGCAGCTGAGCCAGCTTGAGAACGGGGGTCTGTCCCACGTTTCTCGTCTCTCTGTTATGTGCAGATTCAGTTGCATGTGTGTTCTTATATCACCCTCACATATCCACGACTGTCTTTTGTTTTAATTCTGCTCTCTGCTCGGTGTTTCTAAATGTCACACTGTGTTGTCAGCCATGCAGTAATGAAGCAAATGAAAAGTTATGCATTTAGGGGGCTGCCTCGGTGAGGCTTTGCCTCATTTTAAAGAATGTTCGTGGGCTGCACCTTCCAGTTGGTATAATGGGACAGGGACATGTCATGGAAATAAGCCGTTGGGTTGAGTGTGGGGTCTTTTGTGGTGCACCTGGCAAGCAAGAGGAGAGGTCACTGATGGGAAAAAGTGTCGCTTACACTATCTCTCTGTCTGTCTTTCTTTTTTACAGGCTTTCCTCTGCCGGATTCGCCAGACCCCCACTGACCAGCAGTGCCTGTCCGAGGACAATGTTAAGGTAAAGGTGCTACGGGCCATGATTTGGAGCTTTGCAGTGGTCTACAACAACACCACCATTTATTTCTACAGCACGTTTTCATAGTATATGTGTGTGTGTGTGTGTATATGTATGTGTGTGTGTGTGTGTGTGT
>JANRMT010062855.1:6314079-6361625 GCA_026402145.1 Polypterus bichir lapradei
ATATATATATATATATATATATATATATATATATATATAGATGGAGCTCAAAGTGTTTTACAAGATGTCAAAAAAGTAGTTATGTGCAAATAAAATTAAATTACATACAGTAATGCATAAATAGTATACAAAAAATCAATAATGAACAGTAGCATAAGATACATAATTAAGAGAAATAGAGTCCTTAAATGTAGAATTTTATTACGTTTTTTGGCATCCTGCCTCATAGTAAGGAGATCAGGGTTCACATCCTGGGTCCTCCCTGAGTGGATTTTGCATGTTGTCCCCGTGTCTGTATGAGTTTCCTCCCACAGTCCTAAAACATGTTGATTAGCTGAACTGGCGTCGTTGAATTGGCCTTTGTGTGTCCGTTCACCCTGAGGACTGGTGCCCTCTGCAGGGTTTCTTCCTTCCTTGCACCCCATGCTAGCTGGGATAGACTCCAGCAACTGCCATCATGGCCCTGCTCAGGACTAAACAAGTTAGAAAATGACTTACTGACTGACTAAATGAGAGCCTGTTGATAAGGTCAGATTGCCAGGGTGGACAGAAAAAAATTTTAAAACTCCAATTAAGCTGGAGGCACAAAACAAAAACAAAATCTGTAGGGGTTCCAAGTCCCTGCCAAGCCCATCCAAACCCCCACTAGGTGTTCTGCCGATGATAAAAGTTCTGCAGTTGTCCTTTGCTGTTTTGTTTTCTAAGGCTTTGTCTTAGAGGATTGGACACAGGGGTCTCATGGCAGGGTGGGTTATTCACTTTCATTCAAACATCCCAGGTGACTGCACAGGACTTTGATCAGGTGGTGATGGTGGTACGGAAAACCACCAAAGAAGAATTGGAAAATAAAACCAAGAAAAGTAAACTGAGTTGCCTTTAATTCCATTGACATTTCGGTGGTCCCGTGGCATGGCTAGTGTGTTAGATGTATAGTTTGGGGTGTGTGGAGAGTGTTATGGTTAAGGTATTGAGTCCTGGATACAAGATGTCAGCATTTGACTTGGGAGTTGGGGTCATCTGGTGAAGCCACAAAACTGCTTTTTCTGTTCCGTTCAGTTTATTTTTGTATGGTGGTCTTTTAGATATCTATGCAAAAGGACGAAGGTCCAATCCTTTAGAGTCCTGGTGCTTCCTGTCTTGTTATATGGTTGCGAAACATGGACGCTATCCAGTGACCTGAGACGAAGACAGGACTCCTTCATGTATGTCTTTCTGGAAAATCCTTGGGTACTGCTGGTTTGACTTTGTGTTGCTCCCGAATGAGGCACATGACATGCATTGTGAGGGAGCGTCAGTTACGGCACTACGGCCATGTGGCGCGATTCCCCAAGGGTGATCCGGCTCATAAGATCCTCATTGTTGGGGACCTGAGTGGTGGACCAGGCCAAGGGGTCACCCACGTAACACCTGGCTGCGGCAGATAGAGGGTCATTTCCAGAGAGTGGGACTGGACCACGTGTCTGCCTGGGGGGATGCCAAACGGGATCCTGAGCTGTATTGTCGCGTAGTGGGTGTGGCAATGCTCTATACCAGTGCATGCTCCCCAACTTGACTTGGTGGTCTTTTACTGAGTGCAGGTGCAGAGTGCCATGACAAAGGCACAAATACCAACTTTACAAATCCCTACTTCCTGTAATGAGAAACACAAGCATACAGATTTTGGACACCCGCAGACAAACCCCGTATAACTGAACAGTTATAAGTTCATAACTGAACGAGTTATAAACACACTGGAAAGGGCAAAAAGACGTCTTAATTGACGCGAGTCTCAAAGTGACTGCTCCAAGACTGTGACGCTTCTGGTTAAATACAGGCCTGGCAGGAAGTGGCAGGTCCGGAGGGACGGACACTGAAAGTGACATCCGAGGTGGTAGGGCTGTCAATCATTCGGTCTGTGGAGGGCGGAAGGGTAGAGGCATTCCATGAAAATGTCCTCCACTAGAGCCTTTACGCTGTCCCCAAGGTGCACGTGTGTGACATTACATAATGACCACCCAAAAAAAGGCACAGATTTGTTTAAGCAGACAAGAAATAAAATACAGGTTGGCCCATATTTATGTATATGATTGAAAAGGTGTTATTGTCGGGAAACTACCAATGTTATTATCAAGTAACATAATATAACATGAACATTAAGAACCTGAAATGTTTTTGCATCCCCTGTTCTCCATGGTGTGGTCCACCAATGCGCCATCCAGATCGATACACGCCTAACGACGAAGAGTAACGTTGTCATAGGCGACTTGGCACGTCTGTACTGGTATCCTCTGAAACTCTTCTGTGATAGCTGCACGTAACTCGGCCACATTGTCGATGCAATGTCGATACACCTTGTCTTTTAGGTAACCCCACAGGAAAAAGTCTGGTGGGGTCAAGTCGGGAGGCTGAGCCGGCCATTCCACAGGCCCGCATCAGCTGATCCAGCGTTGAAGGAATGTTTCGTTCAACCACTGTCGCACTGGTACAGCATAGTGTGGCGGTGCCCCATCTTGCTGCCAGCACAGATCAGGAATGTCTGGTCATCGTTACTGTCATTCTCAGGCTACATAGTGATGCCATTTTTGATACTTTACGCACAGTAGTTTAAATGCTACAGCCTGTGAAACATCATATACATAAATATGGGACACTCTGTAATTCAAAAGAGATTAACGTAGCTGGAACCCATTGTTGAACTACAGCCAGTTGACAACGTAGTAGAGGAAAGCAAAATCTCAAACCAGCAGCATCCCTGGAGAAAGTGTAACTTCTGAAGGGTCCACAGTCAGCCACAGTCCTGGACACCTTGGGACCTCCATAGACATTCTTTAGTAGAGTGTGTGTGTGTGTTCTGGGCCATCTAATCTGATGACGAAATCTTTCCATCCTTTGACTCCAAGGCTCTCGGGATCTCCAATGTCTTTCCATGGGTAGGAGAACCACTTGGACGTAGAGCAGTTGACACCAAGTGCCTCCACAAGAGGACACAGTGAATTGTTCCTATCCTGAATATCGCGTTTCTTATTTTTCTTTTCCAGATTCTCTTTTCTAACATTGAGGACATCCTGGAAGTTCACAAGGAGGTGCTGTCGGTGCTTAACTGTAGTCTGCAGCCCGAGCCACATGCCAACCATTCCTTGGGCCACGTGTTCCTAAAGTTTGTAAGTAGGCCCTCTGTGCCTTAACTACTTCTTGTCTAGTTTCTGCAGGTCTCTTGTAGTTTGTGGGTTAAAGTGTTTGAGTGACCGGGATGAGCCCCACGTCTATTACTTCTTCACAGATGCATTATCCCTTCTACTGTAATCCTAGATGTTTGTGCCGAGAATTGTCTGCGGCGCACTTACGTCTTTCTGGTGCTATCACTATTGGTGCCTTTTGGAGCCCGTGTTTCTGTTGTCATTGGTGTCACTTTCTCTCTCTCTAAAGCTGGCCTTCTAGAGCAGTGGTGGACCAAAGCACAAAGAGTTGTCAAATATAAGCAGGATCTAGCTGCAGACTTCTGGAAACCATGCTATTCCAGAACTCCACTGAACATCCAATCAAAAGCTGCATGTTTATGTTGGAGGATTTACAGTACACAGCGGAAACCTTGAGAAGGTTCTGGCTGTGGCACACAAAACTATACAACCAGAGGTAGAGTCCTACTACATGACTCCTGATCAAGATGACCGTCCCACAACCGTAATCTTTACTATACTCTTAATATATTTAATGAGAACGAAGAGCAAGGTACGCCTTGAGATGGGCATGTTGAAAATGACGCTACTGCTTGGGTGTATTGCATAACATCACTGACTGCTAAACATCGACAGATTTGTGTAATCTTATTGGATCTTCATTGGAGTGGACTGCTGGAGGTTTGCAGCTAGACTCTTGGAAATTTCTGGAAAGGTCTAGCTGTAGACCTCCAGTGTTCTTCAGCTTAGAACTGCGTGAAGGGTCTGGGTGCAGTACTACACGACACTAGCAAGCTACTCCCATAATGTTTAAGACTTGATCGCTGTTAATACGTCCGAGTAAGGAAGCCCTCTCACAACAGTAAACATAACCATAGTGTAAAGCCGATTTATGAGAGTGACTCATGGGGGTATACCTTGAAATAGACGTGTTGGGGGAAGACGCAAATGACGGGGCATGTCGTGTACCATAACTGATGTTTAATACAAAAGGCAGCTAAAACATTATTGGAAATGTGGAACTGAATTGGCATGTCAGTGAAGTAGAGCTGTGGAGGTCTTCAGCTTGACTCTGTTATTTCTTCAGGATGGTAAATGTGTCTTCTGTATCCACTTCATACGCTCACGTATTGTAGAATCTATGAACTTCTTAATGCATGCGGTCAAATTACCATTTTAATAAAGAGCTTTTTCACGTTGGGTTGTAAACACAACTCGCTTTTCATAATAAGGAGATGGTGACAGTGACTGGGTGGTAAAGCCCTGGGTGACCGCCAATGGCACTGATGGGGCAGCTGAAGTCTCCTGAAGCTGTGCTGTCTGGTGATGACGGCCTGTGCGCCTCCTGATTTCTTGCAGATGACTGGTTGTGCGCACTTCATCTTGTTTCGAACAGCCGTCAGCTTTGCCAGTTAAAGGGTCCTATCCACCCTTTGCTCTTTGTTAGGGAGGTTGATCAGTGTCCTTCAAGCCACTTAATGTGCCAGCTAGGCTGTCAATCGCTATACTGCTTTTTAATCTGACATCTTACTCAATTTATATTTCCTTCTTAATTCCAGAAAGAACGATTTTGTGTTTATGAGGAATACTGCAGCAATCATGAGAAAGCACTGAGGCTGCTGATGGAGCTGAATAAGATTCCAAATGTCAGAACTTTCCTACTGGTGAGTTGCTCCTGCCACCTCCACCAGGCATCTCTGTGAGAATGACAGTGTCAATCATGTCGTGAGTAGTGGACGGGGAGACGTTTTTTACTTAACCGTAAAATGACACATGTCTGTCGAGCAGGTTGAGTGACTCACTTTCTGCTGACGATGGCCTGTGAGGAATCGTGTAGTTGAATTTCATGGTGTCGTGCTCCTACCTCGAGGCAATGTCGCACCAGCTTGCCTGAACCTCTCAGGAGAAAAAGCATTAATATGACTGATGAGCAGTGTTTTGACGTACAATAATTTTCTATGTCATGCTGTTCCTACAGCACTGCATGCTGCTCGGGGGGAAGAAGACCACTGACGTTCCTTTGGAGGGCTATCTGTTATCCCCAATCCAGAGAATCTGCAAATACCCTCTTCTACTTAAGGTAAGCACTGCATTGCATTTACCCAGGCCAGTTAGATCACACTATGTGGTAACTTATTCCATGTGTCTATGGTTCTCTGTGTAAAGAAAAACTTCTTAATGTTAGCGCCAATTTTTCCCTTAACAAGTTTCCAACTATGTCCCTTTCTTCTTGATGAATTCATTTTACAGTCACAGTCTCAAGCCACTGGACTAATTCCCTTCATACTTTTCAATCAGGTCTCCTCTTAATCACATTTTTCTTAAACTGTAAAGGCTCAGCTCTTTTAATTTTTCCTCATAACTCATCCCCTGTAGCCCTGGACTCTGCCCTGGTGCTCTTCTCTGGACCTTTTCTTGTGCTGCTTTGTCCTTTTTGTAACCTGGAGACCCAGTACTTCAGATGAGGCCTCACCAGTGTGTTTTAAAGCTTGAGCAGAACCTCCCTGGAGTTGTACTCCACACATCAAGGCGCTATATAACCTGACATTCTGTTAGCCTTCTTAATGGCTTCTGGAAGTTGATAGGTTTGAGTTCACTACGATTCCTAAATCTTTCTCATAAGGTGGACGTTTGATTTTCAGACCTTCCATTCTATATTCAAACCTCACATTTTTATTTGCTATGTGTACTCGAGTGCTAGTCCAGTTCACCAGCAGACAATGTGCATTATGGGTCAGCCTGCCCTGCTGAAGATTCTCTTACCAGCCCATACTGGGCTCTGATACACATGGTTTCAGATGGTAGGCCAGCTAGCTGAAGGGGTCAAAGGGAAGCTACTAACATTTTGGGTAAAAAGAGTCAAGCTAAAGTCTATCATGAGCTTTCCATAATTCTTTTGGAGTCCTCAACCCTCCTTCTCACCCCAGAGCAGGTCCTTGCTTCATCTGGATGGTTTTTCTTCCATTTTCTGGGATGTTGGTTGACCGTGTATTCTTAAGACTCATTCTTAATTGTGAATTATTTTACCGATGATGAACTTACCCATGCCATGACCTTATTGCCCCTTCTACTCTGCTCTCAGTTACATTGATTTGTGTACCTTTCTGGCTGCCCAGTGAAGGTTGGGTGGTCTTGGGCTGATGGACCATCTGGCCTTCTGATCAGTTCAGGCATCAGTCCTGCTTCATCTCTCCGCACCTTTCTGGCTACCCAGTAAAGGTTGGGTGGTCTTGGGCTGATGCACCACCTGACCATCTTGATCAGTCCTGCCTCATCTTTTTGCACTTTTGCATGTTCCACCATTCAGTGAACTCTGGTGCCTTCTCTGTTTTAAACCGTGTTTTTCCTTTAAGTGATTTGCCAAAGGCTTCTGCTTGCAAAGGTGGGTGCCCAACCACTCTAGGGAAGTGAGGCAAAAGCTGATAAGGCACAGAGCGATCCCCTAGGCACCCCCACCCCAAGTCCTCTTCCTGCTAGTGAGAACCGCCTTGGTGCTGTCGTCTCTTGAAAAAAAAAAAAAAAAGGTGTTGTCCGCTGCATTGTTGTAATTTCAAAGACACAGTGAGCAGCAGGAAGAAAGTGCAAAACAGGAAGCATCCCCTTTCTTTTTGCCCCTAGCATGAGCCTCCGTGGGTAGCCCGGCACTAACTTAGCTTCTTGCTCTTTTTTTTTTATTTCTTTTCTTTTTTCCTGTTAACTTGCTTAATGGAAGTCAAAACATGAGAAGGCATTGCATTCACTGCCAGATTGGTAGGATGCACTTTATTTGAGAGTAGACCATTATTTGTTGAGTGAGTCCCGGGCTCTCTGTTGAAATGGGTGTCTGCTTTTAATTGTAGGGTCTCTTACAGTTTCTCTGCTTGGATAATTGGCTCTGCGTAGTTTTTCATTTGTTTTTAGCTTTGTGCCGCTGGATACTTTGTCGTCAACTTTCTTGCCAAAGTAAACGATTCCACCCAATAAAACACTTGCAATTGCAGTTGTGGTAAATCACCCACGTCACAATACAGAAGTACAAGCTTTGTTGTGATCAGAACTTCATGTGAGAACCCCCAAACGCCCTCCTCCACCCCACCCCAGTTATAACGCCTACATGATGGGGAATTCATAATGGACCTATTGCTTCAACGTGACCTGGTGTTCACATGAGACCGTCTTAGTCTTTTGACACAATCGGGACTTTATGGGGAACTACCCCACTTTTTGCTTTGACATGTTCAGGGCCTCATTGGGAACTACACCATGTTATTGCTTTGATGCAATCAGGACCTCATGATGGGGATGAGCAACCCCTAAAAACACCCCCATCAATTATTGCTTTGATGTAATGGGACCTCTCGGGGTATACCACATTTCTGCTTATTTCCTCATCGCAATGGGGTTTCAAAGGCGATACAACGAACCACAATCTCTGTTACTTCAACACAATCAGGACTTTATAAGGGACTAACCCCAAACCCCACCTGATTTGACGTGGTCGGGACTTCACACGTGACCCAACCCAATAACATCATCCATTGCTATAACGCAATCGGGACTTCATTGGCAACTCCCATCTTCATGCCACCAAACCCAGTGCTTCAAAATGGCCTTATTCTCCCCACACAACTTGTTTCGACATGATCAACACCTCATGGGAGACTACCCCCCCTTATTTCTTTGATGTGATCGGGACCTCATGGAGGATACCACCACAATGCCTATTTCCTCACATCACGGGGAATACCCGAACCACCCCTGCTGCTTCAATGTGATTGAGACTTAATGAGTGACCCAACCTAACAAAACACAAATCCCCATACCAACCCTCCCTCCCCATCCATTTTAAGGGTGACCCCTTTCCCATGCCACCAAACCCTTTGTCTAAACGTGATTAGGACTTTGAAGGTGACCTCGAGAAGCCCCTTTGTTTTGACACAATAGATGACCATATTACCTAACCCGATTGCTTTGATGTAATCAGGACTCCACAGTTATAAAAAGGGATGTGGTGTGTAGACTGGCATGATGGCGTGGCCTACCAGGGAGGCTGGACTAAGACAGGAGGATTTGGAGTTATCCGTTATTAGCTTTAGAACTGTTTTTGCTAGCAGTACTGTGGTCTGAAAGCTGGTATTTGATACTGAAGTCAAAATGTTAGTACTGATCTGACATTAGTCTGGGGAGGAACACTTAGGATATCATCTCTTATCACCAGAGTAGCCCTGAATGAAGCTGTAAATGGAAGCCTTGTCAGTTGCCCAGCTGTGTATTGAGTCCGTAAGCAAACTTGCAAATGAAGGATGTCTTAAGATTCGAATTCTAAAGATCCGCCTGTGGCACAGGTAGGCACAGTGACCCAAAGAATGCCACGAGGATGACTTCTCTGCAAGCAACGCCTCAGGCAAATGCTTAGATGTCCTTTAATAAACAAAATGGAACGATCCAACATTTCTTAAGGCCTCAGACCGTCTTGACCAGTGTGCTACAACTGTTGGCCGTCCGATTTGAGTGAAACATCTGAGCTGTTTGTCTCACAGCAACAAGATGTGACTCTTGAATGAGAAGGGCACATTAGGGGACATCTTGCTAAAGAGTTTCTAGTAAACAGCGGTGAAATCCTCCTCTGAAAAGACATCGCCTACAGACCTATCCTCCTCTGATTTCCTCCAGTCTGCACACTTTAAATACTCAGAGCTGCAGTGTCCCATAAAAACAAAAATCTCCTCGTGTATTCCACAAATATATCAAACTATGAAAACACAAGGAGAGAGCAAAAGAAACTGAACAGAAGGCAACACTGAGAGAAAATTAAAAAGAAGCTAAAATTGCTGTTATCAATTGAGGGCCAACACAGGTAACGGAAGCTTAATGATTAATTTGTACTTTGCAGTGAGCTTAGCAACAGAAGAGACTGCTACTCATGCGTAGACCACTGAAGGTACTAGACCCCACATGTTTGAGAAGTGCTTCTGTCTGTCGATATCTTGCTGTCATTTTAACTGTTGCATCACAATATGGCATAACAACAGGAAATCTAATTTAGATAAGCATCGTGGTCTTGGTGTGTAAGACACGTTAAAGCGCAGTGGCATGTTTGCATTTCCAGTTAGACAGTAGTGTTAACTTAATTTAGTTATTTGTGTAGATGTGTGGTCAGAATCTGGAAGCTAGAACGAAATAAAAACCTTAGCTACTGTGGATCTCCATGACTGTTCTGGCCTTGCAGAATACGTCTGAGAAGCCTGAGACATCCATTGTAGCATTTAGCCAGCCTGGAATGACCGCTTGTTTTTGTGGGCAAGGTGTCTCATTGACTGGCACCCTATTTGTTCTTCTAACACCATCTGTGGTTCCAAGCTGTGATGTGCAGCAGACCCCATTAAAAGGGTTACTAGACTGGGAGTGACGTGTGGTGACAGTGTGTCATGTCCTCATCGTGTGAACTGAAGAAAATGGAGGGGACAACTGAGGGTGCCACTAGGGCCTGCCCACTTCCATTACCTCAAATTCTTGTTTGTTCTCCAGTGGTTCCTCCCGTTATTTAGCATCAAGCACGTCTAATCTGGAATAACTCTGGTCAAACTGGTCTAGTAGGACACTTCATATGCAGTTTGCCGGGCCCAGCTGGCCTACACTGCAAAAAATGCACATGTAAAAACTAGACAAAAAACTTTAAATGGAAGTTATTTTGCTTTTATTTAGCAAAAAAATCTGCCAATGGGGTAAGCAAAATGTACTTGACAAGTTTTCTTAAAGTAAGCTAAATAATCATAAACACAAATTTGTTGATAAGTCAGTTCTTACAATGAGGAAAACAAGATTTCATGTCATGATATCAATATTTTTCACTTGCTTAGATTTCATTTTTTTGCAGTGTATCTGGATCATTTGGCTCCTTGCTCATTTGAGAGTGGCAGCAAACCTGCGTCACTGGTAACGTCTGTGTCTCTGTTTCCTTCCTTATTTATTAATACAGGAGCTTCTAAAAAGAACCCCCAGGAATCACCCTGACCACCCGGCAGTAGAAGAAGCACTCCAGGCCATGAAAATGGTCTGCTCCAATATCAACGAGACCAAGAGGCGCATGGAGAAGCTCGAGGCTCTGGAGCAACTGCAGTCGCACATAGAGGGTTGGGAGGTAAGGTCTTCATTGGGCTTATTAGAATTCACCACAGCCGTAGGACATAAGGCCATGAAAAATGAGCTCTTTGGAGGACAGCTTAGCATTGTTTTTAGATTACATAAATGTTATTAATCGCATAGGGAAATTCAGGCATAGAGCAGCAGAAACATAAAAAAAGAAGGGTGCAGACTCACAGGACAAATAATACAGCCACTCAATCAATCAATCAAATGAATAAATGCTTAAATAAATGTATATTGTGCATATGTTTCAAAAATGGTATTTCAAAAAGAGCTTCAGTTTCCCTGGGAGGAAGCCTGATAGCAGTGGGCAGAAAACACCCCCAAGAGGCCCTCCTTGGCACACTGTGGTGGGATGAGCCTATGGCTAAAAGTGCTCCAAGGGAGCGCCTCCTGGAGGGGATGGGGAGCATTTTTTTATGATGTTGTCTAATTTTGCCCCCATCTTTTTTTTTTTTTTTTTTTTTTTTTTTTTTTTCCTTTCTTTTTTCTACAACGGTTTCCAGTGTGTCCAGCTCTTCCTGATATGTTTAAGGCATTTTGCTTCTTTTGAGCTCGGGTTGCTTCCCCAGGAGACCAGAGCATAGACCACCACACCAGCTACTATGGACTGGTAGAACATTTCCAGCAGCTTGCTGCACACATCAAAAGACTGGAGCCTACTTAGCAAGTCCAGTTCTTCTGTTGTCAGACCAGTTCAGTTCACTGGCACTTGTAGCTCTACACCACTTCCCCGTCCTCCCCCTGGATGGTGACTGGTGGTCTCAGAGGTTCCTTGGCATGCCTAAAGTCCGCCACCTGCTGCATTGTCTTCTCTTTGCACTAGCAAAGTCCTCCACAACCTTCCTGCACTCCAACTCCCCTCCATTATCAATGCAGCCTACAATGGACTAGTGATCTGAAAATTTCTGTACATGGCAAGTGCTGGTATTGTGCTGGAAGTCAGTTGTGTAGAGGGGTCAACAGGCAGAGCCCCCCAAGGTGCTCCAGCATGACACATCACCATTTCTGACATGCAGCCCCTTGGCCTCACAAACTGCTGTCTGTTGCTCAGGTAGTCCATGGTCGAGGGAGATTGTGGGGGTGTCGAGATTCAAAGCCTTGAGCCTTTTACCCAAGGTGATGAGGCACAGTTATGGCACAGAAGCAGGCAGATGATGAGGAACTGACTGGGCTATCATTATTTAACCCATGTCTTCCTTTTTATCTTTGGGGTGGAGTGGTGGCTCTGAGGCTAGGGATCTGTGCTGGCAATCGGGACTTCATTGAGCAAGGCCCTTAACCTGCAGTTGATCCATCCTGGGTATGGCGTTAATCTGTATCCAACCTGCAGGGGAAAAAACTTGGGGGTTGGTGGCAGAATTGGCGCTTCAGCCACTATAAAAAAAACTTTGCACTGTTCCACTCTATCTGAACTGGTGTGGTGCTGAGGCTGCACTCGGGTCCTAAGCTGGGATTCTGAGTTGGTTTGTCATGTGGTGGCTCCTAACGCAGGCCTCTAACCTCTCTCTCTCTCTCTCTCTCTCTCTCTCTCTCTCTCTCTCCTTCCTTGTTGTAATCCACATCAGTGTCCATTCTGAAAATCATCTAAAATAATTCTAATGATGTCATCATAGCTGTAATCAAATTATGCCTTGCTTTAGATACTGTTTATTTTTTTGGCTTCTGCTTTTCTGTCATTTTTCTTCTTAAAAAGATCCGATGGCTGCCAAGATTCTGGTTGTTAGCCTCTCGGCCTTTAGTCAGCTATTGAAAATAAGGCCACTGTAGTCTCGCCTGCAAAGCCAAAGGTCTGCCTGACATTTATCACCTTTCATGTTGGTGTCACCACGGTCAGACAGCTTTGCTGAGTCTCATCAATGCCCCCGTGTCGTGTCGGTGGGGTTGGGGCACTGTATTCCACGTCTTATCTTTTAAAGGGTTCCCCCGGCCTTTGTATTGCTTGGGGGCTGTCATAGTCTGGTGTGCCTATTCCTGGCCCCCCACCCCAACTTCTCCAACTCAAAATGTTTCATTCTTCCTGCATATCCGACTGAGTCTGATCAGGCCGTCACTGTTTTGCCTACGGGCGGGGGGGGGGATATACACTTCCCCTTGTGTTGCTTTTGATGTCGCCAGAGTCTGACAGCTCACGCTGAGCCTGAACAGGCACTTGTCTTGCGTCACTCACCCGTCTCCCGACTCTCACATATTTAGTTTTTCTTCACATCCTCTCTCTTGATATGACCCCCGATTGCTGGGGGTTTTGCTGTTGCTGTTTGCCTGCACCCTCACGTTTTGCCATCCTGCAAACATGGAAATTTCCTACTTTTTCTTTAGACCTTAGCAGAGGACCACCAGTCCACTGTTAGCTTAATCTTTCAACCTCCATGAGGATTCAGTTCTAACTGAACTGGTGGCATGGGTTGCAGTTAATGGTCTTCTATCGTTAGTTCTCTGGTGTTGTGTGCCATCAGGTTGAGCTTAGCCATTTGATCTTTGTAAAGTAATGAGACAGTAAGTCAGTACTTCCCTTTCTCTAAAAATAACATTGAGCTCGTGAGCATTTGTCTTGCCACTTCCTTGTCTACTGAGCCAGTGGAAAGTCAAAAGCTGGTGACACCACAGCGTCTAGATTTTCACGGTGCTGTCCATTTCAGTCCATGCTAGTCTTTTTGTGTTGTCCTGGCTTCATTCTTCTCTGAAAAGATGCCAGCTTGTGTTAGTGCCGCCGCCACTGTAGCGCGAAGTGACAGCTCCACATGCCTCAGCGATTGGTTCCACGGTGAAGATGAAAATGAGTGTTGGCACAGTAAGCTGTATCATAGTCTGGTGAGGTGCTGAGGTCGCTTCTTCCTGGACTTTTTAGGGAGTGTGCCACATTGGATGAAGATTACCCAAAAGCTCATTTTACAGGAGAGCGTGAGGGCCTCCTATACAGCCAAGATATCTGATGTGTAGTCTGCCCTTGAGCTTCATTTGCCATCACTAAGTCCCCAGACATCAAGTCCCAAGGGTCAGGTCAGGTTGGGGGGCAGGCACTGGTACAGAGCGTTGCCACACCCACCACACAACGAAACAGCTTGGGATCTTGGCTGGCAGCCCCCCCAGGCAGACACGCGGTCCAGTCCCACCCTCCAGAAATGACCCTCTATCTGCCGCAGCCAGGTGTCACGTGGGTGTCCCCTTGGCCTGGTCCAGTCTCTTGGGTCCTCAACAACGAGGATCCTTGGGGAATTGCGCCACTTGGCCATAGTGCTGTAACTGATGCTCCCTCTCAATGCAGGTAATGTGCCTCATTCGGGACTCCGTGAGCAACACAAAGTCAAACCAGCGGCTCCCAAGGATTCTCCAAAGAGACACAGGAGTCCGGTCACTGGATAGCGTCCATGTCTCACAAACGGAGAACGCCAGGACTCTAAAGGACTTTGTCCTATTGCAGAGATATCAGGAGCGCCGCACACCCCTTTCCAGTGACCTCATGACCCCCCATGCTCATGCCAATCTGTCACCAGAGACTTGAACGTTAAGGTTTCAGTAGCCTCAATTCCTGTAGGACCTTTGGCTTCTCTTTGATACACTGCAATCTGAGCAAAGCTGTTTGGTGCCAGCCAACTGCAATACTTTCATAAGCCTGGCCACTTCCCGCATCAAGATCAATTTAGTGCCTCTTGAACAACAGGGCCTTATGGGTAGCCCAGTGCAACTGAATGCAACAGATTCAGAAGGGAGTGGCACCGTGTAGCTGAATATTTTAATGAAAACTAAATTGAGCTAATTATTGGTGGCCGTCCATTCATTTGACTTTTATGCACCAGTCTACGACTGCAGAGTGATGCAAACTGCCGTGCCTGAGGAAAATGGAAAGTCATGTAAAACATTGTACCCCAAGGAGATGAAAAGTCATACCAAGTATTGTGCAGATGGCAGATTGTTTTTTCTGTTAACTCTTCTTTTCTGATTTGCAGGGTACAAACCTGACAGATATTTGTACGGAGCTGCTGCTACATGGTACCCTGCTGAAGATTTCCGCTGGCAACATTCAAGAGCGAGTCTTCTTCCTGTTTGACAATCTGCTGGTTTACTGCAAACGGAAGTCGAGGTAGACCTCAATGTCAAAGGTTATTTTCTACTGGGCAGTAGGCCGAGATGTGAGCTGGAACATTTCAGTTACCGTCACTAAGTGCACAGACTGGCAGCGCAGAGGGCTTAGCTTTCATTTCTCTGCAAACCGAGCAAAGACATTTGGTGCCAGCCAACTGCACTTATTTCATAAATTGTGAGAGGGGCCACTCCCTGGCACGAGAACAACTTAAGTGCCCCTGTGATCAGCTAGGTTATGATGCCTCCTCTCCTGTCCTTTCTCTCATACAGAGTTGCAGGAAAGAAATCCACCAAGAGGACCAAATCTATAAATGGGCCGCTGTACCTCTTCCGAGGGAGGATCAACACAGAGGTGATGGAGGTGGAAAATGTGGAGGATGGCACAGGTGAGCCACTTACTGCCATGCTTTTCAACTGGCATTGTGTCTGTACTGGAAACTTTTGTGGAAATATGGAATGGCAAAACTGGTGGGACTGAGACGTTAGTGTGCTCTGGTAATACTTTGACGTTTATGTCCCTTTATGGTTGGCGCTCAGCGATAGCCCAGCCATGGCAGTCATCTTATTCCTCGTTGGCTGTCCTTGTTTTGAATCGGGACTCCCTTGCTATAATTAAGCGTGATGTGTGGAGATGTTGTTCTGTGGCTGGCCTTAACTGATGAGAAACATGCATTTTTATTTATCCCCATATTTGGGAGCTATCGGCTAGCCACGTGTTAGCCTGACAGAAATTGCATTGTATGTCAATCCTTCACACTTAAAAATAAAAAAGGAAAACCAACCTCGGTTACTTGTGAGGTAGTTTAGTCACCTTCCTGAGCTCACATGCCCTCCATGATACTGCTGTGCCCGCTATGTCCCCTATGATAACAGTAGCAGAACGAATCCATGCTGTGGTGGTTCTGGTGTCCAGTACGCCCCAGAAGCAGATGCACAACTGTCTTGGCAGCGCGACCTTCTTTATTTGGACATTCTGTAGGAAAGATTTCAGTTCAAAATGTAAGTGGTGAGCATCTTTTGTTAATGTACCTCTATGGTTTGCCTTATGAGTGCCTGTCAGTGGTGGTCACTGTGAACAATAAGTTCACCATTGGAAGTGTTCTTCATAGTCTTGTTGCTCATTTCCCCTCTAAGGATGCCACCAGCCGCCCCTACCCCCCCCCCCTATAGGCCACATCTGACATCACCTATGCATGGACATAGGACTCAGTACTTATAGTAAGGTCACAAGTGTCCACTTCTGAGAGGTGTCCTTATTTCCTTCCATGTTTAAGAGAGCAAGAGCACTCCACCATAGTCTCTGCATTCTTAGCACACAATCACCAGTCCAACAGCCAAGAACGCCATCCCGTTAATGTTCAAGCACTAGTGAAATTTTCTCTCGAGTGCCATCATTCTTCTGGCTAATAATGGCTGTCCTGTAAGCGTCACGTAAGCACTCTGGTTGGTTCTTGTCTTCCTGATACCTTACAGCGTTCTTTACCATACTGTGGCAAGGCGACATACATTTCTGTTTTAGAGTCGCCTAGTCTTTTGTTTTATGTGGTGGTCTTTGATTTCCTTAATTTTAGTCTTATCCCTCATTTACCCTCTTTAAACTGATGTCACATTACATGACGTTTTGTCATAAGAAATTTGACAAATGAGAGGGAGATCCTTTGGTCCACCAAGCACGGTTTGTTTAGTTAATAGCTAAGCTGTCCCAACATCTCATCCAGGTTCTTCTTAAAGGTTCTCAAGGCTTGACCTGAAACATAAGAAATTTGACAAACGAGAGGAGACCCCTAAGGCTGTTTTGTTTGACTAGTAGCTCAGATCTCCCAATGTCTCATCCGGATTCCTCTTAAAAGCTGTCAAGGTTTCTGCTTCAAGTCCATGTCTTAGCAGTTTGTTTTTGTAAAAAGAAGTGCTTCCTGGCTTCAGTTTTAAATCCACTTTCCTTTAATTTCCACTGATGATTCACCCGTAAGCTGACAGAATTCAGCCGGATCTACTTGACCATTGCTTTTGAGGATTTTAAAGATCTGGATCAGGTTGCCATTCAGTCTTCTCTTCTTGAGACTACACAGGTTTAATTCTGATCCTGGCCCAGTAGGACATGTCCTGAACTCCTGGGATGCACTTGGTTACTCTCCTTTACACAGCTTCAAGTGCTGCTACGTCTTTCTTGTACCATGGTGACCAGAACTGCGCACAAACTCCAGATGTGCGTTATACAGTTTGTGCATAAGCGGGATTTAGTCTAAAAATTGATCAAACATTGTACGGAGAATGACCCTCCAAATGTTTATTTCTGTCAAGTCATTTACAGTATTATAATATTTGCAAGGTGGTGTGGTGGCTCTGATGCTGAGGAGGATCTGTGCTGGTATCTGGAAGGCTGCCGTTTCAAATCCCATTATTGCCAGAAGGGATTCTTAACCTTAACCTGAAAATTGCTCCAGGCGGCGATGCACAGTGGCTGGCCCAGTGCTCTCATCCACCAAAAGTTTTAGAAAAAGAAAATTTTCCTTTTGGGGTTAACAAAGTACAGTCAACCCTCGTTTATCGCGGTTAATCCGTTCCAGACTCTGCCGTGATAAGTGAATTTCCTCGAAGTAGGATTCTTTATTTATAAATCGAATATTTTCGCAGTTAGAGCATAGAAAACCTGTTTACGGCCTTCTAAATACGTTTTTTAACATTATTAGAGCCCTCTAGACATGAAATAACACCCTTTAGTCAAAAGTTTAAACTGTGCTCCAAGACAAGACAGAGATGACAGTTGTTTCTCACAATTAAAAGAATGCAAACATATCTTCCTCTTCAAAGGAATGCGTATCAGAAGCAGAGAATGTCAGAGAGAGAGCGCGCGAGCCAGCGAGAAAAGCAAACAATCAAAAATCAATAGGGCTGTTTTGGTATGCGAGGCACCGCCGGACAAAGCAGCTACAAGGAAGGCAGCAATGTGAAGGTAGTCTTTCAGCATTTTTTAGAGGAGCGTCCGTATCCTCTAGGCCAGTGTGCGAACACCCCCTCTGCTCACACCTCCTCCATCAGGAGTAGAGAATGTCAGAGAGAGAGAGACACACATAGACAAGCAAACAATCAAAAATCAATACGTGCTGTTTGGGCTTTCAAGTATGCGAAGCACCGCGCGGGAAGCATATCGTATATCATTGAGGAGTTTTATTTAATATGTAATACGTGCTCTGATTGGGTAGCTTCTCAGCCATCTGCCAATAGCGTTCCTTGTATGAAATCAACTGGGCAAAGCAACTGAAGGAAGCATGTACCATAAATTAAAAGACCCATTGTCCGCAGAAATCCGCGAACCAGCAAAAAATCTGTGATATATATTTAGATATGCTTACATTTAAAATCCGCGATAGAGTGAAGCCACGAAAGTCGAAGCGCGATATAGCGAGGGATCACTGTATATAAAAAAAATAATATAAAATATACACACACACACATATGAGGGGGTACCCATAAACAACCGGAATCTGTACCTGGCACACAATCTCAACTTTGTTGTCAATTTCGCCACTAGGTACAATACACTTAAAGTATTCTGTGGCAGTCCGCCAAGTGGCGTTGCTCTGTGTTGTTCACACGCCGTTCCGTGTTGGTTTTTCTTGGTTGCTTATTAAATGTGTTCTGTGATTTTTGTGATGGGCGCTCATAAAGAACAGCGAGTCTGTGTTAAATGTTATTTTCTCAGCTGCTGAAACTGTAAGTGATGCTTGAAACTGCTTTTAAAGAGGAAGCTTTAAGTCAGACTCAGGTCTACGAGTGTTTTTCGTTTCAAACGAGGGGAAATGTCACTTGAAGACCAACCAAGATCTGGCCAACCTTCCACAATTAGGAATGACGAAAATCTTGAAAAAGTTTGCAATGCAGTTTATGAAGATCATTGTCGGACTATTGAAGAGATTTCTGAATTGACTTGTTTGTCTCGGAGTTCTTGCCACCCTCCCTATGCCTGATCTTTGCTTCATGCAACTTTTTCTTGTTCCTGCATATGAAAAAAGAACTCGAAGGAAAGCGTTACTTTACCGTGGAGGAAGTCTAAGAAAAATCGCTGCATCTTTGGGCAACGTTCCTTTTCAGCTATTTCAAAAATGTTTCTACCAGTGGGAAAACCATTGGGATGAGTGCATTCATTCACATGGAGAGGACTATGAAGGAGACTAAAGTTTCAGTAAGTAAAAATTAAAACAATTTTTTTTTTAATTTCCAGTTATCTTTGGGTACCCCCTCATATGGGTGTGTGTGTATATGTAATAAAATATACTGGGTGCTCTGCCCCCTGCTCGCTTCGCTCCCCAACCCCCGGGCAGATGCTATGCGCTAGCCACTTTGTGGCTCTGCCACTTGCGTATGGGGAAGTGGATGTACAATTTAAACAGATTGTTATTTTCATGGGAGACTAATTAACCATAGTAAAAAAAAAAATAGTAAAACGTGATCAGTTGAAAGTAAATTATGTTTCATGTTGCGTTAGAGGTATTCATTGTGTAATACAGTTTTGTTCTGTTTGGCTTTGAAATGAGCACGCAAATACTTTTTACACTTACACTTTTACTGTAAAATTTCAGTAATAATCGTTTTTTGCATTAACTTTTCATCAATAATGCATTGAATTTTGCTTCCGTGTTTGGACTTACATCGTGACAATGCAATGTATAACCTCCCGGGAGTGAATATCGTTTCTTTCTCTATAATAAAAAAAAAACGACTTTTTCAAATGTTTGTCTCTGAGGTTTGTTAATTGTCATAGCAAAAGATATTCTAACAGGAAACTGTAAATGTTTTAATACGAATGGCATATCAAGATCTCCTTTGGTGTCTCATGTTATCCACAGAGGATGGGCTACATTACCTTTCTTGTCTGTTAAAATTTTACATGTCAGAATTGTTTGACCAATTTGGAATAAAACTGAACTTGTCCTATCGCATAGCCCATCAACTCATAAATTTCACAATAACATTATGATACATCCTTCTTTCAACAGTAATTCATGCAATGGAAGACTGGATGGTGTTAACGGTTGTAGATATTCTTTGTGATATTGTAAGTTGATGTTTTCATCTTCCACGCCATCACCTCCCAACTGTTTCAGCAGAGTCTGTTGATACACATTTAACCAATTTGCTGTGTAAATGATCGACAATTTTCACATTAATTCATTTGACTTCATCATTTCTCCGTGCTAGGATTGCCCGTGTACTCATTTTCAATAAGATATGGACATAATACATCTTCTTTAATTGGGAATTTAAAGTGAGGAAAACGCTAAAATTTAGAAGAGCTGAGATTTCACACGAATGAGAGGTGAGAGGACCGCAGGCGTCGGCCGTTAACTGGACATGTTTGAGAGGAGGGCGGGACTTGAAAAAATCTCTTGGAAATAGTCTCATCTCGTCTCAAGATTTTCTTTTAGAATGTTAATTAATATATATATATATATATATATATATATATAAATATATATATATATATATATATATACACACATACACAGTAGAGTCTCGATTATCCTACCTTCGCTTATCCAACATTTCGTATTATCCGACGTCCCACTGCAAAAAAAAAAAAAAAATATGCATCAATCCGCAACAAGAACTGCAAGTTGCAAGCGTGAGTGTAGTCTATTCTTTGTTGCTCCCGACTCTGCCGCAGCTAATTACAGTGGAACCTCGGTTTGCGAGCATAATTCGTTCTGGAAATGTGCTTGCAGTCCAAAGCACTCGTACAGTATATCAATGCGAATTTCCCCATAAGAAATAATAGAAACACAGATGATTCGTTCTACAACCCAAAACTATTCATATAAAAATGATTAATACAAAATATAAAGTAAAAATAGATAAAGCAAATTAACCTGCACTTTACCTTTGAAAAGAATCATGGCTGGTGTGAGTGAGTTTCTAAACTCTTGTGGGATTCCACCTAACGGGACGACACACGGAAGAGCGTCCCAAAGCAATCACAGTCTCCCAGAGCTGTAGCAGTTCGATGTAAAAGCCAATCCGAAAAGATCGCAGACATGCTATAAGCGCCTGCCATTGATGGGTGATACAAGGAACAAGGAACATTATAAATGCACTGGGCTCAGTATTACTTTCCCCCCGACCCTGCCTGACTGCTGTGCCTGTGTATAAGAGAATGGCAGGTCCCGCTACAATAGATAACTGCGCTGTTTCAAGCTGAATAAAACTGGTGTTGTTAAAAGTACTGAGATTCAGCTTCGAGTTTTCGGGTGCAAGACGGGGACTCATACGTCAAAGCACAAACACACACACGCAGTCACAATGCTGTAGTAAACAGTATACGCTTTTACGGATGTTGACTATTTAGTAACGGAGTTAAGGCTAGAAACTGCAATTAATTACATTGAGCAACAAGAAGAAGCTACAGGAATCGACAGAATGATGCTGCAAAGATGGCGAGACCTCACAGCGAAGAAACGGCACTTGTCAGGAAAGCAGACTATGATCAAAAATGTCTTTAAATCATCACAGAACTGAACTTTTTAAGTACAGTACATACAGAATTGTCTGACGTTAAATACAGTAACTAAGTTCATTTTTTCAGTTAATTTATTTTGTTGTTTTGTTGTAAAACATGATTATTAGGTTCGTAATGTGTAAAATTTGACGTTTAGTAGGCTTTTTCTTAACACCTGCCATTATCCAACATTTTCGCTTGTCCGACGTTCGGCAAAACAATTTTCTATATATTATTAGCAATCAGCCGTACTCTTATGAGACTGAAATACACAAATGCAAGAGAAGCACCACAATGGAGACAGAAGGCTGTGTTACTAGGACAGAATGACTATCTCGTTTGTCAAATTTCTTCTGTTCTGTCCATGTTTTGTAGGTTTCATCCCCACCTGCATTCCAAATTTTTCCATCTGCCTTCACAGACAGACAGCCAGGATGTTTTGGACACAAATGAATAAATACACAGATTAATACATCCATTTTCCAAACTCGCTTACCCAGAGCTAGGTTGTGGGGAAAGCTGCTGCCTATCCTGGCAACTGTCAGACTAAATGGGGTGCCAGTCCATCACAAAATTAAAACACACACACACACACACACTTGTGCCATTTCAGAGTTGTCAGTCCACGTATCCAGCATGCCTTTGGACTGTGGGAGGAAACCTACACAGACACGGAGATGTAGAATTTGCTGCACAATTAATTTTTTATTCTCGCGTATCATTTTGTGGTTTGTTTATTGTCACATTCCACTGCAGGGTAAGTGGTACAAAGTCAGCTCTAGTCTGTCTGGGGTGTGTGTGTGTGTGTGTGTGTAAGAGAGTAAATGTGTTCACCCAGCATTGGACTGGCACCCCATCCAGAAACCATTCTTATTTTGTGCCCGTTACTTGCCAGAATGGGCTCTACTCGGGGTATGTAAGCTTGGAAAATGGATGGATTTATTTGTCTATGCTTAATTATTGTTTGTCTGAAATATCCCTCCACATACTAAAATGTAATTTGTGAGAGCTGTGTGTATGTGTGCTTACTTACAGTGCAACACGTGGCTTCCCAGCAGACTTTTAAACACTTCTAATAATACAACTTCTGAAAAAGTAGCTGCAGCTTTTGCTAACTTGGTCCTGTGTTTCCTGTCTTCATGTGGCGCAGAAAAGCTTCATCTCTGTCCAAAGTTATGATTGAAAACAAAGTTGTCAGACCAGCAGATATTTGAGGACCTCCGACCTCTTACAAAGAATATCCTCATTCTTGTGTACTTATATCTGGCCGTATTGCTCACCTGCGGGTTCGGTGTTGTGCTTTAGCAATGAGTGCTGTGCTTGGCCTGGTCCTGCATGGCCCACTTCTGTCCAAGGGCACAAAGCTGGAAAGCTCTCCTGATTTCTCCTGGCCTGGCAGCCTCCTCTGCCCAGTTTCTGTCGTCTTCTCTTACTTGCAGTTGTGCACCTCTTGTGCTCTCCGTTAACTCCCTTTCAGTAGCATCAGGAACGCTACTGTCATGTGTACATTGTGAAGTAAAATTCCTTCATGTTGCCACTTTCTGGTACTATGATAAATACATAATCAAGAATGTATAAAATACATAACTTCAGGTGTGTGTTTTTTTTTTTTTGTTTTTTTTTTATTAAATAGAAAATACAAACTTACCTGACGCACTCCTTACGTACACTTGTCCTCTTGCTCAGTGTAGCCATTTTGCACGTTCAACATCTGTTTAAATGCTCCACCCTTTTCACAATCTGTCTTGCAGCGGATTACCACAGTAACGGGTACACGGTGACCAACGGATGGAAGATCCACAATACGGCTAAGAGCAAGTGGTTTGTGTGCATGGCCAAAAACCCCGAAGAGAAGCAAAAGTGGCTGGACACGATCTTAAAGGAGCGGGAGCAGAGAGAGAGTGAGTAGAGATTTGTGGTAAGCCACGCTAGACCCCTCGCGTATCAGATGGACTGGGCCGTTTCTTTGCCAGTACAGCCCGGGACTTGTGCACACCAGTGTTGCTCCTTCATGCTTTACAAAACAAAAAAAGCAGGAGGTCAACAACAACAACATTTATTTATGTAGCACATTTTCATACAAAAAAGTAGCTCAAAGTGCTTTACATAATGAAGAAAAATAAAAAGACAAAATAAGAAATTAAAATAAGACAACATTAGTTAACATAGAAAAAGAGTAAGATCGGATGGCCAGGGAGGACAGAAAAAACAAATAAAACTCCAGACGGCTGGGGAAAAAAATAAAATCTGCAGGGGTTCAAGGCCACGAGACCGCCCAGTCCCCTCTGGGCATTCTACCTAACATAAATGAAATAATACAATAATGAAATGAAATAGGTCCAATCCATCGTTGAGCTTCAGCCCCTCAGTCTGGTGAGCAACACATTCTGGAAGCTTATAAGAGAAAATATTCAAGAAGCTGCTTGTTAAAGAATGCCTTTTAGGTGACCCCTGAGGATCACCGCTCTGGTTCCCCGGTTTCGATCACAGCGGAAAAAAGCCTGACAGATGCAGTTTTTCTAAATTTGCTGATAAAGATCTTGATGGCAGCTGCTTCCATGGAAATGACAAGCTGCATCGCACTCACACTCTTACAGGGTGGCAGATGAAGAGCTCTCGAGAGGCCAGATTTTCAGGAAAGCAAGGCAGATGTGAAGGGCTCCACCCCACTGGGTCAATGCCAACCTCCCCTGCCTGGCCAGACTCTGATATATGTGTTAGTGTGTTCTATAAAATCACATTGACAAGTCAAGTGACGGCTCGGCCTTTCACTGCATGCTTCTTCGTCTCATTAAAATGAGCAATTGATCCAAGTCATCCAGGGTTAGACATGTAGACAGTGAGAAATTCTCCAGCCTTCTCTGTTACTAAGCAGCCACACCAGCATGGAAAGTTGGATGGAGAGAGGGGCAAGTGTCCTAAAGCTGAATGGTGGCAGGGAGCCCTCCACTTAACACAACCGTAACCATTGCTCACCAGCTGCTTATCTTGACAGGTCTGAAGCTGGGAATGGAGCGCGATGCTTATATGATGATTGCCACAAAAGGAGAGAAACTTTACCACCTGCTGATGAGCAAAAGCCGTCACCTCATCAAGGATCGGCGCCGGAAACTGAGCATCGTCTCCAAGAGCTTCTTTGGCAAGTAAGAGTGGCTTTGGGGAGGGTGACAAATTGACAGGGAGGTACCCACGTTGACACACCATACACTTGGCCAACATGGAGAGTTGCACGTGAGTCAAAGTCGAGCCAGAGAGCTTGATGGTCCAGGTGGCACTGCTATGAGATTTTCAAAAAGTCAGGTGGCCCCCGACTGGATTCAGATGAATCATTTGTGGTTGTGCTATACATTTGAATTGATGTGTTACACCTTGGCGTCTTTGGGAAGACGAGTTCTGTCTGTCACCTACAGAGGAGCCAACTTTTAGTTTGGGGCAGGGATGATGCGACCGATGTTTGACCGTAACACTAAAGCAGTTGCTTAGAGTAGGTGCAACGTTCTTTAAATGGCCATCACAGTTTCATTTTAGCTACATGTAAAAAAGCATTAAAATGTTATTCAGATGTACAGAAATGCATCTCTGTAAGAATAAAATGTATAATCAGTACTAATAAAATGTAGGGCCAAGACTAAAGATCTGCTCGGATATGGACCGGGGGTTGTGTGGTCACAGCCCCCCCTCGAGAGTGCATGCTCCCCTGACATGCTGGG
The DNA here is from genome assembly GCA_026402145.1 of Polypterus bichir lapradei. Taxonomy (NCBI): domain Eukaryota; kingdom Metazoa; phylum Chordata; class Cladistia; order Polypteriformes; family Polypteridae; genus Polypterus; species Polypterus bichir. The sequence goes on from JANRMT010062855.1 coordinate 6,338,646, forward strand.
TGGCAGCATTCCTGAGCCGGTGTGCTCATTTATATGGTTGCACAGCATGTTGGGAGTCACGGTCCCAGTGGGATTACCCCGTGGGGGCCACTGGGAGGGAGCTGTTCCTGCTCCTGACCCAGGAGTGCTTCCTCCTTATGGTGTCCTGACACCAGCTGTACTCCTGGGAACTCCTCCAATCGCAGCGCTGGGAGAGAAAGTCGGGCAATACTCTTCTGGGACTAAAGGAGGAGAAAGCAAGTGGACTGTTAAAATGGAACAAACCTGTGAGGAGTGTTTGGAAAAAAAATAATTGTGTTTGTGCCGAACCTGTGCCCCCCTCGAGAGTGCATACTGGCCACATCTGACATCACCTGCTCATGGATTTTGGGCTCAGTGCTTGTAGTAAGGTCACAAGTGCCCACTTCTGAGAGGTGTTCTTATTTCCTCCCGCGTTCAAGAGAGCAAGAGCACTCCACCATAGTCTCTGCATTCTCAGCATACAATCCCCAATCCAACAGCCAGGAACTGGCGTCATGGAAGTGCTCAGGTTGGTTCTTGTCTTCCTGATGCCTTTATAGCATTATTTACCATACTGTGGCACGACGACATACATTTCTCTTTTAGAGTCGCCCAGTCTTTGTTATATGTGGTGGTCTTTGATTTCCTTAATAACAGCTTAGAATGTGGGTGGGAGAATGAGCTCATTGGGGGTTTCCCAATGCCCTGCCAATTCCTCCTTTTTTTTTTTTTTTTTTTTTTCTATGCCGGGGAAAGTGAAAATTGAGAATTTTTAGTTGGCTCCAATCTGCACTGAAGCCTGATTACTGCTGGCACAGTTTTCTTCAGGGCACATGATGTTGCTTTCTCAAGCCTGCAGTGATGCCCAGTAGGTTAGGAGGCATAAAACGGTTCGTTCTTAGCCAATTATGATATATAAAAAACAAACCAAATGCACTCTGAGCCACTGCAGAGCCAGAGCCCGAGGCAGAGCCCCTACTGAACTGCTGTGTCACTGCGCCTTCCTGCCAGCTGTTTTGCAGTCTCTCTTAAGAGTAAAGTCAGTGTGGAGGCAGTGTTTCATTTTATTTACCGGTTGTGCAGTTTGAATTGCTTTCACGCTGGTGATGATGCTGTGACACCTTCACTGTAAGGGAAAATCTGGATAAGCGGAGACTAAAGAAAGATGACATTTACAATGAGGAGCTCGCATTGAGGTGGGGTGATGTATTTAAGGGGGCTCATTTTTCCCCTTCTGCCATATCCTACTTTGCCTTTTCGGGGTGCTTCTCTGCAACTGCTGAATCTGATTTAACCACTTTGGGGTGGACCGGGGGGGGGGATCCCCTGAGCCCCAAAGCACAGACACAGCAATAGGTTCAAATAAAGAATGTTCTTCGACCAAAGTGATGCCCCCTTCATACAACACCACCAAACTTCACCATACACGCTTCCCCTTCCTCCTCCACGAGAGTGTTTGCCCACTGCCTCCTGACGCTGAGTCAGCTTAAGCGAGGCAGCTGACTTTGTTTTAAACTCGACCCGGGTACTACTTCTGGGCTCCTGTCACCAAGCATTTCCGGGTTGTGCAGAAACCAGGGCAGTCGTCCCCCTCGGCAGTGTCTTCTGGTGGTTTGCAAAGACCCCTGGCAGGGCTGTTTCTGGACTCCCATCTCACATGGTTCCCTGCGGGTGTCTTAATCTGGTCCAGCTTTGAGGAATACTGCCACCTGTCGTGTGGAGGAATGAACTGCTTCCGGTAAGCCCATTCACCCAGTCCATCCATTATGGCCTTCTACCTAGGTATAAATCCACCCTTTAATAATAATAAATTCTTTACATTTATATAGCGCTTTTCTCCCTACTCAAAGTAGTGAGTGGGGGAAACTCTTCAACCACCAATAATGTGTAGTATCCACCTGGATGATGCGTTGGCGGCCATTTTTGTTCCAGAATGTTCACCACACCTGAGCTTTTAGATAGTGACATGGTGGGATTGTTAGCCAGTTAGAGACAGGGGATGGTTAGGAAAGGAGGGCAATCTAGCCAGGACATTGGAGTACACCCTACTCTTTACGAAGGATGCCCAGGGATCTTTTATGACCACAGAGAGTCGGAACTTCATTTATATATCTCATCTGAAGGATGGCGTCATTTTTAGAGCCAGTGTCCCCGTCACTGCACTGGGCCATTGGGATCCACATTCAGACCATGGGTCAGCGCCCCTCGTTGTCCTCACCAGCAGCAACCCAAGCTTTTCCTAGATCTTCCATCCAAGTCGGTTGCACTTCATGCTGTTTCCTTCAGCTGGTGGGCCTGTAGGTTGTAAAAACGTACCTGTAAACATTGAGGCCTTGCCCGCTCTGCTCTTAGCTTGCCTGGCACCTGGCCAGTGCATTGCACGCCACCTCTTTGGATCTTGGGTAAGACTACATTCCCTTCGAAAGCCACTCTCCCATGTTTGAGCGATTCTTGTTGACTGGTGATGCTTTTACTTTTCTTTCTAGTGAATTTGTATCTTGGTTGATTGAGATGGGCGAGATCAGCAAACCTGATGAAGGAGTCAATTTAGGACAAGCCTTGCTGGAGAATGGGATCATCCACCATGGTGAGTAGAGCCAGGATCATAGAGATGTGGCATCAGGATGACTTTACACCCCAATAAGCAGCCTTCCTTTAAGCAACGGACTGTGTGAGTCTAGTGTAGTGTTTCCAGAACCTTTTTTTTTCCTGTGGTGGCCAACTTCTAACCAAAATCATGCCAAGGCACACCACTGTTCTACTAACCAGCAGCACTTTTAAATTTCATACATGTGCTCAGTTGTCCGAAGTGACAGGATTACCGGAGAAACCAATAATAAAGCAGTTTGTAGACATGCCACTTGGTGAGCACTTTGGCATCTCCCAGCTACTTCATCCCTTGCAGGCGACTCGTATGCCCACTATCCACTGGCACTGTGAGGCTTTCTGGCGACCACACACCCAGGCAGATGGACTGTAGCAGCCTGGAGACGCGTCCAAAGTACTCTTAAGTGCTTTGTCTGCAACATGGTGGGCGCTGAGCTGATTTTGTGCCAGCTTCTCCAGGTAGTCGTGTCCTCCTCAGGCAGGTCTCGAGCTCGTGGTGCGCTACATTATTATTTCCACAGCACACTGCTTGAAAAACACCAGTCTAGTGCGTGTGGCAGGAAACCAGTGGTCCTTTTTTTCTGGCCTATGACTGCCCTCTACTGGTAACTATTTGTAGCTACGCAGTAAGCAGGCTCAAGGGATCTTTTACTGTTTCACCGTGTCCTTAGCTTCTGCCCTTTGGCTTTTTCTGCATTTCCTTTTGTACTTAGTGCATTTTGTTTTGATCCCCAAAACGCGGATTACACTTGGCTTTCCTGCTAGGAGACCCTCTTAAGTGGCACACAGCTTCAAAATGCGTCTTGCTGTAATGGGTTTATCACATTTTTTTATCTGCTTTAGAGAGATTAGCCTCAAAGCTAGGAGATTTGAGTAGGAGTCGGGTGGCTGGCCAGCTGAGCGGGAGCGCGGCCTTATTTCTCACTGCTGTCTCGCACCTGTTTACTCTCTTCACAGTGTCGGATAAGCACCAGTTCAAAAACGAGCAAGTGCTCTATCGGTTCCGTTATGACGATGGCACGTACAAAGCAAGGCGTGAGATGGAAGACATCATGTCAAAGGTGACTGTCTTTTTTATGTTCTTTGATGTATTTGCCCAACTATCTAGTCAGTCAGTGCTGCCAGGTTGGCAGTTTTCTTGCCCAATTGGGTTATTTTTGATTGTTGTTTGCCTTGTTGTGGTTTATTGGGCTATTTTTCAAATCACGCAAATTCTTATCCTGTTTCTCTCCCATCTGACACCCCTTCTTCTGCAATTCACACTTTTATATGTTCTTAACCGTTTGTAAAATCTGCAAGGGGGACCCATTGTATAAGACTGTATATAACCATTCTGTCACTCTGAAATATCTCAGAGGGGGGACCACCTTGGCCTTTGACAGGATGTACCAAACACTCTAGCTCTCTGTCGCCCACCACCCCTCAACACACTTTCCGCTGTGTCATTTTGTCTACCTCAGGCATTGTTCTTGTCATGGGGGGTGTCCCGGCCCTGGATTGGGTCAGTGTTCCTTACATGGATGGGAAACCAGCCCTAAAGTGGCACAAGATAGAGGGCCAAGATCGCCCTGCCTCAGCCAGAAGATGGGCAGAAGAGGCATCCTGGCAGGGATGGACCAATGAACAGTACCCGGCAGTGAGGCCAGTGTAGTGGAAGGTCAGGGGGAGACCGACTGGCAGGATTAAATGCTCCCCCGCCACTTTAGGTGGCAGCCTCCCTGGGAGACGATACCTGTACGGACATACCTGCAAGACATGCTGGGAATTGTAGTTCAGTAGGACAGGCCTTGTTAGGTTTCAGGGGTGCAGCAGGGATTCATCATTTATACTTTATGGGACTTCTGACTGACCCGGAAGTGCTCCCATTGGGCTGTGTCCTAGCACTAGGAATTCTCCTGGGTCCAATATAAGAGCTTGTGTCATGATGGCTATGTCTGAGGTTTGGTGGTGCTGCAACACCCTCTGGTGGTCACCGGCTGTTTTTTTTTTTTTTTTTTTTTTTTTTGGGGCAGATCTGCTGTTTTTAAGTTGTCCCTGGGCTGTACGTTTTTTAGGAACCTGGCAACCCTGCAGTCAGTGGATTTAATCTTTTTCTTTCTGTTCTTGCAGGGTGTGAGGCTCTACTGTCGACTTCACAGCCTGTTCACGCCAATAATAAAGTAAGTGTCTTCCAAGTTATTTCTTTTACTTCTTCGATAAACTAATAGGTGGCTGTTCTGGTGCGGTGTCCATGACAGTAGTGCGTCTCATGTACCCCTCATATGAGTGGTCTGTTCTGCTTCAACTGATTTTACAGGAACAATACATTATGAGAATTGTATATAGCTCCTTTCACGTCATAATGACACACATTTCACTGTGGCTAATGGAACTGTAATCCTATGTAGCATCGGTCACAAGTTGTTTTTACTTGAGTAACTTGACTGACCTGTCAGTTTTGCTTTTACTTTCACATTTTACCCACAGTGTCCTGTAAACACTCTTGTAAACTTCAAAAACAGGCATGGTATTTTATAGAAAAAAGAAAATTCAGAAAAAAAAGATTTCACAAATGAATGTGTATATATAATGTACACTCACCTAAAGGATTATTAGGAACACCATACTAATACGGTGTTTGACCCCCTTTCGCCTTCAGAACTGCCTTAATTCTACGTTGCTTTGATTCAACAAGGTGCTGAAAGCATTCTTTAGAAATGTTGGCCCATATTGATAGGATAGCATCTTGCAGTTGATGGAGATTTGTGGGATGCACATCCAGGGCACGAAGCTCCCGTTCCACCACATCCCAAAGATGCTCTATTGGGTTGAGATCTGGCGACTATGGGGGCCATTTTAGTACAGTGAACTCATTGTCATGTTCAAGAAACCAATTTGAAATGATTCGAGCTTTGTGACATGGTGCATTATCCTGCTGGAAGTAGCCATCAGAGGATGGGTACATGGTGGTCATGAAGGGATGGACATGGTCAGAAACAATGCTCAGGTAGCCCGTGGCATTTAAACGATGCCCAATTGGCACTAAGGGGCCTAAAGTGTGCCAAGAAAACATCCCCCACACCATTACACCGCCACCAGCAGCCTGCACAGTGGTAACAAGGCATGATGGATCCATGTTCTCATTCTGTTTACGCCAAATTCTGACTCTACCATTTGAATGTCTCAACAGAAATCGAGACTCATCAGAACAGGCAACATTTTTCCAATCTTCAACTGTCCAATTTTGGTGAGCTCGTGCAAATTGTAGCCTCTTTTTCCTATTTGTAGTGGAGATGAGTGGTACCCGGTGGGGTCTTCTGCTGTTGTAGCCCATCCGCCTCAAGGTTGTGCGTGTTGTGGCTTCACAAATGCTTTGCTGCATACCTCGGTTGTAACGAGTGGTTATTTCAGTCAAAGTTACTCTTCTATCAGCTTGAATCAGTCGGCCCATTCTCCTCTGACCTCTAGCATCAACAAGGCATTTTTGCCCACAGGACTGCCGCTTACTGGATGTTTTTCCCTTTTCACACCATTCTTTGTAAACCCTAGAAATGGTTGTGCGTGAAAATCCCAGTAACTGAGCAGATTGTGAAATACTCAGACCGGCCCGTCTGGCACCAACAACCATGCCACGCTCAAAATTGCTTAAATCACCTTTCTTTCCCATTCTGATATTCAGTTTGGAGTTCAGGAGATTGTCTTGACCAGGACCACACCCCTAAATGCATTGAAGCAACTGCCATGTGATTGGTTGCTTAGATAATTGCATTAATGAGAAATTGAACAGGTGTTCCTAATAATCCTTTAGGTGAGTGTATATGTGAAGCTTCTCCACATACAAAGGAGCCAGTTGAGGTGGTTCAGGCATCTCATTAGGATGCCACCTGTGTGTTCAACTAGTGGCAGACTCGGGGCACGATGGAGAGATTCTGCCTCTCGGCCAACCTGGGAATGCTTCGGTATCCCCCTGGAGAGGAGGTGGTGGTGGAGAAAGGGATGTCTGGGCATTATTGCTTAGACTGCTACCCCTGTGACCTGGACACAGATAAGTGGAAGAAAATGGATGGATGGAAATTTAATGTCATGTATTTTTATATATAGAGATATATATATCTCTATCTAGCCGTCCCCTGCAGTTCTGCCCATGTAGTAGTGGAAGAGGAGAAACTTTAAAAATCTAAAAAAAATGTTTAAAAAATATAATAATTTGTATTGAGAAGAATTTATATTGATAGATTTGTATCCGAGGACCTCTTGGTATCAGGGCGAGAATGTAGCTGTGATCTCTTTGCCAAAAATGTAAAGAAAAATTGGCAAGGTATCTCTGGCCAAGCGGAAGGTAGGTATACTCCACTGTCACCACTGTGTCTGATTGTGTTCAGCTCTGACGGGAGAGCATTCCCCGCGTGGGGAGAAAAACACATGGCCGTGACATCTCTGCCCTCAAAAACAGGGGTCGTCAACTCCGGTCCTGGAGGACCATGGTGGCTGCAGGTTTTCATTCTAACCCTTTTCTTAATGAGTGCCCTGTTTGTGCTGCTAATTAACTTCTTTTGAACTAATTGTAATTGATTTGCTCTTGAAGACTCAGACCCCTTAATTGTTTCTTTTTCCTTAATTAGCAGCTAAACAATCATGAGATATAAAATGATCCCAAACAACTGGTGTCCATCATACAGTATCTGAAAATAAAGAAAGATGAAGGTCTCCGCAATGTCGAAGTGCTCAGGTCCCCAAGACATTTTCACAGAAAAGAGCAAATGAACAATTTCAGAAATGTCTGCTAATGCGCCACAAGAGCAGCAACAAGCCACAGGATTAAAGAACGGGTTTAAACAAGAATCGGCACCTCATTAAGCAGCTGGTTGAAGTGAAATTGGTTGGAGTTTGAGGCCCTGACTTAGATGGTCTTCTGTTGGCTCACTCACTTCACATTTCATTTCTGTTTGGGTGCCATTTAAGGAAAGAAATGAAGCAATTCAGAGGGACAATGAAGAAATTTAGGGGGACAAATCTTTAAAAAAACAATTCAATTAAAATAAATTCACAAGAAGTTAATTAGCAGCATAAACAAGGCACTCATTAAAAAAAAATGGTTAGAATGAAAACCTGCAGCCACGGTGGTCCTCCAGGACCGGTCTTGGCAACCCCTGCTCTAAAACACACGTAGCTGTGATCTCCCTCTCAAAAACATCAAACATTACTCCTTAACAATCTGTAGATGATAATGTCTGGTGAACAAACAGGTATTGCTAGCTAAGCGGAGACGAGGTTCGCTCCAACAGGTGGCTTGATGTGCAGTGACTTGGGCAGAGGCTGGTGTGTGAGTGAGGATGGCCCTGCCCAGCTCCCTATTCCTGAGGTCGTTTACCCAAAATTACCAAAATTATGCAGCTGCAGCTTGTAAATGGGATTCAACAGAAGACTAAGGTATTGAAATGATTCCACAGATAAAATATCTTTGTTATTTAAAAGCTTTAGTAAAAAAAAAAATAATTCAAATTAAAACAGTTCACACAAAAAAGAGAAAATTGATATTAAAAAAAAAAAAAGGTTCTTGTTAAGAAAAGTTCCATTCAAAACTTAAATCTTGTTTCATTTCTAATCATTATAAATCACCTCTAAACGTTTCTGATCCATTTCAAAACTGTCAAAAGCCTGTATGCCTGTCCCATTTCTGTGTTGAAAGTGGGTCTTAAGTCCCTGCACATTGGGACCTGTTCTAAACAACAAGTGACTCAATGAACAACACACAGTTAACTTAGTTATAGCAAAAAAGTTCTGTCTCTTATTAACTTACAGAGGGTTAAAGGCTATACCATTGTCTATGGCTATGGCTAACCAAACACTAATATGAATTTAACTTAAAGCATTACTTTCTAAGATTGGCCCTTACAGACAGCATACAGGCTAATGTCAGTAAAGGTAAAGTATGACACGTGTTTAGTAAAAATGTGAGGTTTGAATACACAATGGGAGGTCTGAATATCAAGAGTCCTCTTCATGAGAAGGACTTAGGAGTCGTGGTGGACTCGATATCAACTGCCAGACGGTGTTCAGAAGGCTAACAGAATGTCCGGTTATATAGCGACTTGATGTGTGCAGTTCAAGTCCAAGGAGGTTCAGTTCAAGCTTTTGTTCCTTTAGGGGTCGCTAGCTCCCTAGTTGGAATAAGTTCTTTTGTAATTGCTGCGTTTTAAGTAACCGAAAACTATATAGATATGATATTAAAAGGCGATATCCCTCCCATAGTGATACGGCAGTAAAAATCACATAAGAGAAAATAAATAACTTAGCTTTCTTTACTGATAATTTACGCGGTATTACGGATGGGAAGCCAATAGCAAGACAATACCAAGGTGGGATCTTGATCTATACAGTCTGCCATTTTTCGACGCTGCGCTGGAAGGCTTTTCAGGACGGATGACGATATCGCCCATCCGTCTGTCGGCTTAAGGCTTTTGGCTGCTGCCCAAGTCTTTTATACTGGTTTCTCCATGTGCAGGCCCTTATTTAGGTTCCAAACAAGGGAAACGAGAGGATTCCATTTCATCTCTGACATACAGAAATAGTACAATTCCCATTTTCGTAGTTGTACCTTTTCTCTTCAGATGCTTGCCTAGCATTTCTAAATGCTGAGAGTCCCTGTGTGCTAACTTTGGCCTGGCCTGTACATGTGAGTGGATTTATAAAATAATTTTTGAACAGAGCACAGTGACATTAAACTTATATTCTGATTTTGGCTTTATAACACACTGGTGAGGCCTCATCTGGGGTCCTGTGTGCAGTTTTGGTCGCCACATTACAAACAAAAAAGACATAACAGCACTTGAGAAAGTCCAGAGGAGAGCAACAATGCCAGTATTAAGAGGTTTTAGTTATGAGGAGAGCCTGAAGGAGTTCACTATAAAGTGTGCACAAGGTGATGGCTTCTGAATACTCTCTGAATCCACCGAACGTCTGTGAAGGTGTTAAAGCAGAGATCACAGACTACTGAGTGATTTTTGAAAAAGAACAATATATTTCTTGTTTGTTTTTTTTTTTTTTTTTCTGAGAGAGAAGTGGGGGAGTCAAAATGTGGCCCTTTATGCAGCATCTTGTTGAATGTCACTAAAGCTCTGCTTCTTCCATTGCAGGGACCGCGACTACCACCTTAAGACTTTTAAATCTGTCCTTCCAGCCAGCAAGTTGGTGGACTGGCTCATTGCTCAGGTGAGTAAGGCCGGGGGGTCTTTTGAGTTTTGTAGGGTCACAACCTGTAGCTGGCACCTTGTATTACGTTACTCGCACTATAAAGAGGATAAGGGGAGTGCGTTTCTGAAGCTTGTGTGAGGATGTCTTACCACCCACCTGACTCGTGTAAATGGCTGTTTTTGTGTGTATCACCTGAACTATCGCATTGTATTTTGTTTTATTTTTTTTTTTGTTGGTCGTTGCTCAATGCAAGTAACAGTTTCTGTGTACTATTTAAACGTTAACAGTAAACCTGAACTTCAATGTGAGTGTTGAGAAAGCCATTGCTGTCTTTCAGGGTGACTGCTCCAATAGGGATGAGGCTGTCACACTTGGCGTGGGGCTCTGCAACAATGGATTCATGCACCACGGTAAGCTGTTTATGAAGAAACATCACCAACAGACTAGAAATAGGCTATGAAAGTGTCAGTGTTAATCTTGACAAATACAAAATGCACCATTTAGACCAGCAGCCGGAGCAACGAGGAATTGACACCAGCACAGTTGTCTGTGATTTACGTTGCAAGCTTAATGCCCTGCTACTCGGATATGGAGGAGTAATGGGCACCCTGGAGGTTGTATTGTGGCACATTTGACCCCAGGTTTCCATTTCCCCAGGTCTGGGATTCTTTTCTCTCCAATTGCCACTTCATTAACTCTGGGTTTTGGAATTCTTGCCAGGCTCCATTAATGCATATATCCTTGGCTACTTTGCTGTATTTGTAATTTAATACTGGCAAACTGTGAAGAAGAAAATGCCACACTATAGCATTTTTGTTCTTTTGGTATACCAGAAGGATAGTTCATCCATCTCAGAATTAGCGGCAATAGAGGAAAGTGAAATATTTAACTCAGGGTCATGGATAAACTGAAATAAATTAACACGGTAGAGAGCAATCTATTTAGGCAACAATCCTTTGTAATACGCTTGCATTTGTTTTCTTGCTGCTTTTCCTTTCAGTCCTGGAAAAAAGCGAATTCAAGGATGAATGGCAGTTTTTCCGTTTTTATGCCGATGAAGAAATGGAAGGCAGTGGAACCAAATGCAAACAACTGCGCAGTGACTTCCGGCTTATTGAGAACATCCTGGCCAAGTCTCTGTTGGTAAGGGCCAATGCCAATGTCGTTGTCTTGATGGGTTGTTCCACTTGCCACCAGAAAGTGTCTGTGTAGCTCAGGTGGCTCAAACTTTTTGTAGCAGAGGCAGTTGACTTGCAGCTCATGGCTTCTGATGCTTCATCCCATACTTGGATGTTGTTATTGGCAGGGTGGCACAAGTCTGTTGGAGAGTCAAGGGAACATTAGTGGCTTAGGGGATTTGATGAAGGTTCTCGTCTTGCCGTCACACTTGATTCTCACCTTTTTCTCTGTCTTTTAGATCCATCCCCTGGAAGAAGGCTACGGCTTTGAGATCGAGGAGAGAAACAAAGCCATTGTGGTGAAGAGCGTTTACAAAGGTTCTCATGCTGAGGTATACTGAAGGTCTTACCTTCCCTAAAGAAACTCTGGCTTTACTGTTTATTGCAGTGAAGCATCCTGGGAAAGCATCATCTTTTATTTTGAGAACATCAGTAGCCTTCTCTAGATCAGCTTCTTTCTCCTGTCCACTTTGCACATAAACAAATGCGTGTGTATGTACTCAGGTCCAGTTCTGTTAGACCGAAGTGCATAGGGCTGAAAAAACCCAGTTAGACATACTGTATATTTAAACAAAAGACCCATGTGTGTGTGGAGCAGACTGCTCTGCTCATGCTCAGCCACAGCCACTAGATGGCACCTGCATGTACTTTACATTTTTTCGGCACTTACATGCACCTCACTTCTCACTATGAAAGGTGTGTGTGCAGCAAACGTCGGCGTGCAACAACAATGTCGTGCTAATGACGAAGATGAGGAGACACAATGTCGAAACGAAGCAAACACCGCAGCTCAGCATCATGCAAGTGAAACACCTCAGCAACGGAGAACAAGGCTTGGCGTTTTCACTAAAAACAGTGTCTTATCTGGAGGTATTTTCCCAAGACACCGATTAATAGGACTCATATGCCAGCGATATGGCTAAGATATGGCATCACCCGTGTCTTCTTACGTAAGCCAGCAGGGCAGCAAGCACAGGTGGGTCCATGTCCTCTGCATTAGGTCATTGTTAAGCACTCCAAGTTCTCGAATATAGTAAAACTGCTAGGGAGTCTTCAAGTTGTTTTTTGTCCCGAAGACCGCACACAGCTAGTTTTTTATAATGCCGATTTGCACATAGTGAGGTCTTTCAGCATGTAACGGTTGACAAAGACTCGATGGCAGCATCTTTTATTTCATTTTGCCAGCATCAGTGGCAGCGAGAAGATCCAACTTTTTCTGTAAATTGCTGCCATCAGTGCCAGGGGTACCCAGTTAGTGTCCGGAACACACGCCCCTTTATTTACAAAAAATGGCACCCCTCACTGTACATAACACAGAGTTTTTAGATAACTGCTTGAGTTACATAAAGTGTGCGCCAGGTGACCACCTATGTCATCCTAATGCAGCATTTCCCAGCATTGTAGGCCGCGGCCGGCCACCCCATTGTAGCACCTGATTCACTGCGCCGACATTGTGGGTGGGCCGTGGATGACCAGTCATCACTTTATCGATCACACTCTCTTCACCAGTTGGAACAACGCTCTGATCGTCGCACTTGTTCACTGCGGCCAATCCCAGACAACCACCCCCAATCCCCACTGCAGTGATCGCACTCAATTTACTGATAAGAGTCCAGCAGTCCTCCTGAGCTTGATGTTGGCCCCGCTCCTAGAACCACCCATAATTTCTCCAGTCTGCACTAATGCTTTATGGAGCTCCACTCCACTACAAGAGCAAGACAAATGTTGAGTAAAACCAAGTGACACAAACGTGTAATCCAATTGGTGAATCACGATTTTTTTTTTTTTTTTTTTTTGGGGCCAAGGTCAGAAGAAATGTGCGCGTTTGCCTTTTTTTTCATGGAAAATGACTTTGTCGTAATGAATTTTGATGATAAAACTGAGTATTTTTTTTAACAATTTGACCATAATGTTAATATAATGTTTAATTGTATGAAAAAATAAAACACATGCACACATGTCTATATATCCCCCCCCCCAAAAAAAAACTATGTAAGTCAAATGAAATGAAATTCAAATTTAAAAGAAATTGCAGAACTTACATCATCCTTGTGCAGCTTTCTCAGATTAATCCTAAATAATGAGGACCACAAAAAAATGTGAAGATGATGAGGCAACAGACTTCAGCTATGGACCTCCGCCATGCTGCTCCTCTGATCAAAATGCACTTAACTTTGGCACAAATGATTGATGTCATGAGCAGAAAATATATTGTCAAAATAAAAGATTTACACCTCCTGTCCCCCCTCCAATAACAAGTAACTATCAAAATAAGTTTCCCTCTACTCCGTTATTAGGCTGATGTCCAGCAAAAATATGTTCTGCCAAACCATTGGTTTTAAAATTATTCCATTGCTACTATGACCAAAAACCAAGGGTCTGCCATTCAGACTTTGAGAGAAGACAACACTGGGCCTGAGTCACATGTCACGCTTGGTCTGATTGGCTGATGAATAATGCAAGCTATGACAGACCTACGTGTGCTTGCATGTTTGTGCACACAAAGACATTGGTATGTTTGTGTGCATTTATTTGTACACGTTTATTGTTTTTAATCCCTGTATTTATGTGTTTTACTGTTTTTCTTTATTATTTACATTTTTATATATTTCTCAGCTGCTGCCCGTTCTTCTTAAAGTCTTTTTCTCTGTGTGTGTTGCTGTAGTTCTGCTATATTAGTGAAGTGGTGTCGACCTCCTCCAGTGCCCTGCCATGGTCCTTATAATTTCATGCCACTCTGTATTTAGTACTGGCCTCTTGTTCTTGTTCTGATACAATAATGTTGACTTTAATTGCATGCCAATTTAATGTCCTCTTCCCTCTCATTACCACCACATTGGTCATTACTGCAACCAATCACATGTGATGATTTGGGACATGTGACCACTGAGTCCCTCCCATTTTTTTATTTTTATTTTTTTTTCATGTAGATGGCTGGGCTTGTTGCTGGCAGGAAGGTTTATGCCATCAATGAAGATCTGGTGTTTCTAAGGCCTTTCCAAGAAGTGGAGACCATGATCAATCAGTCCTTCTGCATCCGCCGGTCACTGAGGATGTTGGTGTCGATCAAAGGAAAAGAGTGAGTTTAAAGCCCTGAGCAGTCAGTCTTGGAGTTCAGACTTTTCCTGTGCTGCCCAAAGAGCACCTCCTCTTAAAGGGTCTGATGCAAAACCTCAAATTAAAACTCTGAAAGCTGTGTTAGCAGCAGGGCTGTGCCACTGTTGTCACCCGCCACCCACCGTGCTCACTCACTGCCATTTTTCCAAATGGTTTTGTAAAGTGTAATGGAAGGTGGTCTGATACCACAATGTCAGGATACGTTTCTTTCTATGTCCCTGGCTTTCCTTTGTCCTGGTACGCTTTTCTGTGCTGGTTTTTGGGGGATGAAAATGGAGTATGATCCATAAGTATAAGCGGTCTTTGGGCTTTGCAAAGTACTGCGTACGTTTACAAAGAGAGGCACAATGCAAAGACTTCAGGGGTGCCATTGTTGGGAAGTCCAGATGCGTCGTTCTTATTAAATGGCTTTGCATCGTGATGAAGACTTGAAACGAAAGCAAATGTCGTCTTCGTTTTCTTTCTTTTTAAGAATTGTCAAAATCCCCGATCACCCAGAAGTGATGTCCGTCAAGATACGTGGAGCTTCTCCTCCTTACATTCACAGCATAAGAAAAGGTAAGCCACCTCCTCGGCCAACAAAAAGGTCAATTTAGGCCCACTTTGACCCAGCAGTCTTGATTCGTTGCCAGTCAGATTGCCTTGGATGTGTACCTTGTGAGATCTCATTAAAGGGGAGTTTCTTTTATGTGCTTCCACTAGGTAGGGGTTGGTGGGATCGGATTTGACAGAGTTTAGGAGAATTGGGATATAGGCCAGCAGCCCACCAAGTGGTGCTCAGACTCTGTCGAGATTTTGCTGTCTTACTCTTCACCCCCCCACCCCCCCCCCCCCCCCCCCCCCACTTAGCTAACATCCTCGATGGTCAGGAGTAAACAGCGGGATTGCAAACCTTAAGGAGCTGATCAAAGTGAATTGCTTGATTCTTTTCATTGCTTTTAAGGATCAGAGGCGATTTCTGCAGGCCTTCAGCCAGGCCAGTGTGTCCTGAAAGTGAACGGCAACAGCGTGAATGGTGAGAGTGCCACCGAGGTCCTGGATCACTTTACTGCACACCGTTCAAGTCAAGATGAACCCAAGCCTGTGAGTATCCTCATCACATTAGACTCTTGTATAAATCCGTGCTCACTAATCAGATTCTTAGGACCACAATAGTCTTACTGGGTAGGGCCTCTAATGCTCTCAGAATGGCCTCAGTTCTTCATGGCATGGATTCCACAAGAGTCCTTTGAGATTCTGGTCCATGCCGACATGATTACATCGTACAATTTCTGCAGATTTGTTGAGCATGCATTGAGGCTGCGAATCTCCCAGTCTGTCACATCCCAAAAGTCTTCTATGGGATTCTGGTCCATTGACCGGGAAGGCTTCTGAATAACATTGAACTTTATGTCATGTTCATAAAAGCAGCTGGAGATGACTTCTGCTGTGTGACAAGGTGCATTAACATGCTGGAAGTAGCCATTAGAAGATGAGCTGTGACAAAACAGACAGTGTCAGTAGCAATACTAATTCAAATAATTATTGATTGATATTAACAGGCCTAAGGTGAGCCAAGAAAACATTCCTCATGCCATTACACCACCACTACCTGTCTGGACTGTTAACACAAAGCAGGTTGGGTTCATAGATTCACGCTGTTGGCACCAAATTCTGCCCCTGCCATCAGCAGAAATGGAGGAAGATTCATCAGAACTGGCAACATTTCTCTAGTCTTCATCTGTCCAGTTTTGGTGAGCCTGTGCCCACTGCAGCCTCAGCTTTCTGTATTTGGCTGAAAGGATTGAAACACAACGTGGTCTTCTGCTGTTGTGTCCCATCCATCTCAAGGTGTGATGTGTTGTGCATTCTGGGATGCTTTTCTGCCTAACCACAGTTGGTTAACTGAGTTACCCGAGCCTTTGTGCCATCTCGAAGGAGTCTGGCCGTTCTCTCATCAACAGACCTGTCATTCGCTGGATAATTGTTGGGGTTCCCCACCATTCTTAGTAAACTCTAGAGCAGGGGGTCCCCAGCACTGGTCCTGGAGGGCCGCAGTGGCTGCAGGTTTTCATTTTAACCTGTTTTTGCTGCTAATTAACGTCTTTTGAATTCATTTTAATTGACTTGTTCTTGAAGACTCAGACCCCTTGATTGTTTCTTTTTCCTTAATTAACTACCAAACAGTAACAAGATACAAAATGAGCCAAAACAGGACCAGCAAATTGTGACCATCATACAAGATCTGAAAATAAAGAAAGATGAGATCTCAGGAATGTTGATCTGCTCAGGTCCACAGTGCTCTTTGAAAAAGAGAAAATTGACAATTTCAGAAATGTCTGGTATTGCACCACGAGAGCAGCGACAAGCCTTGGAATTAAAGAATGGGTTTAAATAACGATGAGACTCGGCACCTGATTAAGCAACTGGTTGGAGTTTGAGATCCTGACTTAGTTGGTCTTCTGTTGGCTCCCTAACTTCAAATTTCATTTCTGTTTGGGTGCTGTTTAAGGAAAGAAATGAAGCAATTCAGGGAAACAAATCTTTTATCTACAAGTCAATTAAAATTAATCCAGAAGAAGTTAATTAGCAGCAAAAACAGGTCACTAATTAAGTAAAGGGTTAGAATGAAAACCTACAGCCACTGTTTCCCTCCAGGACCAGAGTTGGGGACCCCTGCTCTAGAGACTGCCGTGCTTTGTGAATCCCAGGGGATCAGCAGATACAGAAATACTGAAATCGCATTTGATGTGAATGAGAATTGAAGCTACTGCCCTTTATCTGAATGGTTTTATGCATTGCACTGCTGCCACATGATTGGCTGATTACACGCACAGGTGTTCCGAATCATTGTCTCGGTGAGCGTACAACAACATCATCTCTTCTTCAGCGTTCTCAGATGCCGGCATCTTCTGATAGAAAACAAAGCAAACCAAAAATAATAATAAAAGCTCTGAAAGCCAGTAGGCACAATGCATACTAAAAATCATACATGGAGATTTCAAGAAGATCTTGATTCTGGTTACCAAAATAATAAGAAAAACAACAGCAACAGTAGCTTGATGGAACAGTAAAGAGCACAGGGTGCAGCTTGGGTGGGAGGCTGCCAATGGGGCATTAACACGTCTGCTGCCATTCCTCAGGGGCACACATGTTCATTTCCTGGACACCCGCTACTCATTTTCGTCTCCTCTCATCTTGTAGGCCTTGAACCAGTGGGTGTACCGGACCTTTGAAGACGCAGAGGAGGAGCAAACCTTGGGTCCCAGTGAGGCCTCTGTCATGGAAGAGGATGGCAGCATTCAGCCAGGGGCAGGTATGTTGCTCTCTGTGTCCTGTGCAACTAAAATTCAAAATCTAAATGTCAAGGGGAATTACAAACTGGACAAACTAATCGGGTGCAATTGGAGATCGTGTAATAATGGGCTGGTAGGAAACTCAATTCGTTATAAAGTGGGTTTTTTTTTTTTTGAGGGAGGGTCAGTTTGTCTTAAGTATGCAGTTATCTGTTAGAGACCCTCTGCTGGTGTGCAGCAACAGGTTCATGGCAGCACTGCCACAGGCGACACACACTGATCAGGGAGGCCCACTCTGTCCAGGGAGTTATTTGGGACCCTCTGGCTTCAGTGATGAAGAGAACAGCACCTCATATACTACCGGCCTGCCATCATGGACCACGGCAGCATCTATCTGTCTGTCTGTCTGTCTGTCTCCATCCATACTTTTCAACATTTTACTATAGTGTAGATTGAAAATGTGTCCTGGGTTTAATAACATATTCTTGTTTGAATTGCTTCTCATGTCCTTAACTACCTGTATAACAGACATCTGTGTCCAATTTCATTCTTTGATCACGGATTCCTTTCACTTTATCCAGGGGAGTTGCCATTGATTACTCTGACGGTGGACAATGTCCATTTGGAGCACGGAGTCCTGTACGAGTACTTCAATACAGCTGGCATCAAAACTCATGTTCTGGAAAAAATTTTGGCACCAAAAGGCTGCTTCAGCCTGGCAGCCAAGGTATGGTCAGTTTGGCAGGAACGCCAACTACTTTTCATTGTGTAAGGGTTACTGTTCTGCATAAGCATTCATTTACTGCATCATGCAGAGAAATGCAACTGTGAAGTGTGTAAATATTTGTGTGTGTGAGAAAGATTAATAAAAAGCAGTTCAGTTAGAAAAAAAGAAAAAATATACGTGTGTGTAATATATATATGTGTGTGTGTATATGTATGTGTATATATATATATGTGTGTGTGTGTGTGTATACTCCGCATTCAAAATTATTATGCAAATTATATTTTTCTCTGATTTACCTAAATAGTCGATGCAAGTGGCAGTGAGCATAATTTTTGAGTCATCAACCATTAGAGTATAATTCAAATGTTACTGAACAAACCTCCTAATGATAACGGTTTTTCAAAAATAAAAAACTTAAAATGCTTTTTGGCAGCAGAGAGATCCTTTTTCTTTCCCATATTGCTTGAAAATGGTGGTCTGCTTAATAATATGGAACATCCTTCTTTAGTAGTTTTATATAAAAACTAAATTAGAGAGAGAGAGAGAGAGAGACTGAGACTGCTTTAGGTAAGCAGTAAGTTCCTTCCTCAAATGTCTGACTTTCTGGTTCATCCTGAGAATGACAGAATTGCACTGCCCTCATTTGTTCACTCTTGTCACAGAAAAATTGAGGCACTGACCATTCCTACCTGAGCAGAACTTGTAATCCTATGCTCTCTGTTCAGATCTTAGAATCGTTTGTGGTTGACGATGAGCACTTCGTGAACACCTGCCGACTCCTCATTGGCGGCAGTGGTGCGCTGGTCTCCATGCCTCAGTACGAGTTCCACAGCATCTGTGATACCAAACTGGAAGACATAGGCAGGCGTATCATCAGCTACCAACAGGTGAGCATTGCCCAGTCCTGCCTACAGAGTGGCACATTGGTTTCTTCATACAGGGGTCTTTTGCAGCTAAGGGCCTGTTCAATTAATTTTTCTGCCAAATCTGAGTGGAGCGATATTGACTCTTCTTTTTGTAAAAAGCAGTCTTTACAAGAAAAGCTATGCCATACCAAGTTATTTTGTCTATTAGTCTCCATTGGAAAGCACCAGTGCCAGCAAGATATTTTTTTTTAATTTGTAGAAAGCAATAAATGCACTTACACCACGCTTGTGAAGAAATAACTTTGACTTAAATAATACCAAACTTATCCTACCGTTTTTGGTATGTACTACTCCTTATGTTTTGGAGTGCCTTGATTTGACAAATACCCAACTTATCATTTAAAATCGATTCTGAAGGACACAGGTAACTAATGTGACGAAGCTAAGACTGGTGAGGAGATGATGAACTGCAGTGTGACGGCTCGGTTCAGTTCTGCTCTTTCCACTTGCATGTTTAAGTATAAATGTTCATCAAAGCTTTATGAATAAAAGGCTAAAAACAGGGAAGGGGATGCAGGGCACCCCGTGAACTTTTCCATTTAGTTAACTAATACTTAGACGGCAGACGCTTTGTTTTTGCTTGAGTAACCCTAGTATTGTGTCCTGATGAACTTTATAAAATGCTAGGAAAATATTATTGTGAGAAGTTCTTATATTGAATTGTACTTCATATGGTAAGGATATGCTGCCGGATTCCGACATATTTAAACTAATGTACATTTCTGAAAATGAAAACTCTCAATTATTAGTTGACGATTTAACTACAAGCTTAAGAGCACATCTAACAAAGTGTCACCCAGTGCTAAAGTACTACTGTAATAATTATGAATTTGTAGTCTTCAAGATGCATGAAATCCATTTACACCATTAAGGGAATCCCTTAAGCAAATTCAGGCCACTTTTGTTTGTTTTTTTTTTTTTTTTTTTGATTAGGTGAAATAATTTGACGTATTTTTTGCTCATTGGGGGTCTGGTTTAGTATTATGTTTAGTCAATCAAAAGAGGGAGTACTTCATTTCAAAGCGTTATGCAATTTAAAATACACCACATCCCGTTATAATACTCTGATCCAAATATTCAGGTAATGTTGCATCTTGGGTTGAGTGGTCCGAGCCAACAGGTTTCCTTTTAGCATGGCAGCCACGTGCTTTGACATTTAAAGCATGACTGGCAATATTGCCTTTTTGCTCGTTTTAGCCCTTTTTAAATCACAACGGGCAGCAGTGAAGGTCAAGGAGTGGCGTTCATTGGACCTTCCTGATTCTTGTGTGCCTGGCAGGGCTGCACCAGTGGCACAGTCTGCTTGTAACCTGAAGTTTTTGTTCAGTTTGCTCAGGAGCTGAAGAGCAAAGCCTGGCCAACCTTCAAGTCGGCTACAACAAAGAGTCAGCCACTGAGTAGTCTCGATTTCTGCCCCACCAACTGCCACGTCAGTGTCATGCAGGTGTCCCACCCAAAAACCTCTACCTCAGCGGGACGCGCCTTCAGCATCCGGTTTGGACGCAAAAATTCATTCTTTGGATTAGACCCCGATCAGGGTAAGTGGCTTCTGGAAGCCGAGGCCAGGGGGCCGGCTGCAGTTACTTCAACCGAAATTAAAGCCGTCACCTGGGGGGCTTTATTTGATTTCTCAACTGTCTTCTTGATTGTCTTTATTTACTCACACCTCTGTTTGCCCACAGCTAATCTGAACCCGATGTCCCACGCACAGCACTGTATCACCACCATGGCAGCTCCCACCTGGACGTGCCAGCCAGCAGACAGTGACGATTTAGAGTGTCCAATGAGTCAGGAAGAAGGAGGGCTCAGTTTCCTACTCAAGCAGGATGACCTGGAGACTCAGGAGGCCTACTTGAAGCTCTTTACCAAGATGGACTTCGCCGTCAAAGAGATGAAGCAATATGTTGCCCAGATTGACGTGTATGTATCACTCCTAATGTTTGAGAAATGCCAGGTTTGTTTGTGTCCTATACCCATCACCAGAGGATAACATTCAGGACAGTGACCCAGAAATGGGTTTGGGTTAACCTCCCTGATTGGAGCAGTAGTTTTTCATGGAGCAATGGGCTTCTTGACCCTTCAGATCATATTCATCAGCCTGAAGAGGTGATGAATCCTGTTGATCACTTCAAAATGGCAGCACAGAGATTGGTGCGACATTGCTTTATGTCTGGGACTTCAGAAATAAAGAGTACATGTGTGATTTATTAGTTAAAAAATACTTTTGTGGCTAAGGGCCTTGGGACAACCCTTCTTGGATGTGCAGGCAGATTATCATGTATACATTCATTTTCCACCGCTTATCTGAAGTTGAGTCTTAGTAGCGATGTCCATACAGCCCTCTTCCCCAATGACACTTGACAACTCATATTGTGGGATCCCAAGGCATTCCTGGGCAATCCTTCCAGTGAACCCTGGGTCTTCCCCGGGGTCTCCTCCCAGCTGGTCATGCCTCCAGAGGGAGGCACATCAGATGTCCAAACCACTTCAATGATGCGGAGCAGAGGACGGGCCTTTGCTTCATTAGGGGCCTTGAATTGCTGTTTGTCTGACCCCCTTCACCTTGGCACCAGTTTGCATTATGAGGTTCTTCCATGAGCATCTGCTCCAGAAAACAAAGTTGCCAGGGGTACACAGACCCACTTCAGATCACCTAACCCTAACCCTCTCCACCACGATAATGTGGAGATTCAGATGAGCAGTAGCTCTTATTTAAAAGAGAAGCAAGTCCTTGTAAGGCAAGGTGGTATAAAAAGTGCAGACCTTTTCTCATCGCATATTTCTCGCCTCAGCCTCCTCTCTTCGATCACTGAGCCTACCCAGTCAGATGAATGTGAACCCCCTTCTTCAGAAGAAGCTCCCACCTCTGCGTTGGTGAGTGAAGAAGGAGACCTGGACAAGGCTGAGCAGGGCGGGAGCAAGCGGGTCTGCTTCAAAGTGTCCGAAGATGACCAGGAGGATTCTGGACATGACACCATGAGCTACAGGGATTCGTACAGGTACGAGATGCAGCAGGAATCTAGAAGAGGCACTGGGACGGCCCGAGAAGATAGTCAGACGTGTGTTTGGGGTCACATCTTGGTTTGTTCTTGTCTTTCTAGTGAATGCAACAGCAATCGGGACTCTGTGCTCTCATACACAAGTGTGCGCAGTAACAGCTCCTACCTTGGCAGTGACGAGATGGGATCAGGTGAGCAGGCAAGGATGAGGGATCACTAAACACTCTTTTTACTTGGGGTTGTAGTGCAAGTGGCATCACCACCATAACACTTAAAGGGCAACTCTGTCTCAAGTGTTAGCCAACATTGAACATTTGGTTCCCCAGAATAGAATTCTGAAGACAAGTGTAATTACCTGGGAGAGGGGAAGTCTGGTGCATCAGGTGCAGTTTGTCAGCTAAGTCCATAACTGAATTACTAATTGACTTTTACAGATAATGAATTGCCGTGTGACATGCGGATTTCCTCTGACAAACAGGACAAACTGCATGGCTGTCTGGAGCACCTCTTTAATCAGGTAACCATCGCCTCTCATCTGTGCTGACGAGCGTGCTCTCGGCCTGATGGCGTGACACATCTCCAACTTCTGCTTTATCCAGGTCGAGTCCATCAACTCTCTCCTCAGAGGCCCAGTTCTTAGCAAGGCATTTGAAGAAACCAAGCACTTCTCAACAGAGAACAGCACACAAGGTGAATGCCGAATGTGACCAGGCCACTAACACAATTTGCTTTAAATGCAGCCAATTTTTTTTTTTAATAATTTTTTAAATCGTTACCTCTCAACCCAGAGCTTCGACACACCGATGACTGGACAACAAAATGCCGTACCATCATACACAAGAACATTCAGGAGGACCCGTGGAATCTTCCCAGCTCTATCAAAACACTGGTGGAGAACCTGCAGAGTCTGGTGGATAGTATGTGGCACATTTCTATCTATCTATCTATCTATCTATCTATCTATCTATCTATCTATCT
>JANRMT010062855.1:6361635-6423940 GCA_026402145.1 Polypterus bichir lapradei
TATCTATCTCTCTGTCTATCTATCTCTATCTATCTCTCTATCTAATTCTGCCAACTACTCTCTCTCTCTCTATCCTAACCTGAAAACTGTTCCAATGGTGTAGTACAATGGCTGACCCTGTGCTGTAACCCCCAAAGGTTATATGAAAAGACATATAAAAAATAAATACCAAAAATGATGTAGCACTCTGTCTCTTGGTGCCATGCCATCCTGTAAATATGGTGGACACTTGGCATACTTTTAGGTCTCATTTGTACCACACATTCTTGTTTGTATTTGGTAATCTTCTCACCAGTGGTGCCAAGATACATGAAGAGTAGCTAAAAGAACACACATGCAAGTATATTTCAAAATCTCTAATTATTAAAACAAATCCAGACCAGTGAATCCATTTTGTGAAATCATATACAGAGAAAACTACTGCTTGCCATGGAAAGAAAAGACTTTTACACTGTGAGGAGAATTTCCGTCGAAATCTCATCTCTCCAGTCTGCCATCATTGTTTCCATTCTGGACGGCCTTTATCCTCATCTTCATTAACCCTAAGTGTGACTTGGGTTCGGAAATTCTGTGCAATTCCAGTTATACCCCAGTCACGCTGGGGGGCAACACATAATCGTCTGCTTTATAGTGTTAAGCCAGAATAACTCTTAGGAAAGTGCACTGGGCTGTGCCGTGGCACAGTGGTAGCGCTGCCGCCATCTACCACCCCCCAGTAAGGTGAACAGGATTTGCATCCCGGGTCGTCCCTGCATGGAGTTTGCATGTTCTCCCCGTATCTGTGTGGACCCCTTCCAGGGTGCTCCAGGTTTCCTCCCACAGTCCAATGACATGCAGGCTAGGAGGACTGGCAATGCT
The DNA here is from genome assembly GCA_026402145.1 of Polypterus bichir lapradei. Taxonomy (NCBI): domain Eukaryota; kingdom Metazoa; phylum Chordata; class Cladistia; order Polypteriformes; family Polypteridae; genus Polypterus; species Polypterus bichir. Next base: position 6,362,494 of record JANRMT010062855.1, read on the forward strand.
AAATTGACCCCAATGTGTGGTTTGTGTGTGTGTGTGTTTGCCATGTGAAGGGACAGGTGACCTTGTGCCCTGTGTTAGCTGGGATAGGCTCCAGCACCAAAACCCCCCAAAGGTGACCCTGTTCAGGATTAAACGGGTAAATAAATGACTAAACGTATTCTGCCATCTAGTGGATGAGATAACATCATACTGCCAAAAAACATGAATATTTCTGTTTTCTGTCACTTTATGGCAACGCTAAGGTAACTCATCAATATTCATGAGTGGGGTGGAGCCTCCAACAATGAAACACTGTTAAGGCTGTTTTAGAACGAACTGAAGCTGAACCATTGCTAGAATGGAGCGATAATGACCACCACGTGAATTGGTCATCAGATGTTAATGCCGAAAGTGAAACAGATGCTTTAACCATCACCATACGACCAAACTGCCATGATATGCCCAGTGAGTTTGGTCTTGTGAAGCTTCAGTTTTGTGTGACAGCACCTGCATGACAGAAAGACAAAGTAATTAAGATAAAGTGCAAAAGATAAACAAGTCAGCCCCCTAAGCGCTGCTCACCATGCGGCAACTGTCTGTGTCTGGGCCTTCTGCCCACAATAACACAAGGGGCGCGTTGATCATGTGGGTTGGGCACAGTCATCCTACCCTCTGGAATGCTAGCAGTATAAAATATGAGAAAAGTGTGTAAAGAATCACATGTCTGCTGTCCTGATCTTAACATCGGGCGGTGTGTTGGCAACCGTCACACAAAGGACGTGTACTAAATCTGTATCCGTACAGCAGTGGACCCTTCTCTCCTACTGTATGTATGCTGATGTTTTAGGATTTATAGCTTTCTGTTACACATAATAACTTTTTTTTTTTCCCCCAACGTTTTTGATTCATTTTTCCTGGAGTGAGTGCAGCGCTAAGGAGGTTGAAAGCCTATAGTTAACTATGTGATGCTGTATCCTGCATAGATCTGGTAGATGACGATTATGGCCAAAAAACCACAGAATGAAGCACAACCCACTTTGGGCTCCCTCTGCCCCTGAAAATCTCGTAACCCGTTTCTTAATTGTTTTTTGACAGATGGAAAGAATCAGCTGCTTCTGGCGCTGCTGAAGTGCACGGGTAAGTGACAGGAGTGGCCAGAGTATGTCACTGTGGTTTGGAGTGAAGGGGGATCAGCAGGACTTGACTAACTGATCGACTAGGATTAGGCCCGCCTCTGTAACTAGTGCCTGGCACAGAGAGCCTAGTGCCATCTGGGCACAATAAAAGTAACAGATGGCATCTGGAAGTGGCCGTACATCAAATTGGCAGTGACAGGTATCTGGTGGCAGCAGCAAGCCATCAGTTTGGGGTCTGCTTTGAGAGTCTTATATGAATATGTTGAATGTTACAGATACCAACCTGCAGCTGCGCAGGGATGCCATTTTCTGTCAGTGTCTGGTGGGCTCCATGTGTGCCTTGTCCGAGCAGCTGCTGGCAGCCCTTAACCTTCGCTACAACAATGGCGGTGAATACGATGAAGAGAGCAAGGAAGTCAGCAGGAAGTGGCTCGAGCAAATCGCTACCATCGGCGTGCTGCTCAGCTTTCAGTCCATGTTGTCCCCGCACGTGGTAAGAAATCCACCTGTTCAATTACTCTACATTTCGCTTGTCTTTCTTTTAAGGGGAAAAGAACATTAAAAGAGCGTTGAGTGTTAATGAAGGGTCCTGCATGCAGGTCACCTCCTGGCCAGTGTTGTTTAAGAGCGTCTGATCTGCAGCAAAATAAACGAACCTCATACGTGTAACGCTAAGCAGCCGACATGTGACCGGAGGTGCAGCATTTCCTTCTTCATATGCTTGAGTAGGCTTGATATGCTCAATAGCCAGCAGTCAGACCACCTATACTTCAAAACACACAGGTCACCCACCTGCAGCTAAGCATGCTCAGGGCCTTGTCAGTACTTGGATGGGAGACCATCTAAGAAAAGTTTGGATTGCTGCTAGAAGAGGTGTGGGTGGGGCCAGCAGGGGGCGCTGACCCTGTGGTCTGAATGAGGATCCTAACACTCTGCTGTAAACATGGCGTTGTGCTTCAGATGAGTCTTTAAACTGAAGTCCTGACTCTTTTTGGTCATAAAAGACCCCTGAGCATCCTTCATAAAGACTTGGGTATATATCGAAGTTCTGGCTAAACTGCCCACCACATCATAGTTGTTCTGGCCCCCTAATCATCCCCTGTCTGTAATCGGCCATCTCTCTCACCAGACAACTGATGTGTGGTGAGCGTACTGACGCAAAAAATGGCAAGTAGATGCTACACATTAGAGTTAGTTGACGTGGCTTCGTAATGTAAAGAATTATTATTATTACTATTAACTCATACCTTGCAATCTTTCAGAAAGAAGAACGCATCATGCTTGAAGACATGAAGGTGGCGCTGCTGGACTTGAGTAAAGTTAGTATCTGCTTTCGTCAGCTTGAAGACGAGTGGCGGGTTGCCAGTAAGTACGCTTAGGTTGGATGGCCTCTGCCTTAATCTGCATTCTGATTGGAGGACCAAGAAAAGCCCCCCATTGCTCACATCTTTCATTATCTGGAGCTTAGGCAAGAGTTGTGATGTGATGGCGTTGAGATCTCTGGGTGGACTTTTTTCTTGTCCTCCAAGTCCTCTCGTTATGATGAAGGTGGACAGTTTCTTATGGTTATGCTGTTTTGTTTTTTTTTTTTTTTTTTTTTTTTTTTTTTTATCCTCACCAGACACCTCAATCTGTTACCAAGTCGAAGGGGGACGACAGGCTTTGAAGATCATCTTTTACCTGGACAGTTGCCACTTTGCTGAGCTGCCCACCAAGTTTCAGAACGGGGGTACTCTGAGGCTGCACACTGTGCTCTTCACCAGGGGTATGTCTGCACCGAATCCACACACCTCATTAGGGGCTGACATTGTTACAGCTCCTTTCAAAATGGCCAAACCCAAAACTCACATGACACAAGCCCCTTCAGACCATAGTGGGGCAAAAGGGATTTATTGGAGCCATGTTTCAAATTCTTGTGCCATTTGCTTGCTTCTGAATACCAAGTGCTGTAGAAGCATCATGGGGATGTGAGCAAAAAAGCACTCGGTCGTATTCTGTGTGCTTCCAGTAGGCCTGGAGAGCCACATAGACATAGTCCACTGTCTGACCACAAGATGTTTACGTTGTGCAGCCACGAAGAGCCTGCCTTGTGAAGATTATTCTAATGGCTGACAATCAGCATTTACATTTTGTGAAACCAAAAGATTGGGTAGCAGTGCAAGTATGATGCCATACGTAGTTCCCTCTGTGTGTCTGCCATCTTGTATTTCTGGTGTAGCCAATGGTGACAACGCCAAAAGGTTGGATAGTGATGCAACTATGAAGCCATAATTTCCTCTGTGTGCCTGGTGCAGCCAATGGGAAGTGACGCTCGGTGTAGTGGCCAATGGCAGGTGGCACTCAGTGCAGTGGCCAATGGCAGGTGGCGCCCAGTGCAGTTGGTGGAACTTGAGAGCTGTGCGAGTTTTTGGTTGCTCATAATCAACTGCTATGTGTGCTTCTTGTGTTTGACAGCAGAATGTTAACGTGTCACTCGTGTCTTTTCAGCTATGGAGAAACAAGAAGCTTCTCCAGACGTTGCTGCCTCAGAGGAGTTTCAACAGCAGATCAACGCGGCCTCGATGGAAAGGCTGACGTCTTACTATCGCAAGCTCAGGTAAAGATTGTGAAGTTTGGACCACGTGGTAGGTTTGTGAAGTTGGGGAGTTAAGGTGGGATTTGCCACTGCACAGCACAACACAACACATAATGGCAGTCAAAAGTCTCTTCGTAATTTACGTGGGCTGCATTGTACCTCCAGAGCTGACTATTGTTGCTTCTCATCTTCCCAACACTCTGGCCTGATGTTTCTTGGGAAAGGAAAACTCAACCCTTGAGTAATCTCAATCTCTTTCAGCACTGGAGTCTCACAGTGCGGCCATCACGCTTGACGTTTGCTTGTGTTTTTGTCTTGCTGCAGGGGCTTTTACTTGGAGAGATCGAAATTAGCCACAGACTACAACACCACCGTTGTCAAAGTTGATCAGGTAGGGTGGCACGCTCATGGAGCCCACCTTTGAGTCTGTGCTTGTGCTTCTCAAACACACACCTCAAGGTGGCTTATCGTGTGACAATGTGTGTGGCTTCTGTCACTGGGCAGATGTGCTGACTGACGGTACATGAAGTGCTTTCGTCTGGCAGGCTTTGTGTAGGAATGGAAGTTTGACGTCCGTGAAGCCAAACTTGTTTGAGAGCTTTTAGATTTGCCTGTCTGTTTACCAGCTGACGCAGATTTCTCATAACTTGTATGAATGGGGGCTTTGAAAGTAGACCAGTCTCATTTCCACGTTTGGTAAAGTTGCCCCTTAATCTGTTTCTCTTACCAGCTACTGCGCCCCCTTAATGCCATGGAGGAATTGTTCAACCTGATGCAGTCATACGTTGGCGTGAGGCAGGCCTCAACGGGAAATACGAGCAGCCAGCCCCCTGGGATCAGCCTGCTGCCGATCTCCTCGGAGTTCTGTAACCGGCTGGGAGCGTGTCACATATCCTTGTGTGCAACGGGGATGCAGAGGTAAGGGTGACGTCATCGCGTGTGCTATGTGGCCCTCCAGACCACTCGCTCCCTCCATTTTCAATGTTGTTTCATGTACAGCGCCCTCTGTTTTGTTTCTGACAAATTCACATTTTTCTTCCTCGATATCCCCCCCCACCCCGTGTTGCTCACTTTAAAGTTACAAATCAAACAATTCAGACATCGTGATTAAAGTGCACGTTGTAGACTTTCATGTAAGGGAATCAGCACACAGTTTGGTCGCACAACACTTTTTTTGCATTGGGGTGTACCATAATGTTTGGGACAGTTGGTGTCCCAGGTGTTTGTGATTCCTCAGGTGGGTCTCATGGCTTCATCAGATACCTCAGCCTGCTTCTACCTTTTAGAGTCTGTAGTGGCCATTATTGATCACAAGGCTGTGCCAATGAAAGGCAAAGCAGCCATTATGAGGCTGAAAAAGCCATTGGAGACCTCAGTAAAATCTTAGGATGTCTAAATCAACTGTCAGGAATATCACTAATAGGGAAGAACTCACTGGTGGACTCAGTAATCGCAAAGGGACTAGTAGGCCAAGGAAGACCTCCACTGCTGAGAACAAAAGACTCCTCAACTATGGTCAAGTAAAAGCCCACAACACCTGTCTGACAGATCAGAAACAGTCTTCAGGGTGCCAATGTGTGTGTGTGTGTGTGTGTGTGTGTGTGTGTGTGTGTGTCAGTGTGTCAGAGACGACTATCAGCAGAAGACTTCATGAACAGAAATACAGAGGACACACTGAAAGATAGAGACCACAAAAACAGGATTGGACAGATTACAGTTTGGGGAAGAGGGAACCTGCAGAATTCTGGGTAAAGGTCATGTGGACAGATGAGACAAACATGAAACTCATCAGAAAGTGTGGAGACGAGAAGGAACTGCCTAAATCCAAAACAGACCACCTCATCTGTTAAACATGGCGGTGCTATGCGGGTGTTATGTCTTGGGTGTGTAGAAACATCTGATCTGCTCAAACACAGAGGTCATGCTGCAAGATGGAGACCACAAAAACAGGACGACCAGGCTACAGTTTGGGGAAAAAGGAGCCTGCAGAATTCTGGGTAAAGGTCTCTTGGACAGACAAGACAAAGATGAACCTTGTCAGAGTGATGGCGAGAGCAGAGTGTGTAGATGACAAGAAACTGCCCGAGAGCCTAAGTAGACCTCCTCATGTGTTAAACATGGTATTGCTGCGGGTGTTACATTATGGCCATGCATGGCTGCCACTGGTCCTGACACACTTGTCTTCATTGATGATGGAACTGCTGATGGCACAATGAATTCTGAGGTGTGTAGAAACATCTGATCTGCTTGAGTTCCAGTAAAGACCCCCAAACTCAGTGGACGGCACTTCATCCTACAACAAGGTGATGAGCCAAATAGACTGCTGCGGCCACACAGGAGTTTATGAAAGCTACAAAATGGAAAATTCTGGAATGGTCAAGCCAGTCACCCGATTGAGCAGGCCTTCCATATGCTGAAGAGAAAACTTAAGGGGACAAGCCCCCCCCCCCCCAAAAAAAAAACAAGCAGGAGCTGAAAGTGAATAATAGCATTAAGAATTCTTTAGTAATATAAACGTATATTTTCATACTAAGTGGGGAGCCACTTCAGCCACCACTAATGTGCAGCGTCCACCTGGATGATGAGACGGCAGCCATTTTTGTGCCAATACACTTGCCACACACATCAGCTGTTAGATGGTGAAGGTGTGAGAGAGAGACAATTAGGGACAGGGGATGATTAGGGGTCTAGCATGACCAGGCCGTGGTGGGGGGTGGTTTGGGACAGGACATCGAGATACACCTCACTCTTTATGAAGGATGCCTGGGGATCTCTTATGAACCCAGAGAGTCAGGACCTCAGTTTTTGTGTGTCCTCTGAAGGATGCCGCCATTTTTATTTATTTTTTTTTTATAACGGTGTCCCCGTCACTGCACTGGGGCTTTGGGATCCACATTCAGACCACAGGGTAAGCGCTAGCCTCACCCACACTTCTTCCAGCAGCAGCCCAAGCTTTTCCTAGGTTGTCTTTCATCCAAGTTAGCTGCCCCTTTCCATGCCTGCTTTTCTTCTTCGCCATGCTTGTTGTCAAGAGTAGCCGCTTATGTTGTGTGTCTTTATTCCTGCCCAGGTGCAGCCTCAGCGTGTCTCTGGAGCAAACTATGATACTGGCACGAAGTCATGGGCTGCAACCCCGCTGCATCATGCAGTCCACCGACATTATGAGGAAACAGGTAAAAGAGCACGGGATGACAGAGTGTGTTTGTTCAGCCGACGTCTTCTCGATTTTGCACAATTAAAAAACAAATTGGGGGCTACAGTGAAATTGTAGAAAGTTGCTTGGAGTGCTGACAGAATCGGGACAGCTGTTTGAGATGCCAAGGCTTTAACGGTGCCAGGTAAAGCTTGTGCTGGCATCTTGGCCTACTTTCTTTTTCGCTTCTTGACTTGTTTCTTTCATCCATTAGGGTGCCAGAGTGGAAATAACAGCCAAGAACTTGAAGGTGATGGACCAGATGCCTCCCAATGCCCCCCGGTATGTATTCCCATTTAGGGCAGGCTATCCATCAAGTGCTGGTCGGATCCGCTCCTGTTCTTTCGTGCTTTTTAGATGCAGAAGTGTGCATCCTTGGTGTGGTGTGGGTTGAAAGTGGTCTTTCCGCTGAGCCTACAGGCCCACCATGAGATGCCCTCTGACTTGGGTTCTCCTTGTTCATTCTCCTCTGTCTTTCATCTTTCAGGCTCTTTCGTTTATGCCTGCCCCCCGTGGATGGAGATTTGTGAAGGGGGCTACGGTGGACTTAGTAGTGATAAGGAGAGGTGTCTTGGGGGGGCAGATCGAGGCACACACGTCCTCTTCTGCTGTGGCACTGAAGACGAGCTCGGCCCGGCCCGGCCTGCATCTGCCGCTGTGATGCGCCATTGGGTGGCGGGCGCCCAGAAGGCCTGGCCTTGGCCTGAAACACTTAGTAATCCCCACTGGTGTCTGCAAAATGCTTGACATATTTATTTGGACTTTTATTTAATTTTATTTTAGTGTTTTATACTAGGAAGTATTCTTCAACATCATTCCATTTAAAAAAAGAAAACACTGGATAAAAAGAACAGGAAGAGAAAGACGGGATGGGATGAGCCCTCAGGTGGATCTCGAGAGTTGAAGTTCACACTGAGACGTCACTGACATTTCGTTTCTGCGCAAACCCTAACTGCTTGTCTGGTTTTGTTTAACGAGTTTGGACCAACGGTAGGGGGTCCTTAACTTTAGTGTTCTGCTCTCAAAGGACGACATCCTCGCCATTGGCACACCAGGGAGGAGAAGGACACAAGTGCCCGCTGTTTTCCATGTTTGTCACTTGTGCCCCCCTTTTTGGAGTTCATGTTCACCTCGCGCTCTCATTTTTTTTTCCATCCCTTTGGCCTCACTCTTTCAGTTCTCATTCGTGTTTCGGTTTGTCGTGGCCCCTGTTCTCACTGTTTTAGATGTCAAAGTGAAGCGAGTTTGGAGAAGAGAGGACAGAACGGTGCGAGTGGATGGCATGCCATCATGCTTCGGTTTCCTCCCCTTCGAACCCTCACGTGCCTTAGCAGGATTTTAGCCGAGCACCAAGTGCCTCCTGCCAGCTGCCTTCTCTGCAGGACATTTCATTTCAAAAGGGGTATGGAGGTTCTGGTAGCCATGATGTTTGCTACTTTGCTAAAAGTACTGTACCCTACTGTTCACTTTTGCACGTCTTTAGCTTCAGGCCGAGTCTTATCATCTCGTTTTGGGGGCGATGCATTGTGTTGATCCCTCAAGAGCTCTGCGCTGTGGTTCATACGTGGTGACGCCGGAGTCCACGGCGTGACGCCATGTAGATCAGTTGGGACTGAGTGGGCCGGCTGTACTCCATCACTCTGGGGACCTCAAGATGCTCCGTTTGACATCCTCATGGCCGTACTGTATAAGGGTATCTCTTCAGAAGTGACACCTCGGGGGACACGTCCGCCGATTCGACGCTTAAGGGCATTTCAGGACTTGCGTTTTACTTTTGTAAGGCCGCCTCCTTTTGCACAAGCACTGTGACTAACGGACTTTGTGTTGGAAACTTCAAAATTCAGCGCGGCTCGCGTGGAGGCAGAGTCGGGATTTTAGTTTTCTGGTTGCAGTATTTCATCACTAAATATTTTTGTATGTTTTTTTTTTTTTTTTTTTTTCCATCAATTGTAACCTTTTATGTGCATTCCTAAATTTTATTATGTTCTAACATGGACTTTTTATTATTATTATTTTAATATAAGACATATGGGGCATTTCTTTGAGTCTTGTGGGTGCTGGCAGCCATCGACACGACTGTCCGGCAGAGCACTTCTGACAAAGCAAGAAACAGAGTGGACGTGGGGGCTTCAGTAAGCGTCTTGTTGTTGTAAATAAGGTCGCCACCCGTGTCTGTAGGCTTTGATTTGCCCACTGATGCTGTACAGAAAGTTTCTATGTTTTCAAAACTTGTAACGTGTTAAGTTAACTTGGTTTGCTGGCTAATAAAAAATTTTATTTAGAGACGTCAAGGAGTCACTTTTGGGAGGTTTGTCCCCTTTTAAAAGAGGTTGGTGTCGGACCCCGTTCAGATGTGTGGTCTTCGCGGTAACATCACTCTGCTTGTGGTTTTTCCAGCTGTGATCCCAAAAGAGGGGAGGGGCTGTGACCCCCCGTCTCTGGTCACTTGGTGACATTACTCTTGTCCCTCATATCTTTACTGATAGAACCATATAACAGACAGATTGTTTGTTTGAAAGGCGCTATATAACATAAATAGGATGAAAGGCACTATATAACAGTCAAAAAGCAGTATATAACAGATAGATGAAAGGCTCTATATAACATAGGATGAAAGGCACTATATAACATAAATGGCACTATACAGACAGAGATGTAAAAAGCACTATATAACATACAGTAGATGGATGACAGCAATATGTAACAGATGGATAGAAAGTCACTATATAACATAGATCGACAGATGTGAAAGGCTCTATATAACAGATATTTATGAGGGTAAACCAAAACATAAAGGCATTTTGACAATGACACGGTAACTGCAACTGATGCGAGCTGACAGAACAAGACGCTCGTGGTGGCTTATGGGTAATGTGGACAGGCTCCGCGCAGCGCTCTACCGTTACTGTAGTTGACTTCAGGGTCAGATGAAGATGGACGCTCCGCAGTGGGACTTGCAGCTTTTTTTGAACAACACGCCATCATGAAATTTCTTTGGGCAGAGCTGCCGAAATTCACTGAAGGACGTTGGCTCAGTTACAGAAGTGACAATGGCGGGACTCGATGAAAGGTTGATGAGTGGGAAGGAGGAGTGTAACCGACGAAGTTCAATCTGGTCGACCATCAGCTTCGCACACACAAGCCCACGCCGCCATGGCGAATGTCTTCATCACAGAGACCAATGGCTCATGTTGCCTGCTGTTTCTGCACATTTGGGTGTCGGCTAGGGGTCCGCACAAAGACTTGTGGGATGGGGGGGGTACCGTAAAGTATATGGAAGATTTTAGATTCTGATTTGCTCTACTTTGTTACTCCCTGAGGGGAAGTTGTCCTTGCGTGTGACCTTTTGGGGGTCCGAGGGCAGGGTCGGCCATTGTACAGCATCCCTGGAGCAGTTTTCAGGTTATAATGCACGTGTATAAGAAATTCAGACCTTTTTTTGCTTTAGCTTTAAATACTTTTTTTTTATCAATGACATTTTTTCAGTGCCATTTTCTTTCAGTTCTCTCCACATACTGACAACTGATGATCAGTGGTGAGGACACGAGTGCAAATGTCACACTGGATGCCAGCTTGTCTGCTTATCAGCAAGTAATGGCTTCATAAACCAGAAATGTTAATAATAATAATACATTTTATTTATACAAGGTGCCTTTCTAAGAAATCAAGGACACCGAACAAACAATAAATAAATAAAAGACACAATTCGCAATGACACAAAGACACAATGTTAACAATGAAGAGTCGATTAAGCAGCAGGGTAAAAAAAACAAAGTCACTGCCACGTCCCCACGCTGTAAACCTCACGACTACACGATACTCGATACAAAATAGCAAAGGAAAAGGGCCACCTCATTAAATGATGGGACCACCTAAAGGCCAAAAATGACAAAACAGACAGAAACATGCAACATTTTCCAGGTGAGTAGGGTGGACAAGCTGGATTGGCTGCAATTGTTGTAATCTAATGAGGGGGTGTGGCACCACTCATGGGGGCGGGATGACCTTTCACTCAAGAAATCCCAGAGTGAATTCTGCCCGTCACTTTGGACATTTCTTTAATCAAGCATTTCCCTTGGCTGTTCGTGTCACGGCTCAAAGCCCCCTCAGGAGCGGCCGCAATGTCTTTATAGTTGTTGATTGCAATTTGGAGTTCTTTGCACCAGAAGGAAAAATCAAGAATCCACCTTAATGAATAGTTAAGTTACTACGTGTCTGTCTGTGTGTATGTATCTGCCCTGTTGCTATATCTCTGTCATTCCAACAAATGGTGCATCAAACATTTGTAGTAATGAAATGTATTTGTCATTCCAACAGATGGTGTGTCAAACATTTGAAGTAATGGAATGATAAATGCAATGCATTTCATTACTTCATTATAAAATAAATTCCAGCAGATGGTGCACTGCAAATGTTTATGCTGAAGAGGCCGTGTTGATCTGTTGATTTCTCAGATTCCCACCCATCTGCGATGGGCAACAGAATTAGTCTGCCTTAAAGGACAAGTGTCATGAGTGGCAGTCTGGTTGCTATGTCTTATTCATTCCAACAGATGGTGCATCACAAACATATTAACACTAATTTTAGGAATCCCATACCAAAAGGCATATAACAGCCTTGTGCATTGTACTTATCGATCCAACAGATGGCACATCAGAAGCATTTGTAGTAACACATTTCATCACTGCAAATATTTGTGAGGTGCCTTCTGTTGGAATGACAAATCCAATTCATTGTATTACTCCCTGCATTTCAAAACACATTACGAAAGGTGGCGCACTTCAAACGTTAACGCTGAGGTCGCCGTTGATTTCGGCTCGTCTCGGACAGCAAGCGCAGCTACTTTTGTGTATTCAAACACCTCCCGAAAATAACAAGATTAGATAAGCCGCCATATTTCCTCCTCTCCGCCTCCTCTTCATCATCACTTCAGTTGAGAGTGAAGCCCCTTCCTTTACTGATGAGCAGGTGAGACTCCCACCGTACTCTGCACGTGCAGCACTGGAGACCCCCATACAGCAAACCTTCGTCTCCACGCTTTTCCATGTGTTTGCTCAGCGGAAACTTTAAGCCAAAGCGACTTACAAAAGGGGTCACCCACCTGGACGTGTCTGCTACTCGGGAGGCGTCACCTTTAAAGGGAACGTTAACGGGAAACTCACGATGAGCAGAGAGTGGGCTTCGTATGCTGTGGCCACATCGATGATGATGATGATGGAGGAGTCTGTTTTAGCCCCAATAAGCTAACACGTTCATGGAATGGGAGGTCTCAGATTGTAGGCAGACCCCCGAATAGAAACTCGGGCTGTTGGGTTGAACGGTGTGAAGGCGTGGAGTCTCCTGACCCTGCGTGTGTGCGTCACGTGAGTGTCTTTATGTGACAACTTTAAGAAATGTGACGGAGACACTGAAGCCCTAAGCTTCAAGACATGAAGTGTGTGTGTGTGTGTCTGTGTGTGTGTTTGTTATCAACTTTATATGTTTTGTATGAACTGTTTGCTTTGAATTTCACAAAAACTTGTGAAGCAAAGACACTTGGACTGTGCGATTTTTTTGTTGTACACGAGTCGTCCCTTTAAAAGCTCAAACCTTCCCAGTCGCTGGAAACCCCTCGGCCAGCGCAGCTCCGCCTCGTAATGTTTTCCTGTTACTGCCTTCTGAGATTTGACAGGTAAGAAAGACCGCAGTTTTGAATTAACGGTGTCCGCCTTTCTGATCACGGGGCCCGACTGTGCCGACTGCAGACTGGCACGGGACCTTACTGACCGTGCAAGCTTCTCATCTCCATTCTTGCCACAGATGCCGTTGAGCTACAGGATCGCCACCAGAGGGCAGCAGATCGATAAAATGACGGCTGCTGTCGACTGCCCAGAGCGGTCTTGAAAACATGGGTGGTTTGTAGGGGGCTGTGGTCTTAACAGGCTCATCAGGCCTTCAGCTTTTGCCAGCAGACCACGAAAACCTGGCAGGGTTAGGTGATTGTGTGCTGTCGGTGCTCTCCTCTCTCAGTTTTGTGTTTCATGGCAAGATGTCGCTCTCCTGCTTTAGTCTGTCTGGAAAGAAGCGGGCCCAGGCTTTGGACGACTTGACCTTTGGAGCCATTTGCACTTCCTCACCCTGCTGCTGTCTTGTTTGCTTACCCAGATCTGCTGTTGGCCTACGGATAAATGACTTCATTGGCGCTGCCACTTGACAGTAAAATGTCACAAGGCTTTGCACTCCATTGCAACCCAAGGGCAGCCGGGGTGACAGCTTGGCAAAGTTAGGGCACAGCTCTCCGGCCTGTTCTGTCTTACAGTTTCAGGGCATTCACGGAGCCTGACATCTAGATAGATAGGAAAGGTGCTATATAATATATTTACAGATAGATAAGTATAAAAAGGCACTAAATAATAGAGAAACACAGATAGGTGTCAAAAGGCGCTCTATAATAGAAGTGACAGACTGACAGATAAGCTTAAAAGGCGCTATATAATAGATAAACATACATACAGTGCATCCGGAAAGTATTCACAGCGCATCACTTTTTCCACATTTTGTTATGTTACAGCCTTATTCCAAAATGGATTAAATTCATTTTTTTCCTCAAAATTCTACACACAACACCCCATAATGACAACGTGAAAAAAGTTTACTTGAGATTTTTGCAAATTTATTAAAAATAAAAAAATTGAGAAAGCACATGTACATAAGTATTCACAGCCTTTGCCATGAAGATCCAAATTGAGCTCCGGTGCATCCTGTTTCCCCTGATCATCCTTGAGATGTTTCTGCAGCTTCATTGGAGTCTACCTGTGGTAAATTCAGTTGATGGCACATGATTTGGAAAGGCACACACCTGTCTATAGAAGGTCCCACAGTTGACAGTTCATGTCAGAGCACAAACCAAGCATGAAGTCAAAGGAATTGTCTGTAGACCTCCGAGACAGGATTGTCTCAAGACACAAATCTGGGGAAGGTTACAGAAAACTTTCTGCTGCTTTGAAGGTCCCAATGAGCACAGTGGCCTCCATCATCCGTAAGTGGAAGAAGTTCGAAACCACCAGGACTCTTCCTAGAGCTGGCCGGCCATCTAAACTGAGCGATCAGGGGAGAAGGGCCTTAGTCAGGAAAGTGAGCAAGAACCCGATGGTCACTCTGTCAGAGCTCCGGAGGTCCTCTGTGGAGAGAGAAGAACCTTCCAGAAAGACAACCATCTGTGCAGCAATTCAACCTTAATCATGGTAGAGTGGCCAGACGGAAGCCACTCCTTAGTAAAAGGCACATGGCAGCCCGCCTGGAGTTTTCCAAAAGGCACCTGAAGGACTCTCAGACCATGAGAAACAAAATTCTCTGGTCTGATGAGACAAAGATTGAACTCTTTGGTGTGAATGGCAGGCGTCACGTTTGGAGGAAACCAGGCACCGTTCATCACCAGGCCAATACCATCCCTACAGTGAAGCATGGTGGTGGCAGCATCATGCTGTGGGGATGGAACTGGGAGACTAGTCAGGATGAAGGGAAAGATGACTGCAGCAATGTACAGAGACATCCTGGATGAAAACCTGCTCCAGAGCGCTCTTGACCTCAGACTGGGGCGACGGTTCATCTTTCAGCAGGACAACGACCCTAAGCACACAGCCAAGATATCAAAGGAGTGGCTTCAGGACAACTCTGTGAATGTCCTTGAGTGGCCCAGCCAGAGCCCAGACTTGAATCCGATTGAACGTCTCTGGAGAGATCTTAAAATGGCTGTGCACCGACGCTTCCCATCCAACCTGATGGAGCTTGAGAGGTGCTGCAAAGTGGAATGGGCGAGACTGGCCAAGGGTAGGTGTGCCAAGCTTGTGGCATCATATTCAAAAAGACTTGAGGCTGTAATTGCTGCCAAAGGTGCATCGACAAAGTATTGAGCAAAGGCTGTGAATACTTATGTACATGGGATTTCTCAGTTTTTTTATTTTTAATAAATTTGCAAAAACCTCAAGTAAACTTTTTTCACGTTGTCATTATGGGGTGTTGTGTGTAGAATTCTGAGGAAAAAAAATGAATTGAATCCATTTTGGAATAAGGCTGTAACAAAACAAAATGTGGTAAAAGTGACGCGCTGTGAATACTTTCCGGATGCACCTTAGCTGTCTAAGCCCCCATATAGAAGCGAGTCTCTCATAACGGAGAGACCGACAGATCGGCGTAAACAGGCACATTAACAGATATGTGGATCTGTCCGTCTTTATTTGTCCCATAAGGGAACTTCAGCTTTATTTTACAACCTCAAGTGATAAGAAACACACACAATCACAACACAAAGAAGAAGTGGAGAGTTGATTGAACTTCATCCTCAAGCTAAGATGTTTGGTTTGCCGCACAACTGGCTTGAACTGGTAAAGAGGCGGAGCCTGAGTGCAGTGTGGGCCGAAGGTGTAAAATCATTGGTTTAGGCTTTACGGCCAGTGAGACGGTTGTCTTGGGTTCAACATTCACTAATGGAAGAATTGAGAAGAAAGACGAGACCTGGACGGACCGGTCTTGGGGGGTGGTGGTGTTGGCCCCTATTCTTTAACACCCAATTGGCCCAAAAATGTCACAGGTAAGTGTGAGAAAGCCACAAATACCTGGGCAAACAGACAGAACGCCTGAGCAGCCCCCTGCGTAGCACAAGAAGACCTGGGCAGTGGGGTGAAACCCTGGGTACCCACCGCCTTGGCATCTTCTGTCTGCCAGGATATCGATAGTCGTAAGCAGGGAGGGACAAGTGCACGGACGACACGAACAGCAAGACTGGTACAGACGAGCTCAGGGCATTTATTTGAAACAGTCGTCGTCCAAGAAAGTGCGGGCGAGTCTTCAAATAAATCACAAAAACATCTGGGTGTCTGCGAAGACTAAAGCACAGTCAGAACGGCGCTCTCTTCCCATCTTTCCCCACCGATCTTCAGGGCTTCCCCTCTCGTCTCACCCTGTTTACCCACTGGGTCTCTTGAGACCCCAGTAAATGCGGTGGGCTTCCCCAAGTAGGACTCCGCAGACCCCCCAGACGCACTTCACCAAGACTGGGCCACACTCCTGGCTGTTCATCCAGGTTGTATTTGGGGTACACGGCACGCCTGTCATATTTCAGCCAGTGCCCCCCGACCCCCCCCCCCCCATCCTGTTTCATGTCCTCTTTCTGTTCACGTTCAAGTTATTTATTTTATTTTTTTAATTTTTTACTTATTCCTTGTTCTTTGTTTTGTTCTGCGTCTTGTGTTTCATGGATGGTTCCCCGAGTGGCAGGACCACCTGCCTGTCACCACCAGCAACTGCCCTTGGCTCTGTGGCCCACCGTTCTGGGTGGGTCATTAGAATGTACTCTGGAGTTGGTGGGTTTCCTTGTTGTGCTTTTAGGATGTCCCCGGACCCTCTGCTCTGTTTTCTGACCCCTCTCTGGATTTCTGCTTTGGGCTGCTTTGCATTTTGTGCTCCACAGAACTTTGTTGTCTTTTATAAAAGTCCCGTCTTTGTCCTTCTGTCTAGCCGGGGTTTGACAGGAAATCCCCCTCTCGTGGGATTTGGGGCTCTCCGTTCAGAACAACACCATTGAAACGCTCATTCATATCACATGAGAGGGTGGGCATCAAACTAAAAGAAGTGGGAGATCAGGGTTAAGGGTTGGTTGGGGGGGGTGGGGGGCAGAACTGGCACAGACACAGGAAACTGAGGGCAATGGTGGAAGAGAAACCTCATTAGAATGGAGTGATGTTAAGAGAGGGGGCAGTGCGGGGGGCACTGCTGTTTTTAATATTTAGAAATGACTTGGATGGGAATACAAAGAGCAAGCTGGTGCAGTCTGCAGATGATGCCAAGTTGGGTGGATTAGCAGATCAGTGAGAATCCATTAAATCAACGCAGAGGGACTTGGACAGCAGACGGGCCTGGGCAAAGGAACTGTAACGTCAGTAAATGTAAAGATTTACACTTAGGAAGAGAAAATGGGGGGGTTGAATACACAATGGGGGGCTCTGGAAATCAAGAGTCCACCTTATGAGAGGGACTAAGGAGTCGTAGTGAACTCAATGCTAACAACGGCCAGACGGTGTTCACACACCATTAAGACGACTAACAGACTGTCAGGTTATATAGCGCCTTGATGTGTGGAGTTCAAGTCACAGGAGGGTCTGCTCAACTTTATAACACACTGGTGAGGCCTCATCTGGAGTCCTGGGGGGGAGTCTGGGTCTCCATAAAAACATAGCAGCACAAAAGAAGATCCAGAGAAGAGCAACTCGGCTGATTCAGGGCTACAGGGGATTGGGGGAGTTGGGAGGAAAGATTCAAAGATCTGAGCCTTAAGGAGATGAAGAGGAGACCTGACTGGAGTGTTCAAAGTGATGATGTGAATGAGTCCAGTGGCTCGAGACTTCATCAAGAACACGGGGACACGGCTGGACACTTGATAAAGTCGAATTGCACACAAACATTAGGAGGTTGTTCTTCACACAGACAGCCACAGACACTTGGAGTAAGTGACCCAGTGGTGTGGTGGACTGTAGGGCTTTAGGGACCTTCAGAACTCGACTTGATGTTATTTTTAGAAGAATTCAGTGGGTGGGACTGGCAAGCTCTGGTGGGCCTAGTGGCCTGGTCTCATCTTGTGTGGCGAGGTAGCAACGCTTTTATCGTCTTTTTACTTCCCTTCCGCTCCCACATCCCCAAAGAGGAGGTCTGCCTTCCAGCCTCGCGATCTCCCGACTCTCATGTGGACCACTCGGGCAGAAACAGCAATTTCAGATGAATGGTTCAGATGAGCCCAAGGTGCCACTCAACTCCACCAACCCCCCCACCCCCTCTTCATCCGCATGGCTTGCTGTGCCAGTGTGCATCTAACGCCCTTCCTTGGACTCGTCACACTGAGATGACGGCGCGGCCCCCCCAAGTCCCTCACGGCGATGCTCATTAGAGAGCCGGCTGCCCCCCGTGTGCTGCTCCAGTGGCCGACTAACACGATCTGTAGAACATCGGCGAGCTGACTGAGGCCTGAGTTGGTGTTGGGGAAACGGCAGGCAGACGGTGGGCTTACGAGAGGACGTGGTGTGGGGGCTCCTCGTGACAGCTGGTGCCTCTTAAACTTTGAGTATTTGACTCTTATCTCCTCACTGGCTCGCAGTGTGGGGGTCCTTTAAGACCTCCGTTGTCATTTCCATGGTCTTGTTGGATTGAGACCTCAACTTCACAAAGTCCTCTTTTATTATTCACATTTTTTTTCTTCCCCTCATCAATCAATCCCCAGGATGACAAAGTTCTCCCATTGGCACGCGTACCCCGACCCTTTGCTACATCACTCAGGTGGGTCCCATTCTGTTGGTCAGCGTTGAGATGTTTCTGCACCTTGGTTGAAGCCCACCTCTGGTCAATTCATCTCATTGGGATGACCACCTGTCTCTAGATGGGACCAAGCCATGAAAGCTACAGAAACGTCCTCCAGCTCTGAAGGTCTCCAAGTGCACGGCGGCCTCCATAATTTGGAGACCACTACGAGTTGGCAGTCCGGGAAAACTCAGGAAATTGTGGGAAAAAGGGTCTTCAGAAGAGGGGCCACCAAGAACCTGGTAGTAACTCTGGCTGAGAACCTCTGTGGAGATGGGAGAAACTTCCAGAAGGACAGCCATTGCATTGATCTGGGCTTTTTGACAGAGCCCCTTATGCAAGCCCACTTGGAGCAACTGAGGGAGATGTAGCTTAGTAAGAGGAGGGGACCAAGAACCTGATGGTCCTGCCAACTTGACTGGAGACAGCAGAAACTTCCAGAAAGCCAACCGCCACTAATGTGGGCTTCACGGTGGAGTGGCCAGATAACACATGAAAGCCCACTTGGAGTCTCCAAACAAAAAAGACCCCAAACTGACTCTCAGATTAGGAAAAACAACACTTTGTCGTCTGAAGGAAACCCCTGATTGAACTGTCTGCCCTCAGTTCTAAGGGTCAAGTGTGGTGGACACCAGGGGGCGCTCCTCACTTGGGCCATGCCATTCCAGTGGGGAAGCACGGTGGTGGCGACATCAGAGACCCTGAGACTAGACAGGGACATGCTGGCTGAGCTTCTGAAAAGCTTCCAGAAGGACAACCACCACCCCTGCAACACTCCAGTAATGAGTGGCACAGATGGCACAGTGGCCAGAGGTCACATTAATGCCCACTTGGATTTCACAAAAAGGGACTCAAAGGACACTTGCTGCCATGGTGTGGCCTCGGTTCTGAAGGAAAATCGGGCACCGCTTGTCACCCGTGCAGCGCAACTCCAATGGTAAGTCACGGTAACCGCAGGGTTGAGGGAAAGTCAAACACAGCGAAGTCCAAAGGTGGTCTTAATGGAAACCTGCGCCAAAGGCTCTGGACGTCAGACTGGGCTGAAGGTTCACCTCCTAAGAGGACAAAGCAAAGGGACGACTCTGAGGACGTCCGCATGAGACGTGAACCCACGCAAACATCCCCTGGGAGAGACCCGAACACGGCCCACCACCGACCTGAAGGACCTTCAGGTGATCTGCTGAGGAGGACGAAGGAAAATCCCCAAATCCAGGTGAGTGATGTCCTTAGCCTTCCCATAAAAGGGTGTGTTTGTTTGTTTTCCACCATTGTTTGAGGCCACAGCTAATTTAAATATGCTAATAGCCAACGGATACTGTCATTCGCAGTCACCTATAAAACAGAGAAACACTCGTATTGTAACATAACTTGAGGTCAACATTCGACTCTTTGACACGTGTGATGAATGCTCCTCCGGTCGTGACTTAGTGTGTGTGTGTGTGACGAAGGTGCCACTTGTCCAAGCCGCAGCGGCCCCATGTGGCAGTGGTCTGAGCAAACCTAAACCGGACGTCACACACCCCGACGGGACAAAGTATGTCATGTCAGGTCATTTGCTAACCCGCATAATCCTGACCAGGGGCACGTTGGGTGGGCTTCAGACTATCCCACCTGGCACAGGATGCCAGGCCATCAAAAGGCAAACACACACACTAAACACACACTGGGGGTCAACTTAGTGTCACCAAATCACCTAACTGGCACATCTATGGACAGTGGGAGGAAAGCGAAGCACACGGAGAGAACACGCAAACTCCACGCAGGGGCGCAAACCCGGGCCTCCTCACCACTCACCCTAAGTGGCACCGCACCTTTGACAAAACACGGAATAAACAAAAGCGTCCTTTTGGTGTAGTAAATCAGAAACTGAATGTGCTTTAACTTTAAAAGTAGGAATACCGAGTGGGTGGAGCCAAACCGGGCGAGCGTCGGGCGCGAGCTTCCTGTCATTTCAGTGCCATTCGTGGATCTTGTGTGGCTTATTCAGAATTTCAGAGTTTGGAGCGGGCACTTGTGAAGTGTGACTGCGGTTCTGTTCTAAGTGTGTGTTACGAGGTGTGACTCGATGTAAACACCGACGGTGCCCCTCCACGAGAAAAGAAAAGAACCCACAATTGTCACCAAAGTCACTTGAAGCTGACAAAAGTCATCGGCACCCGCCATTGTTTACCTCGTATTTACCATAAATCAGGCTTTGCTTTTAAAGTTTGGCATCCTACAGAACATTTCAAGTAATAACACAAGTGGGCACAAATGACGGGACCCATCACCTGACGTCTGGTGGCACAGCCTTTGGAGTTTAGGATTCCTGCAGGCGTCACCACAGGTCAGCTGTTCGGCCCCCTCGGCTGGGTCAGCTTTGACGGGGGTCTTCTCCACACGGAAGGCTTCAGTTCTCTCCATTGATGGTCAATGGGATTCCAATGAGAAGGCCCCTTCGGGACAGTCCGCAGTGTTTTGTTCTTCGCTCTTCTTGGGTGCTTCTCGCTGTGTGTTTTGGCCCCTTTATGCTGTTGGGGTGTCCATGAGACCGAGTGCCCTGACGCTGGGCAGGACGTTCTGCTCCAGAATGTCTTGAGATTTCATTGCTCCCTGCACAGACTCGAGGCGCCCCCAAGCAGCCCCTAAGTGATCCTCCTCCATGTTCCACAGCAGCTCTGCTCTTCTTTTCTTTGACAGCTTCATTTTTTGTTGTCATTGACCTGACGTCCTTTTCTCAGGAGCACTCTGGCTTGTCAACATGAATTTTAGCAAATTCCAGTCTGGCTTTTTAATGTCGAGTCCTCCTGGGTGTCTTCTCCCATTGAGCCCACCGTCACTCAGATGGTGTGCTCAGACACTGACGGTTCCCCACCTTGGAGTTCTGCTCGTCTCTCTTTGGAAGTTGTCCTTGGCTTTTTATCCTTCTGCCCATTCTGGGGTCGATTTTCCTCTTGGGCCTGTGGACCTGTTGACCTTTAAGTCAAGTTGGGGAGCCTGCACTGGTACAGCGCATTGTCGCACCCACTACACGACGAAACAGCTCAGGATCCCGGTTGGCAAACCCCCCAGGCAAACACGCAGTCCAGTCCCACCCTCCGGAAATGACCCTCTACCTGCCGCAGTCTGGTGATACGTGGGCGACCCCTTGGCCTGGTCCAGCCACTCGGGTCCCCAATAATGAGGATCTTACGAGCTGATCACCCTCAGGTTATCACGCCACATGGCTGTAGTGCCGTAACTGACGCTCCCTCACAATGCAGGTCATGTGTCTCATTCGGGACTCCATGAGCAACACAAAGTCAGACCAGCGGGACCCAAAGATCTGAAGAGACACACATGAAGGAGTCCAGTCTTCGTCTCAGGTCACTGGATAGCGGCCATGTCTCACAACCACATAGCAACACAGGGAGCACCAGGACTCTAAAGACTTGGACCTTCGTCCTTGTGTATAAATATCGGGAGCGCCACACCCCTCTTTCCAGCGACCTCATGACCCCCCATGCTCTCCCAATCTGTCTACTGACTTCATAGGAAGAGTCACCAGAGAGGTGATTGTCACTGCCGAGGTAAGTAAACCTGTCGCTGACGAGGTCGACACTCTCTCCGCAGACAGACACACTGCTGATGGCCGTGCCCACGAGGTCATTAAAGGCCTGGCTCTTTGGTTTTTAATAGGACCCTCACTCAGTCTCTCGAGACCCCCGATCAGAGCCTCCATTGACTCCGTGAAGATCACAGCATTGTCAGCAAAGTCAAGATCAGTGTATCTCTCTTCACCAACAGATGCCCCCCAGCCGCTGGACCCCACACCCCTGCCCAACACCCAGTCCATACAAGCATTGACCAGAGTAGGAGCAGAACAGACCCCTGAATCAACTGGGAAGAACACAGAAGTCCTGCCTCCGCTCTGCACAGCACTCACAGTACCAGAGGACAGGCCGGCCATGACATCCAGAAACCTCAAGGGGATCCCGCGAACCCTCAGGATATCCCACAGGGCAGCTCGATCAACTGAGTTGAACGCCTTGTGAAAATCGACAAAGGCTGCAAAGAAACTCTGCCGATATTCACGTTTGCGGTCCATGAGAACCCTCAGTGCCAGGATGCGGTCGATGGTAGACTTCTTAGGCGTAAAACCAGACAGTTCTGGTCGCTGGTAGGTGAGCAAGTGATCACGAATCCTATTGAGGACGACCCTAGCAAGGACCTTACCTGGCACCGAGAGCCGTGTTACCCCCCTGTAGTTGCTGCAATCCAGGTGGTCACCCTTCCCTTTTCAGATAGGGATGACAAGTCCCGTTTTCCAATTAGTTGGGACGATGCCAGTCTCCCAAATGGAAGCAAAGATTGCTTGCAATGCCAGGAGGACAGCCTTACCACCACAGATCCCTGCAGCCTTCAACCTCCCTCAGCTGGTTCACCACCTGTGCCAACTCAGTTAGACTGGGTGGTTCAAAGCTAATTGGAGGATCAGCCTCAAGGACCGAGGACCAGAGATATCCAACGTCCTCGCTGGAGGATCAGCTTTCAACAGCCGGTCAGAGTAGCCAGCCCAGCGGGTCACAACTGCAGTGTCATCCGTAAGGACCGTCCCATCAGCCGCCCTGACTCGGATGTGCGTAATGCTTTGATTCCTCTGTAAGGACCTTCACCTTCCTCATAATATTTGCTGCGGTTGTCACAGGAACATCAAGCAGCTTGGAGGTGGTGGTCTTCTCGCCTTTGCCTTTCACTTGCTGGTCTGTCATTTCTTTCTGATCCCCTCAGACTTGCTCTCTCCTTTGCTTTTGACCCCAAGCAGCAGGGTGACGACTTGTCTCCGTTAAAATTGGCCGAGTGACTGATTGGAGACGTGTGTGTGTGTGTGTGTGTGATAGGAAATCAAGAAAATGGCGAGTTTGAAAAATCCCTCCAGTCCAGTTATTAAAGATCTTTCTTAGGGGTGCCCACAAATGTGTGCTGGCCATTTCAGAAGATCTTTGTAGAATAAGCGACACTTGACCTCTTGTCACACACAGGGGACAGTTGCTTGACATGTTGTCACTTTTCAGGAGGCGCGCTTTCCCAATGAGCTGTAAGGGGACCACCACATTTGTGTGTATAGCAGTAAGGATTGAGACTTTAAAAACGTAATTTTATTTTTTATTATTCGTGCGTCCCGCCCAAAGATAGAATAAGAAAGAAAAGGGAAATGGGGGTACTGTCCAGCACCTCCCTCCTCTCAATATTCCCCGCATTTCTTCGATTAAGGAATGGCGTTAAATGAAGCCGTGACAATCCGTCAAAACACGTTGAGACAGAAGAAGGCTAACGGTCTATTAGGGGAGGGGCTTGGGGTAAAGGCTGAGCCACACCCCCTACCCACCCACCCCCCAAAACAAGCCGTCGCGCGCTCCCGAAGCTCCCAGTTCCCTCCAGGCTCCTCCGTAGGGCGCAGTCCGTCTGCCACAGCGCGCGCTGCCCTTCGCTTTCTTTCTCTAATATAAATCACCGTGCGCTCCCAAATCGCTGCCAGGGTTGATGGTGAATCAGGTGGCCGGAAGGAGAGGAGGTAGGGAATTGGACTCGTTGCAGATTCCTGCGTACGTTTCAATTGGCTTCCAAGCAACAGCGGCGGCAGGCGACGAGACTGCACTCCGCGCCGCGTCCCCTGCACTGCCAGCCTTGAGATGCTCGTACCCGGCAAAGGGTTCGCTTTCTCCAGAATCTTTCCCTATGACGGTAGGATTTGACCATGGTGCAAAAATCCCGCAACGGCGGCGTCTACCCCGGGCCCGCCGGGGAGAAGAAACTCAAAGTCGGCTTCGTCGGCTTGGACCCCGGGGCTCCAGACACCAGTCGAGACGGGGCGCTGCTTATCACCGGCTCAGATGCCACCAAACGCGGTAGTATCCTCAGCAAGCCGCGCACCAGCATCTCCGGCCCCGGAAAGCCTCCCAAGAGGAATGCCTTTTACAGAAAACTGCAAAATTTTCTCTACAACGTCTTGGAGAGACCGAGAGGCTGGGCGTTCATCTATCACGCATATGTGTAAGTAACGGTCGTCCGCTAGCCTTAACGTATAGCGCGCGTGCCATGCATTGTACCTGCCTGTGACGGTCACGCATCCTACATGTGTGTGACATCGCGGGGTGCAGGTGACAGCAATTGTGCACATCAGCGGCAACTTTAAGAGAAGGTCGCGATGTTCATTTTTGGTAGGATGACCTGAAGGGAGGCAGAAGTTGATGGCCATTGTGTGTAAGACAAAGGCTGCTCAGATTGTGCAATGTGGCAGCATTAAGAATTTATGAATCGCACGGAGCTTCGAGGCAAAAGATTGTGTGTGTGTGTGTGTTTATGGGCGGGGGTTGGAGGGGGTGGTCGATGGAAGGGCTTACGCACTGTATACATTTTTTAATAGGTGATTGTGGTGGGCTTTCAGCAAATAGACTGTACATTAAATTATCGGGATACGCGTGGCGCTATTGACGGTGCGGCTACACATTACGACGCAAAATTAAAAGTAAACATTTGATTGGAAATGATCGAAATTTCTGGAATCGGGGTATTACATTGCGTTGATGTTTTTTAAAAAAATGGAAATCGTCGACACAATTAAGAGATCAATCATAACTCAAAACGGGTGGAAACGGGTGTTGACTGTGCAGGGATTCTGAAATGTTTCCCGTTTCTCCCGATGGCCCCCCGAAGACTGCGTATTTGCTCGTCGTCGTCACGCCCAAACTCCGTGGCCTCTCGCCGGGAATTCTCGCCTTTAGACGGCTGCGAGTCTGCGCGGCGGCAGCGGCTGCTGCTGCGCCTTCAGGAGGCAGCACTGCTGGACAGCTCCGCGTGCTGAAGTTGCCGGATAACGAGAACGAGCCTTCCAGAGAACAATAAAATAATAAAAGGATAAAGAGGGGGATAACAGAGAAAAGCCACGGCATGTGCGGCTGTCCGTCTTCTTCTCCATCCAAGTCAGACGATCGCCTTGTGATTGAACTCCTTACAGTAAAGTTGGCCGCGCACGAAGGCAGCTGAACAAAACACAAAACAAAAAAAACCCCACTGAATTAAATTCATTCAATTACGTGTAATGTGTTCGTGCAAATGAATCGAGTGATTCCGGCCTAATTTAATGTAACAGCCAGCATGATCGTTACTCCAAATGTAATGTGCCTGAACGGCTCAGCATAGAATGCGGTAGTTATCAAAACTTTTATTTCTATCGATCCATCTTGTGATAATCGGGTTAGACAAAAGTCCTGGGCGTTAATAGATTTTACCAACCCAAAGTCAAAATGGTTTCGTTCTGTGAGTGTGTCGCCTAATTGGTGGACACAACGGAAGTCTTGAATGTACAGGCAGGCCGGGTGGCGTAGAGTTGAAGGCTTTGGGGTTGTGGGTTCGGATTCCGGCACTGACATCGTGTGACTCTCAGCAGGTCACTTCATCTGTCTGTGCTCCAAATGGAAGAACAAAGGAAACGTAACCGGTTGTTCGGCGTATTCTTGTCACAATATTTCTAAAGTGGTGTCTCCATATATTGCATTCCATTAGCCTGCGTCCCACCCTTGTTAGCCCGTCCCTAAATTGCTAGCAGTATCGGCCACTACCTGCCACCGGTTTAGTTTTAGTCCTACCATTTGGTGTCTTAGTGGCGCCTGCAACCTGTCTTAGCATTTTGTCACAGATCTCGAGAAGCATGTATCCTAAAACCATTGTTTTTTATTTTCTCAATTTCCTATACAGAAGGCTCCAAAAACATCTGCCTCCCCTTTAGTAATGAAGGGAAAGTCACCCACCCGACAGCTAACTTTAAACTCAGGCAGTGCAGTGGCGCAGCGATGAGTCCCGTTGCCTCATAGCACAAGGATATGAGCCGCTCGCTTTCGATAACACTCGTGCAACGAATGGTTCTTTAATGGCACTTCCTCTGCTTGACCAAAAATGATTTCGCTCCCGGATGGCGTCTTTGGGTTTTGCAAAGGTGTCTCGTATGTCAACAAAGTGGAAATTTTGAATGTGCAGGCAGGACGGGGTGGCGTAGTGGTGATGGCCTTGGACTTAAAATCCTGAGGTTGTGGCTTCAAATTCCGGAGGTGTGTGACCCTGAGCAAAGCACTTCAGCGGCCTGTGCTCCAGTTTTATAAGATATGTAAAGAAATGTAATATCTTAAATGTTGTGAGGCTAATGGGATAAAGACGTCAGCCAAATAAGTAAATCACAAAAGCATGAAACACCGAAATGCGCCTGTGATTGTCTGAAGCAGGAGTCCTGAACCCACTGGCATTTCACAAATCTGTTATCATTAATTTATTGCTATTTTTATAGTCTGTTACGAATTTAACCACATTAAGGTTCTTTCCAGGAACTTTCATGTGGACGGTTCTTTTTGAGAGAAACTAAAAATGGTTCCCTTACGGCATCGCCCTGAAGAACCTCTTTGGCACTTGTCTTGAAGAGTGAATGTTAAATTTACACTTGAGCAGCGCGATGGCGCAGTGATTAATCCGACTGCCTCACAACTCCAGGATCTGTGTGGAGTCCGCACTCATACCTCCATTAGCTCTGTGAATTTCTTTCCGGGTGCCCTGCCGTGGACTGACTGGCAGTCCTGCCTTGGGTTGCGTCCAGCCTTGCGCAAGATGCACTCCAGGAAAGGCTCTAGCCGCGGTGAGCTGAAAGTTTGGGATGAATTTACATTTTTGTGACAGGTTGCTTCCTTCGGGCCAAAAGAGAGATCTGGGAATAGTTTATAGTCAACAATTAGTCCTAAAATGTTTACTGTACTTTCAGACACCATTAGAATATTGCAAAATGCAAACAGGCATCAATAACGCGCTTCTGCTTACCTCGCGTCATTTGTTCTCATTCTTAATTAACATTTTTAATCTCACTGCTTTGTCAATCAATTCAAACCCACTCATGAAGATTAAAAATCAACAACTTTGGCTTTCGCTTTACTGTCTTACGCCGGACACCGAATCCGATCCCATCTGCACCGGCAGCCCGTCTGTCCAGCCAGCTGCTTTGGCTTTCCTCTTCAGTTTTTGAAGTCGCGTCTTCACACCGCCTCTGTCTGCACTGCTTTATCTGTCAGCGACTTGTGAGGCCGACCTGCTCTGATGCATACACGGCCTTCAGAAACGGAGCGCGTTTTTATTTTTCAGTTTGCCTTTTATTTGTTAAAACCCCGCACTTTGCGTCTTCTCTCTGGCACGAGACAGCAGAGCTTAGGGCTTCAACTCGAGATCCATCCTTTAATCTGATATTCTGCTTTTACTTTACATTCAAGGTGCATGGTCTCCTCTTCTTACTTAAAATGGTTTCCTCCTGTCCACTTTCCTTTCTCTCTTTGTTCCTTCTAATAATGTAGGTGACTAATTGATTACTGAATAATAAAGTTAACTTCAAAACTCTTCTGTCTGTTTTGGACAGTATTTTATATATCTAATTTTATATGGTGTCTTCCACATCTGTCTATTTATCTATTGCACAGGGCTTTCCATATCTTTTTAGCTATTAATCTATGATATAGTGCCTTCCATATGTATGATATAGTGCCTTTCATGTCTATTATCCATCTATTATATAGCATATCTATAGGGTGGTCCAGATCTAATTATGCAATGTTCATTACGCTATAACTTATTAAGTTTATTACATAGAAAATCACCCGAAAAATCCCGGACCATCGGGAAGTGTGCGAACTGACGACATGAAGAATCGTCTTCGCGCCGAACTGGAATCGTCCCCGCATAAATCAAAGTCATCCAGACGATCTGGATCTGCATAATTAGACCTGGACCACCCTGTTTTATTTAGCGCCTTTTATATATATCTATATATTTGTTATACTGCGGTGGGCTGGCGCCCTGCCCAGGGTTTGTTTCCTGCCTTGTGCCCTGTGTTGGCTGGGATTGGCTCCAGCAGACCCCCGTGACCCTGTAGTTAGGATATGGCGGGTTGGATAATGGATGGATATTTGTTATAGTGTCTTCATATCTGCTGTGTATTTACTTTCTATTCATTTATCTATATATTATACAGTGTCTTGTTACATGTACATCTATTATATTGTGTTCATATCTGTCTATCATAAAATGTCCTTCATATCTATATAACTATGATCTAGGGCCTTTAACATCAATAACACAGTGCCTTTCATGTCCACTATCTATTATGTAGCATCTTTCATATCTATTATATAGTGCCTTTTATATCTATCTATATATTTGTTATATATGTCTTCTATATTTACCTGTTGTGTGGTAATTTTCAAATTCACTTATCCATCTATTATTTATTACCTTCCATATCTACTTCACCAACTATCTAGTATATACTGCCTTCCATATCTATCTATTATATAGTGCCTTTCATTTCTATCTCACAGTGCCCTTCTCTACCAGTTAAATTGTGTTTTCATATCTATCTGTTTGTCTTATACAGTACCATATCTTTTTCTTTTTTTCTTTCTTTCATTACCATCACCATTCTGGAACGCCACACATATTGGCAGTTTTGAGTCACAGCCACACTTCGCAGATTTCCATCTTTAGCCTCAGCCATCATTTTTGAATAATTTAATTCTTAATATTTTGTTGCTTTAAGTTCCGCATAGAATAAACAACAATGCTCTGCAGATGTTGAGGGAACAAAAGGCATGGAAGTCCAATGAGTTCCTGGCCACCTCAAAATCTCCTGCTGTGCACAAATCATTTTACGTTGATATGGCGAGGGGGTGCTGTGGTGCTGCCCTCACATCCAGAATGAAAGGATGATGGTTTGGAGCCATTAGCGTTATTTATTTATTTATTTATTACACTTATATATTTCTTATATTTAAACCCATTGGGAAGTCTGCGTTTGGTTTGGGTGGCTGGTCACGTGGGTCTTCACACCAAACCCATCACTCCATGGCCCTTTTCTTCTCCCTCGTCTGATTTCTGCCAATATGAGTTCAGATTCTCCAAATCTTTCTAGATCTTCCTTATAGAACCCCCAAAACTTTTAAAAATGACTGGTTCTTTCTTGGCTCTTTACTGGGTTGGGTGGTTTCATTCTGGGAAGGCCTTCTTCACTTATCAAATCGAGTCTTTGGAAAAGTTCTAACATGAGAGAAATCTCAAGTGTCTGGTAGGCAGGGAGCCACAGATCAAGAAAACCTGAACCTCTACAGCACACAATAACACGGGCGGAGGCTTTTTAAAAATCACAGACCCACCGGTACTTCACAAATCTGTTATCATCTGTTCATTATGGAGCCTGTCGTGGACCGGAGGTTCTTTCTGGAACCTTCACGTTGATGGCTCTTTTGAGAACTGCAATGGTTCCTCTATGGCACGATTGTGAAGAACCTGCCTGAGGTACTCCTGCTGCGTTGACTTCCAGCACATTTTTAAAAGGGGAGGAATCCCTCCGGTAGCCCACTCATCACTTGGAATAAATGACCAGGGGGTTTGGTAGGCAGTAGGACTTTTAAGACATTGAGAAATTTGGGAGAAATTAGGTGGGCAGAATTGGTGAGCTTTGCTGAGCTGAATGGCCTGCTCTTGTCAAAACATTTCTAATGCTCTAAGGTAGGGGTCTTCACATATTTCATTTAAGTAGCCCACTTTCCTCATTGCTCTCCCTAGTAAACACACGTCTCACCCTTTATTTTGCCCAGTCTAGCAGTTTCAGTCAAGACCTCCCTGGTGTTTAGTTTCCCTCCAGCCATTTGAAGTCCCAGTGGCTCCTGCAAGTATTTACTGACAGATCACGAGAAACGTTTACCCGAATACACGTCGGTGTTCATTTTCACTGTTCTCTCCAAGAAACACTCCAGAAACATCTCTTGGGAAACAAAATTGGCACCCACCGTAAGCCACTCCCCTTCAGCTGTGGTGGGAAAGCCACCCACCCAGCACCCCCCGTAAGTGACGTCTTCAAACGAAAAGATCCAATGGCTCTGATGTGTCGAACGTAACATCAGATTCAAGTCAGATGGCTCTGTGTTCCTTCTCAATCTGAACGCGCCACCTGAGGGAGGAAGGAAGGAAGGAACTCCCTCGGGTTACTCAAGCCAGAGTTGGGGGAGACAAACCACCAAAAGTGGCCACGTCCCAACCACATATTGACATCACATCCCAAAATCAAATCTGCGATATTGAGGCTCAATACATAACAACATAAATCTGTCAATAACACGTTTAAAACTTTGAAATTACAAAAAAGTTATGATGTTTATTAATGTTTGTTTTTTTTGGTAAAGTCTGCCTGCTTTTATTTTACAGAAGCTAATTAAACTCGCTCTCTCTATATATATATATACACACACACACAGTCAAACTCGGTTATAGTGAGTTTGACGGGACCGACACTATTTGCTCGTTATAAGTGGAATTCGCTATAACCGGTTTCCTCCCACAGTCCAACGACATGCAGGTTAGGTGCATTGGCGATCCTAAATTGTCCCTAGTGTGTGTTTGGTGTGTATGTGTGTGCCCTGTGGTGGCCTGGCACCCTGCCCAGGATTTGTTCTTGCTTTGCGCCTTTTGCTGGCTGTTATTTATTACAATTCTCCTGGAAGGGATGACAAGACTTCTGGGCCATTCTGGAACTGAGGTCAGGCATCTTCTGGACTTTGTCCTTTAGAACTGTGGATGGAAGAGAAGTTAGCATCAGCGCCCCCTCTCACCTGAGGGTGGAATCACTTACCTTGTAGGAGCCTTGATGGCCTCCTTTAAACGCTCGTATGTGACTAGCCACCAATTATGTCAAAGGGGAATGGCAACATGTTGCATGTTGATTAGTGCACATTAGGCCAAATGTCCACTGTGCAGGTGACAATAATGACTTCATAAACCTACAAAAAGAAAGATGGCACAGTGGGCACGTGTGACCACTACGCACCAATAAACTATTCAGGGCTGCTTTCCAAGAATGTTCGTTTGATTGCTATGTCTCTGTTATTCCTACAGATGATGCATCACAAACATTAACACTGCTTTTATGAATCTCATATCTAATGGCTTACAACAGAGGCTTATGCATTGCTTTTGTCATTCCAACACATGGTGCATTATAAAACGCACCTGTCTGATTGAAATTATGCAATCAACAAGGACTTGTTGGAATGGGGCGTGTCTAAATGTCAGTGTGGTTAAACATTTTAACTCTGCCTGCAATTCATTGATGTCATGTGTTTGGGTCCTCCATGCTAGACACGAAAGATGTAATCTGAACTCGTGATGAAAACTGCACGTTTATGTAATGTGGTTTACTCAACATCATCCTTATATGAGTCACGTAACCGTCCTGAAGCCCAAAG
Organism: Polypterus bichir lapradei; assembly: GCA_026402145.1. Taxonomy (NCBI): domain Eukaryota; kingdom Metazoa; phylum Chordata; class Cladistia; order Polypteriformes; family Polypteridae; genus Polypterus; species Polypterus bichir. The sequence continues at coordinate 6,393,985 of JANRMT010062855.1, forward strand.
CACAACCACAGTGTCACCATGCATATCGCGCTTACAAACTGCCTGGCAACTGTTGCTAACAGTGTGCAGAATGGGGCGTGGCACATGTGGATTGTGGGTGGAGTCAAACTTTTAACTCACTGTGGATTGTGGGTGGAGTTACTTTTAATTCACTGTTGATTGTGGACGGGAGTTAAACTTAACTCACCATGGATTGTGAGCGGAGTTACACTTTAACTCACTGTGGATTGTGGGTGGAGCTAAACGTTTCATTTTCCGTGGCTTATGGACAGAGTTCAATGTTTTAAGACCCATTTATACACAGACACGGTGGCACACAGACCGCATGGTGACTTTGTAGTTCAAGCATTCCGTGTGTTAACCCTGGTTGGGGTTCAAACTCAGGGTTTAGGTCTGTTATGTTCATTTTGGATTCTTTGAGTTATATTAAGGTTACTTTTGGTAAGCTGCCTGGGTTATGTTCTGTATTCTGGTTATGTATTTTGTGGGTGTTTCCCCAAGGGGTGGGGCCACCTGCCAATCACTGCCCATAAATCTGGAGGGCCTCCCACATTCCCTGGCAGTTGATTGTGAATGCTCTCTGGTGATGGGTGAGTTGTTGTGTTTTTTTGTGCCTTGTGCTTTTGTTTACTGGAGTTTTGAACCTTTGCTCTGGTTTTGACTTTTCCATTTGGATTGTGTTTTGCGACTTTGTTTGCCTCCGTGTTTTAGGGCAATACCTTTGCTTCTTGTGCTCCACAGAGATTCACTGTGTAACAGAGCATTTTGTGTTTTCCTGTTTATCTTTCCGGGGTTTATCAGTATGTCCCCCTCTAGTTGTCATTTTTTGAAAGGTCTTTATGGGATGTACATGCCTCAGGACTCCTAGTCATACCATGGTGGGTGGCACTATGTGACACACTTTGAGTTTCAGAATCTCCCCCCTGCTTTTACCTTGAACTTTTCTCTTTGCCTTTACGTATCGATCTTACAGATATTTCCTTCTCTGCCTGTGCAAACTTTCATCTTTTCCCAGCATCTGGGTGATTTCTCGCCATGATTCTCTGGGCATCGGACAATTGCTGTTGGTTGTGTAGGTGTGGGTAGCGTCACTTGCCACAACTGTCCCTCCAGTGTGTGCAGAGCTTTATGTTTAGCGCATGGGCAGTCAACGCACACAGAGCTGCAGAGTCACACACTTTTGAGGGTCTGTGCACCAAGACTGACAATGAAATTCACCTCATTTATAAACAGGCCTAACGAGACCCACGTTTAGCCACAAGTCTCAGCGAGGGGTACTTGGGGCATTGGCCGCCTCGAGCTCACAGCTGTTCTGATTTCTGTAAACCACTAGATGTCGCTATCACAGGTGCTTTGGACCTTCTTATCCTGCACATTTAGAAATAAGCTTCATTAGCTTCACAGCACTTCATTTTTTTACACGTCCCTCTCTATGTTTCAGATTCCAGTAACGAGTCCCACCCTCAGCGTGTGCAGCCCATCACCGTCAATACCCTTCTCCAGCAGGGGACATCACCTACTTGTTCTCCAGTGCCATTTCTTTCCACCTCCCCTCACACACTGCAGCCCCCCACACTCAGTGCCACATAGCCTGCCGTTCATTCAAGGTGTAATCTGTCCTCGTGTTACTCAGCATGGTCACCGTTCGCTGTAGACTTGGGGTAGCCGTCCATTCTGATGTTTCTGGGACGAGGCTCAAGTCAGCAATGGATTCACGAAGCTTGGCGTTCACTGCAACATATACACGAATTTGCATAATAAGATCGACCCGTTATTTGAAACAAATACATATTTCACATGACGGGCCTGCATAGTGTCATCAGTCGAGGGAATCGCCGCAGGCAAAAGATGTTAAATTCTGTGAAAAACTTAAAAGAGAAACCAGACGCCCATTGGCACACAAAACACAACTTTCCGTAGCCTTTGGACGGCTGTTGTATCCGAGCTCAGTCCTGCGGTGGGCTCATTCCACAAAAATTGACGCCTCCTTTCTGGGACTTTACAGCGGCTGGACCAGAAGGGGGCGGAGTCAGTCCTACTCAGTGGGCGTCTTCTCAGCCCTGTGGAGGGAACGGAAGACAACAGAGTTAGCAACAGCACCCCCTGCCCAATGAGGGTACCTGGATGAAATGGACTGGTAAAGCTGGCACACTCCCTAGTGTCCCGAATAAGATTTATTGTGAAGTGTAATGGCCACTTTAAATGGTGAAAATGGCATTGGGCCCAACTCATTTTCACAGCTTTGCATAAAAACAGACTCCTTTGTTAAATTGTTGTTGAGTTTTGCCCGGCCCAATGCGGGTTCCTGGGTCAAATGAAATGGCAAAGTTGGCACACTCCCTAGTTTCCTGAACAGGATTTACTGTGATGTGTAATGGGTACTGTAAAGGGTTAAATGGCATTGGGCCACCCTAATGTCTCAAAAATGTGAGAATCAGGACGCCCTAATTTTCATGGCACATGACGTCAGTGTCCCCAGCAGAGACTGTACTAACCTGACCTCTAAAAAATGACAAGACTTGGCACTTAGGACTTGAACCCATGTCCCTGTGTGGCAGCAGTACTAACTGCTGCACCTCCATGCCACCACTAGTAAAGTGACCCTGTGCCTGTTGATTAAAATTTTTCATTTATTTCCTTTTTTTGACATCCACTGTTTAATTAGTTAGAAATAAGCAGCCTCACATTGAAGTGTGCATATGTTGTATGAATTTAGGTGGCACGGTGCCCCTCTGGTTAGCACAGGGTTTCTGCTGGGTACCCTGGTTTACAGGGCAGGCTGGCACTAGCATGAATGAGGGGGCTCTGGAATGAACGAGTTGTGCCTAATGCTGCCTGGATGGGCCTCCAGCACATGTGCTTCTGATTTGGACTCGATGGGCACTACCAGTTAGTAACTGGGTAAATATTATGAAACAAAGACGTGTCAGGCATAGAGTGATGGGAAAAGGGCTCTGTGGAAAGAAAAACTACACACTAGTGCCCAATGAAGGAATTCTTAAAGGATGGGCAGATTAAAAGGAAGTACCATGGAGGATTCTTATAGTGCCAGCCTTATTCTCTCTGGTCACTTTATGTCTGCAGGAGGCAGCTTTATGAAGCCAGTCACCACCAGGGTGCACTCAATTCTGATGGCCCCAAAATGAATTGAACTGGCATTGCCTGGGCTTGGAAGCGTGACTTCATTTACATTCGTTCAGGGAAATGCTCCTTCAAAACACAAGAGTGTACTGTACTTGTATTCGAGTGTCACGACTGCCCTCGACTCATGTCATGCGACGGGCAGGGAGTGCACTGACAGTATTGGCAGTGTGAGCTTTCCTTGGGTCCGCGTGAAATCATCTGCTGCAGTGAGACCCTCTGGAGCAGAAGGAGATGCAGAGAGATGTCATGGACGTCAGAGCAAGGAAGATGCAAACTGAACGCAGCTGTTTGCTTGGTGCCCGAGTTCTGAAATGCCAGGGATGTCCTTGAAGCAGTGCGGCTAGAGTTGTGGGGGCGGTGGGTGTTGCAGTGTTTGGGGGGTCTTTCCAACTCGATTCGGAACAGGTGCATGATTGGAAAGCGCCAGGCCGCTCTTCCACCCTGCCATCTGAGCCTTCATCACATCTCACTCGCCGGCCTGGTGGGCGGCCTCGCAGACGGGCTGCTAATTGTATGTAAGTGGAGCGGAGACGAGTTGGCCTCAGCAGATTGTCGGCTGGTGAAAGTGAGCGGCATTACGGTGGAAGGCGGCTTGGAACTTCCCACTACTAGCATTGGGGGCTGTAGGGTGGCGTTCAGCTTTGGTGTGCCGTCTGTGAGGTCATCCCCCTGGCATCGGGTCCACTCTACAGACAGGCCACTCATATGGGGAGTCCGCTTGATGAGTTCAGTCAATGCAGTTCATTTTTATAAACTCAAGGAGCCCGTCTTTGGTTTCTCCACTTTCTGTTTCTGGAAGAAGGTCATGAGCAGATCTGGCAGGGACCAACCCTGGACTAGACAGCAAAGAAAACACGCGTGGATGTGCAGACTTGACAGAGGCCAAGCCAGGATTTTAACCCGGGTCTGGGAACTGTGAGGCCACTTCCAAAACCAGCATACCACCTGCTTTATAATGTGCCCGGCTGATTCATTATAATTAATCTTCTTAACTGTCACTGTCCCGAGGCATTTCTTCTTATCAATTGTGTGCCATTTCTTGCCCTTACTTTTATTAAAGCAAATAGTGAGAAACTGTACAAAATTAATGTACACCTACCTCTGTTAAGGTGGGGGGCACAGTGGTACGAACTGGGTGCCCAAGTCCAGGGGTCTTGCTCTCGGTATGGCGTCTATGTTAAGTTTGGGTGTTTTCCCCGTGTGTGTGTTCCCGCTTTCTTTGGGCTGACCGGTGACTCTAAATGATCTGGGGTGAGTGATGGTGCTCAAGCGTGTGCCCTGTGTAGGACTGGCATCCTGTCTGTAGAAATGTCAGCCAGTCCTTAATGTGCCATCACTGAAACTGGGCATGGACACACATAATGAAGCAGTAAGGAAGGCACTGCTCCATTATAACTCCAGAATGCCCACCAGTGGTTGCTAATAACTTGTGCTGTCTTGACTACTTGACGGCAGTGAGATTAGGGCACCAGCCCTGAGTGCAGCACGGCTGAAATGGAGAACATCTGCTGTGAAAAGAAGTTAAAAGCCCACATGGCTACCAGCGAGGGGCTTGTTCTGGTTTAGCACAACTGGCAAAGCTGGCTGTAGTCTGTGCAACCGGAAATTCACATCCAGCAAGGATGTGCAACTGAGAGGGGTGCCACCCAAAAGGGGCACTGGTGACAAAAGGCAGTCTGTGATAGACAGCTAGGTAAGGAACAACACAGTAGATTGTGAAAAGACGATGCCCTTGCAGTTTGAAGCCTGAATGGCCACCGGTTGGGGGGAGATATGGGGGGCTGTTATGGTTTAGTCTGACTGGTTAAGATGGCTGTAGTTTGCACTCCGAGTCAAGCAACCTGAGTTTACATCTGGGAGCTCCAAGTGAGGATGTGTAACTATGAGGGGTGCCACCTGAAAGGGGCTCAGGTGACAAAAGGCAGCCTGTGATAGACAGAAAGGAAGGAGTCAGCATGGTAAATGGGTGATGATGACAGGCATTACATGGTATGCAGAAAGATAGGAAAGGCACTATATAATGTTAGATAGATAGATAGAGAGGTCTGTTGTTAACACTTTTGCTCAGAACTCTTGACTACAACTTCGGATCGGGGGGCTTTGGTAGAGGATAGGATTGACTTTGTGGTGTTCACGTTTAGCTTGTTGTTCTGTCAACGTCTCATCTTCCGGCCCATTCTATTTAATATTCTGCCTCTTTCTACTGAGACGTATTACTGACCTTCAGCTGAGTTTCTGACCTCAACTCCTGCCGTTTTTGACTTCCTGGTGTTGACATCTGTTAGTCTTTTTCACCGTTTTAGTCTCCTTATCCTGTCCAAATTTCAAGTGCCCCTGTGGTTTGTTATTCTCTCCTAGCCCTATTGGAACAGGAGTGGCCAAGTGGAAGCAGCAGAGTCGGTTCACTGGTAATGGTACAAATATTTTGAGACATTACTCAGACAGGACCAGATTCACATCCACACTCTAAGAAATACTCCAATGCCTTCAGTCAACTTTAGTGAAAGATCAAATCGGTCACCACAGCCACACTTGTGCCTTTGCCGTGAAGTGCAGCTCCTTCTGCCGACGTCCTCTGGAGCAGCACTCTGATCTCTTAATGAGGGGTCACTCGTGGCCTGCGGCTCCTTGGCCTGCCTGTGTTTAATTGCTACTGCTCTCCGAGTGTAGAATCAGAAATGCACTTGACAGCGAGACCTACTCTTGGCAGGATTTAGCAGACATCTGCACTTTGGTCACAGTTTTTAGCACACAAAGGCATTAGTAAAAAAAAAAAATGCATTATTATTATTAAAGCTGCTCTTCTGTAAATGTATATATTGTATTATATTTTAAAATGTTTACTCAAAATTATATATTATGTTCTTATTCCAGTACTGAATTATAAGGAACCACACCCAATTATATGATTATTGTGTCAGTATTGTCATGCGTGAACAGTACAGTGAAATTCTTCCTTGCATGTGCTAAACAGCTTTCTTACCTTAACCCATTATGCAAATATAACCAGGCATAACTGGGGACTTTGAATAATATAATACAATGCAATATGATAAGTGTCCGTGACAATAAATAAATAACAAGTGCTTTTATGCATCCCATACCAAATGTTATATAACAGAGGCATATGCATTGCATTTGTCATTCCAACAGATGGAGCATCAGAAACATTACCACTTCCTTTAGGAATCAAATTCCAAACAATATATAACAAAAACATGTGTTGCATTTGTCATTCCAACAGATGGTGCATCACAAACACTTGTGTAATGCATTTGATTTACACAAATGTTTGTGATGTGTCATCTGTTGGAATTACAAATGCAATGCATTTTACTACTACATGCATTACAAAATACATTCCAATAGATGATGCACTTCAAACATTAATCATGTGGTCTTGGAGTGCTAAATGCAATGCATTTTATTACTACAAACTGTTTGTGACGCACCATCTCTTGGAATGACATTATTAGTACATGCAATACAAAATAAATTCTAATAGATTATGCACTTCAAAAATTAATCCCATGGTCTTGGAATGCTAAATGCAATGCATTTTATTACTGCAAACTGTTTGTGATGCGCCATCTGTTGGAATGACATTATTACTACATGCATTACAAAATACATTCTAATAAAACATTAACACTGATGGCGATCAAATGGCTCCACTTTATCTCTGAGTGCTGTGTCCTGTGGATATTTTGCCCCATGAGACTAAGAACTTTCAGTTTGCTGGCTGCTACAGTGTTATATCCTAACCAGCTGTGCTAAAATCTAAATAATCAATGTTGACCTCAGGGTTAATATCTACAGTGCACCATCATTGGAATGTATTTCGTAATGCATGTAGTAATAAAATGTATTGCATTTGTCTTTCCAACAGATGACGCATGTGTCATTTGCCAGTTTCTCACACTTTTCTTTCTTCCCTATGTGTGTGTGTGTTTTTTTTTCTGAACCTTTGAATCAAACTGAATTACTTGTCACTTAGCAAAAAGCAACCAGCCAAGAATGTGTGGAGAGTTTCTGTCTGAGTGAAGTGTACTGTTAATGCCAATGGCGGATTTAATTCCTGAATTTCTTTTGCTTTTAGCGCAGTGAAGCGGACGAGTGCTGCTTCCCGCTGAGCATGAGACTATGCTGTCTTTTTAGAATGCGATCACGCGGAATGAAATACAATTAGATGAGGTACTTTTAGTAATTGATAAAAAGGATGCTCTTGTGCGTTTCTTATTTGGAGTTTAGTTTCACAGCTTTGGGTGATTTGTTATTTTGTCTCACATGTGACTTTATGACATTTACAAGTGTCTAAGCAAGCCCCCCAGCGCCACTGTCAGAGGCCATTAGGAAATCCACCCAACACAACAAACACACTACCTGCCCCATACCTCACACTGTCCCCTCTGCGCAGACACTGCTGGTGACCACCAGGCTGTTCTTCAGTCGCACACCTGCCGACTTGTGCCCATCTATTTGTGACGCCTTGTCAGTGAGGCTCCAGACGTCCAACTCCTCATTCACTCTGCCCCATGAAATACTTCAGCTGCTCCATCAAGCTGATGTGATCCACCCAGAGGTCCTCCTCACAGAGGCCTCTCCTCATCATCACCACCTGCCCTGGAAAAGCCAGACCACACCGACCCTCCATGGTTCTCCAGTTTAAACAGCGCATGCCGTTGGACAGCAGGAGAGTTTGCTGTCAATCAGGTTTATGCAGCACCTCTCACTCTGACTGGCATCGCTGCACCATTACATTTAAGGTGACAATCTCGGAGTGATTTAATTTAAATTAGAAACAGAAGTGCCAGAGAATATCCTGGCAGCACTGGGCACAAAGCCGAAAACAGCCAGGGAACACACAGATGCAATGGCTAACATAACTTGCACATCTTTGTGAATGCGGAACAAAAAGAGGAAAACTCACTCGAACATGGCATCAACGTGCAAAAGTCAAAATATTTGGGTGTTTCAGCGAAATCTGTGAGGTGGCAGTGCTAACCTCTGCACCATTCTCACATTATGTTTCAGTTGCAGACTGTAGTCTGGGGTCACTCAATGTGAGAGGGAACCATCCACATTAATAAAAGGACAAGTGTCTGGGTATCTGTGTGTCCTACTAGTTGCTATGTCTCTGTCATTCCAACAGATGGTGCATCACAAACATTTGTAGTAATAAAATGTGTTGTATTTGTCATTTCAATAGATGGGTGCATCACAATCATTAACACTGCTTTTATGCACCCCATACCAAATGTCATATAACAGAGGCATATGCATTGCATTTGTCATTCCAACAGATGGCACATCAAATGTTTGTAGTAGATCATTTTATTACTATACTAGCTGTGTAAGTCCTAAAAGCTATTGAAATCATCAGAAAGAAAACTGAAATGTAAAGATGTCAGGTAATTGAAAGGAACTACTCTGGGTATCTCTCTCCTAGGAGGTTTCGTTTTGCCGATATGCTTGCCTTGCTTGTGTTTTACATGTGTATTAGCGGTTAAGTGAGTTTCTATTTCCTCAGAGGTGGAGCCCTTACCCCAACTCCACCTCTCGCTTCCGGGCCGGACAGACAGACACATACACTTCCATGCATAGACATTTATATATAAGAAATGTTTGCAATGTGCCATCTGTTGGAATGGCAAGTGCAATACATTTTATTACTACATGCATTACAAAATGTGCCACAAACATTCTGAAGGCTACATTTGTCATTCCAACAGATGGCACATCTCAAACATTTAGAGTAAAGCATTTTGTTGCAATAAATGTTTGAGATGTGCCATCTGTTGGAATGGCAAGTACAATACATTTTATTTCTACATGCACAAAATACTTTCAAATAGATGGTGCGCTACAAACATTAATGCTGAGGCCTATGTTGATAATTTAGATTTCAGCCCGTCTTAGACAGGTAGTACAGCTAGTCCCATTTAACAAAAGGACAAGTGCCTTAAGTGTCTGCCCATTTGCTATGTCTCTGCTACCCAACAGATGGCGCATCATAAACATTAGCACGGCTTTTATGAATCAAACGGAATATAACAGAGACACATCAACCAGACGAACACACTGTAATGCAAACCCGAATGCTGAGGTCTACCTTGACTACCTAGATTTCAACTTGTCTTAGTTGGGTCGCACAGCTAATGGAGGAATATTTCGGTAGACCATCGATAGAGCGGGCATAAATCTTGTGCCATCAAGTGCCACTTTCACACAGACACACTCCTCATGATGAGCTTTGAAGCTGCCACTTTGCACAGTAATTCTAATTTCTTGAACTCGTATCCGATGCACACAGTCACAATTTTGACCTTACGCACATGAGGGTTCCCGTGTCAAGCAAAGCGCATGCATCCACTCTTCTAATTCATTAATCAAGAATCAGTACTTACTGGAGCCCTCCCCTCTTTTCTTTGATGAGTGAAAACGACATTTTTAATTTCTGGGTGTATTTCACGTTGCATACAGAGGAATATTTTTGTACAAAATGAAATAAATAAATATGCAAGTAAATAAAAGTACTGTGAAATGGACAATAAATAAATAACAACAACATGAGAGTATAAGCAATTAAATATGTCAGGAAGGTTTACGCCGGCTCTACTGATGATTCACCAATCATAAAGCAGTTCCTGCTAAAACCCGCCCTCAGAAATTTGACGAGTGAAAGTGGCATTTTACATTTCAGGGATTGTTTCATGCGGCGTATTGCGTCACTGAAGTAAATTAATATATACATAAATAAAAGAGTAACCAACAAAAATATATTTCGTGACACATTATACAGACTCACATTTCAGGTTGTTATTTATTTATTGTCACATTTTGCAGCATTTTATTTGTTTATCACAGGATAGCACCGGAGAGTCAAAAGCAGGTGTTCTTAAATTGCATCCTACTTAAAAGGGTTAGATTTACTTTTGCAAATGCATTGTTACCAAGAACATTTAATTCGGTCATCATATATACAAAAATATTAAAAATGTAGTTTTATGGGGACAAAATCATTTTTTGTGCGTTGAACTCGCCTCTGTTGCGTCTATAGCAGTAGTACCATGCATGGCATTGAAATCAAGTCGTTGTGGTAAGTAGGATACATGTTATAATTCATTTAGTTACTAAGAGGCATCATCACCAAAGCACTTTATATAGATAGTGGGTAATAAAACACCAGATCAGGTCTGGTCGGGGAGCCTGCACTGGTACAGCGCGGTGCCGCACACACCACACGACGACACAGCTCGGGATCCCAGCTGGCAATCCCACCAGGCAGACACGCGGTCCAGTCCCACCATCCAGAAATGACCCTCTATCTGCCGCAGCCGTGTTACGTAGGTGACCCCTTGGTCTGGTCCAGCCACTCGGCTCCTCAACAATGAGCCGGATCACCCTTGGGGAATCGCGCCACATGGCCGTAGTGACGTAATTGCTTCTCCCTCACAATGCAGGTCATGCGCCTCATTTCGGACTCTATGAACAACACAAAGTCAAACCAACGGCACCCAAGGTAATTAGTAATGTTAAAATTAAAAGGAAAAAATCTGTGTGGACGAGATGGGCGGCGATCGTCTGTAACAGAGCCCTTTTATTTTCATTTATAATAAATAATGAAGTAGCAAGGAATCCTGTGTACTAAAAATGTATGCTCTAATATCATTCTGATTCTTAAATTGACATTTGCCTTTCATAACCTCTATTCAAACACAACGTAGTATGGTCGTATCTTTGACTCCATCCATCATTCACCTCCCATAATGCATTGGCACAACCCGAGGAAAGACTCTTCACAAACCACGCCTGATGGTGGTCCTCGACTCGCTCTAGAAAGTCCCCGGCAGCTCAGCTCCTTGGCTAGCTGGAGATTCAACACTTCGAGCTCTGGGGTAAAGAAATGTGCCTACCAGCTGGGTGGCTTCTGTCACTTCTGTTTCATGTGGCGCACGTTTCGCGTCTCAGCCGGGAGCGCCAGACCGAGTCACGTGGCTTCTCTTCAATTAGCGGCCGCGGAGCCACTTGGCGCGCCTCGCATTCCGCAATGAATATTCACGAGTCGCACTTCAGGTTTTGGAAGTGGGCAGACGGAGAGGAGTGCCGGGGGTGGCCGAACTGCTGACACGTGAGGTTTGGCAGAAAAGCTCGGGTCTTCTCTGTGATCGCTGAGTCTCCACCGCTAGGTGTGCGACCTTGAGCTCCAAGTGGTATAAAAATAAAGGAAGAAGTGATCTGTACCTGTAAATCAGTATAGGATGACACTGACCATGGGAAGGTGCTATATTGTTATTAATGGAGGCTGTGCCAGTAACTTACTTTGCAGCTTGGAGCACATCCATTAACTTACAACAGTGTTTCTCAAACTCGGTCCTGGTGGACCCCCTGTGGCTGCAGGTTTTTGTTCCTACCAGATTCCTAATCAGTGACAACACCTGATAGCACTGATCTCATTTAATTAGCTGGTATTTTTTTTCTTTTATTCGACATTCAGAAAAGCATAGCAGCGTGATTTTTATATTTATAAGACATTTAGAAATATTTCTGCCTTTGCTATAGATTTAAATGCTTGACTTTCTTTTGTTGATTTCATTATACTTTGCCCTTTCTCTGTGCAGTTGTATCTTAATAATGACAACTTAAAACAAGCAGATCAGACACGCAGGAACAATTAGGACACCTTGAAAAGTTGAATGAAAATCAAGATGAAAATACTGTTAAAAAGAAAAAAAAAAACATTATTCCTATATAACTGCTTGGTACATTTTAATTTTTTTTTAGCAAGCTTAGTTTTCTAATTAATATATTGTTCCCTAAACACAGAACTTGGAAAATATCAGTTCACTTAATTAGCCCAGGAGTTTAATTAAAAACAGAAGCTGGTTGGAATAAAAACCTGCAGCGACAGGGGGTCCCCAGGACCGACATTGAGAACCCCTAACTTACAACACATCCAGCTGCACAAGTATGCAAACGGGTGCTCTACATCAATAAACTACCTTGACACGCCATTCTGTATGCCATTTATTAAATCCCATATGCGCTGGTCAATTAAGTACTGGCACTCTATTTAAACAGATTATTATCTATTTCCATACACTCACAGTTTTGATACAACAACAAAACACACTTTTACATACTAGGCTTTGCAAAGCACTTCATATGCAAAGACTTATTACCGCAATGAAAAGGTTCTCGGTCAAGTAATAGTTCTAAAAGGAACCACCAAATCCAATCAAGAACCATAAAATGTCATTGAAAAATCATTAGTTTTTAAGAGTGTAGTTCTAGAACTATGACAAAGGCATGCTGTGGACAGGTCACCTTTAGATGATGTGACCTATGGAAAGGCACTATAGTAAGCAGCCATATCTGCCTACCCTGTGTGACCACGAGCACATCACATAACCTCCTGAAGCTCCAGTGTTTAAACTTCAGAAATAAAAAATTTCTGTAATTTTTTAAATTTATTTTATTAATTTATTCTGTGACCACCAAGGGGCGCTGCTTTCATCTTGTGACTTAAGAGACTTTTTGGCATAGTCGGAAGGACTGGGCACTTTCCGACTACTATGAACTTCCTGGGCATTTTTACTTCTCTATGGGTGCCACTTGATCTACCGGTGGATGAGCATGTGGATGTGTCCTTATGCGGTAAGAGGAGGAAAGTCTTTGTAGCATGTCTTTAAATGATAGCTATAACATATACCTACACCCATACATTACTTGGCTGTTTCACTTTGTAAGGCACTATAAAACCGGTGGGTTCCTGTTTCAGATTGAACTAGAGTATTTATTAACAATGAGACCTTGAGGGAGTCAGTTCACCTGATCTATGCAAATATGGCACTCACTATGGTGTAGCGTTATTATTCTTGGGCATGGTGTTCACCAGAGTAAGGCGCTATATAAACAGTAAGATTACCAGTTCAGTCTGCAATACTGACATCCTGTGCGATGTGCCATTTGTTCTATTGGAAGACATGGACACATTTCTGATAAATATGTAAGATGCTTTGGGATGGCGTTCATTATAGCAGGGCGCTATATAAAAAGACATGGTTTCAGGTTTCAGATTCCGCACCCACCAGAGACTCCCGTCCTAATTTAGGTAGTTATTCACCCTGCTATGAAAATCTAGAAAAAAATTACTTCTTTATAAGTCACTTTGCATAATAGTATTGGCTAAATTAATTTACCTTAACCCGTAGGTGCTCCCCCTGGTGTCTTCTAAAATCATTACACCCGGAGTGCAAGAGCCACACACTGAAGGAGCAGTCATGCCTCTCTGGTCTCATTTTCTGCACTCATTTTGAAATGCACTCTAAATATTTTGGATTAAGAGTACCCATTTAGAGTGGCAACACATTTCCTGTGCCAGGAGTGCATGCTGAAATCCCACATTTTATCCAGATTTATGACCCTTCAGCTTGGTCATTTTGTTCCATTGCTGCCTCTGATGCCGACAGTGTGCTCATCACCTCCTAGCCTTTTGTGATTTCATGCTCAGTGCCTTACTTACTCTGACTGACCAAAGGATTTTGTGCAGATTGTGGACGTGGTCAATTGTGCTAGCGATGTGATGTCGACCCCTCCCCCTGTAACCTCTTCATTAATGTGCCTTCATATTTTGAGCAATGGAGCCTCTGCCACTGGCGATGCAAGTAATCCTCCTGGAGATGAAAGGAAATGTGAAACTACAGGCATTGATCCAAGTCCATTAGCAAAGAAGAAGATGGACAGAGCAGGCTGACCCCCAAAGCTCACTCCCCCCACAGGCCCCTGGCAGCTCCTTGGTTTCACAATTCCTAACCTTGCTGCCTTGACTGCAGTGCCTGCGATGTTAAGAGAACTGAGCTCCACCTCTGGGAATTCCGACCTGTTCAGGTCCTGCAGCGAGCAAGGGGGGCCATGGCGGCAGGGGGCTGAATCAGTGCCTGACTTGCAGTTCAGCTCTGAACAGGACACACAGCCTTTGTATTGAGTGCCGTTATTAAATGTGCTGCATACTTTTATTATACGAAGAGCAAAAGGAATGGGATGGAGGCCACAGGGCGTCATCGTAAAGGTTTTAGTTTACACACAGGCTTGATCTTTATAGAGGTGTCAGGGTCCTGTGATGGAGGTGAACTGATGCGGACTTGCTGGACCTGCAGAACTGAAATAGAAAATGGACTGCAAAAGGGGGGCTGGTGGGCGTGGCTTTGGTTACATCACTGGTCAGGATTCAAGACTTCATAGCAGACGGCATGGTGGAGCATAGTTAAGGTGTGCCCTTTATATCAGACCCCCACATACATACATATTTATATATATATATATATATATATATATATATATATATATATATACACACACACACACATATATACATACACACATATATACATACACACATATATACATACATACAAACACACACACACACACACACACACACATATATATGCACACACATATTATATATTATCAAGAGATTTTTTGAAGTCCTGACCTCCTCTTAACCATTTCCAGTTAACGGCCCACGCCCGCAGCCCTCTCAAATCTCATTTGTGTGAATGCTTTTGTCAGACACACTTCCTGTGCTTTAGCTCTTATAAATTTTTATGTTTTCCTCATTTTAAGTCGTTTATGAAAAGTCCTCAGTTTCATCCCTAAAAGAAGCTTTTCTAGACAGTATTTTTATGCATACAATCTATTTGTTTAATTCATTGTAGTCCTTTTCCAGACAATAATTTTATATGTTCTAGATGAGCCGTCAACGACTAAGCGAAGAAGAAAGGGCAGCGTGTGGAAAAGAGGCCCAAAAATGTTGAAGAGAAAAGAATTTAAAAAAGAACAATTATAATCAAAAGTGCAACTTCGGAAAATAATAATCAGCCCGGACCAAGTGGAACTGAAAACCTAGAAGGTCCAAGCGAGGTCGGAAATAAAAGACAAAGAGTAGAAGACAAAGAAGAACATCGTAAAGAGGTTCAAAAACATTGCGTGATACACATGCAGAGCAGGTTACAGATTATGAAAGTAGTAAAATATCGAAAGTCTCAAAAAACTGATAGTAAAGATTGCATTAGTGCTAAAAAATGGAAATTACTTGGTGAAATAACAGAACAGCGAAAAGAGATTGAATATATGTACACAAGTGATATGACAGAAGTATGTAGATATTGTTTAGCTTTAAAGTTTAAATCAGAGACTTGTAGATCATCTAGTTCGTGTTGCCATCAGGGAAAAGTAGTGTTTCTTCCCAATGAAGAGGCAAATCTGCGAAAAATTAAAAGATTAGTTGTTTGGTGAAAGTGAAATCCATAAACAATACAAGCAAAATATCCAAATCTACAATAATCTGTTCGCGTTCACATCATTCAATAATCAAAACGTAGATTTACATGATTCTGGACCATACGCTATGAGAATCTGTGGTCCCGCAACAATTAAAGCTACGACAAGTTTAATTTTCAAGAAACCACAATTCTGTCAGGTTTATATTTATCATCACGGAGAAGCGATGAAACATAGAATCGAAAGGGTTAAACAATTGGACGTATTAGAAATTCAGTTCCCATGAGAATAACAAACTGTTAAAATTCTACATCCGCTTACCCATACGCGAGCGACAAAGCTGCGAAGTGGCTGGTGCATAGCACCCAAATGGGGGTTGGCGAGCAAAGTGAGCAGGGGCAGAGCCCTCGAGTGTATATATGTATGTGTATATGTGTGTGTGTGTGCACGTGCTCATGTGTGCCTACTTGGTAAAGTTGCTAACTACTGCCAAGTGCTTCATTGTATGGAACACCCTGAGGGCTACTGAACCTGCCACGTGTTTCCTTATTTATAGCTTAAGTACCACTGGCATCACTGATCTCGTCTCAGTTGACAACAAGAATGGAAGTGTGATGATGTATAAAAAATATGGACATATCAATGAATAATAAAAAAAAAAAGAGAAATGAAAAGTGAAAACGTAAAAAAATTGAAATTCTCACATTTATAACCCCAAGCCAAACAGAAACACACACAGAAAGTGGCCAAATACTACAGCAGGATATTCATCAAGTTAGTTTATTAAGAAATCAGCAGCAGCTGAGCTAAGCCCACGGAAATTTCAAGTTCAGGTTTATGGTCATGTGTGCGTAGTTTGATGAAATATGGACTGGCATGTGTCCATGGAACAAAAAATATCAAAATATCAACAGACACACAAAGTTTAAATAACATGAACCATATGTACCAGTATATGTACAATTATATACTACGAGGGACATTCAAAAAGTTTCCGCCCTTTTATATTTTCTTTGGAAACAGTGAAGGCGGGAGAGAGGAGTAGTAATTGGGCTTTAAAAAGTTGGTACTGCGCTGGGACAATTACATCGCAAAGGAAGGTAACCGTGTAGATAAGGGATGTCATTTGGTTTTGAAATTCTTAATAAATAGAGTTAAAACAAATTGTGGAAACTTTTTGAACGTCCCTCATATATTAGCAGCAATGACCCTGTAAAGGTACTCAGATTAAACAAACAGTCAAAGAACTGGAAAGGGTGACAGAAGACCTGGTGATGAAATACTCTTAAGGAGCAAGCAGTTGGGAAGTCAGGGAACAGACAACAGATTACAAAATAAAATGCTAGACAGAAATTGAGGCCAAAAAAAAAAAAAAAAAGCAGACCAGTAAGTCTGGCAATGTCTAGCGGTAAGTTGGAAATAAAGGCCAAAAACAGCAATGTTATCAAGGACCAGGGGTGAAAAAGTCTTAAAAGGACATGCAAAAGAGAAGTCGTTGTGACGAGCAGCCAGTACGGAGTTCAAAAATCAAAGTCAGTTTGTAACAAGAGGTCCTAACCGTAACTACGTAGTCGTAAATCCTTTCCCTAATTATAATAAATATTTGAGCCACATGACATCGTTTTTGTTGTCTATCCAAAAGCATGGACCCCTGGTATTGTGCTCAGGCCTGTTAAAAGAATACTCTACCCCAAAAATGATTATTTTTTGTTACCCATTACTTACTCTGTGTTGCTTGTAG
The DNA here is from genome assembly GCA_026402145.1 of Polypterus bichir lapradei. NCBI lineage: Eukaryota > Metazoa > Chordata > Cladistia > Polypteriformes > Polypteridae > Polypterus > Polypterus bichir. The sequence continues at coordinate 6,411,155 of JANRMT010062855.1, forward strand.
TAATAGCTAAGAAAAAAAAAATGCAATGTCACGTTTTAATGGTGAAGAGAAATCACAAAGTTCCCAACACAATGGCTTTGAATGGAGACTCACATTGAACAACAGCAAACCAAATCAAAATGCCCTTCTCCTTAGTCTCCAGTAGGTGTCCTTGAATACGTCTCTATTTAACGGACCAAATTCTAATTTATAAGCTGGGAGAATTCTGATTGGACCTTCCATTTACTGTAGTGTTATTATTTTACACATCATGTTCACTAATAATAAATGCTTTTTTCAAATAAAAGGAGACCGTTCGGTCACTTAGTCTGATTTTCTCCTCAATGACTGTTCCAGGCATTAAAAATAAAGTTTTTCCCTTTACCTGCATGGCCTGGTAATACTGACGTTTGCAGGTGCAATGAAGTCTTTCCCAGTTTCACTCATGAATGCAGTTCTCCATAGTCTCCAGTATGTGTCCTCGAATAAACAAATCCGCATTTAGTAAATTCAACTTTAAAACATTAATGCAATTCCTCTTAATCTCCAGTAGGGGTCTTCAAATACACAAATCACAATTTAACTCAGGCGGCACGGTGGCGTAGTAGGTAGTGCTGCTGCCTCATAGTTAAAAGGCCCGGGTTCGCTTCCTGGGTCCTCCCTGTGTGGAGTTTGCATGTTCTCCCCGTGTCTGCTTGGGTTTCCTCCCACAGTCCAAAGACATGCAGGTTAGGTGGATTGGTGATCCTAAATTGTCCCTAGTGTGTGCTTGGTGTGTGTGTCTGTGCGCGCCCTGTGGTGGGCTGGCACCCTGCCCGGGGTTTGTTTCCTGCCTTCCGCCCTGTGTTGACTGGGATTGGCTCCAGCAGACCACCCTGTAGTTAGGATATAGCGGGTTGGATAATGGATGGATGGATGGACAATTTAACTCGGTGTTTCCCAAACTCTGTCCTGTGGCCCCCCTGTGGCTGCAAGTTTTTGTTCCCACCAGCTTCTGTTTTTAATTGGACTCCTGGGCTAATTAAGTGATGTGTTAAGTTTGGTAAAAATATTATATATATATATATATAATATTTTTACCAAATAATAATAATATATATATATTATTATTATATATATATATAATAAAATGTACCAAGCAGTTATATGGGAATAATGTATTTTTTTCTTTGTAACAATATTTTCATCTTGATTTACATTCTACTTCTCTAGCTGTTCTAATTGTTTAATTAATCCATTATTTACTAATTAGAGGGTCTGATGCTAAAGTAGTGGCAGCCTTTGATTATTGTGTGTTGTTCGCCAGCGTGTCCGCTCTGCTCATTTTTAATTGTCATTAATAAGATACAATGAAGGGGAAAAACTGCACAGAAAAAAGGCAAAATAAAATGAAATCAACCAAAGAGAGTTAAGCATTTAAATCTATAGCAAAAGCAGAAATATCTCTAAATGTCTTATAAATGTAAAAATCACGCTGCTGTGCGTTTCTGAATGTAGAATGAAAGAAAAATAATAACAGCTAATTAAATGAGATCAGTGCTATCAGGTGTTATCACCGATTAGGAATTTGGTTGGAACAAAAACCTGCAGTCACAGGGGAGCCACAGGCCCGAGTTTGGTAAACAATGAGTTAACTGAACCAACTTCAATACATGAATGCACTTCTCCTTTCTTTCCAGTAGTTGAGTAGTCATTGAATACACAAATCAGCATTTAACAGAATTAAATTCAATATAGGAAGGCACGTCCTCTTAGTCTCCAGAAGGTGTCCCTACTTATACAAGTGACCATTTTAACTGCGCAAACATGCAAGTACTTCCCTTTAGCCTCTGCTAGGGGTCCTCAAATGCACAAATCACGATTTAGTGGCACCCACTTCAATACATGAATGCAGTTCCCCTTAAGTTCCAATGGGTGTCCTGTAATAAACAAATCAACATTAGGGGTCCTTGAATACATGAATCAGCACATAATGGAATTCAATTCAGCACATGAATGCACATCCCCTTAGGGTCCAGAAGGTGTCCTCAAGTACACAAACACAATTTTATTGTACAAACGTCAATGTGTGAATAAACTTCCCCTCAGACTATCTTTGAACACACTCGTTACTCTTTACACGGAGACTGAGACGTTTGATTCCCTTTGTCCAAGCAGTCCATGTCCCCAAAAACCCAACTTACCTACCTACCCTGCCGGACCCCACTGGATACCCCTTCACGGAGTGCTTCTTGTGCTCCCGTTATTTATTTTAAATTGTATGCAATCACTTGAGTCACATTCTTCTACAAACTGATTTCATCTAATTCAAGTTCTGTTGTATTTATGTTGATTTATATCTATGGTGGTTGCTCCACGTTCCCAGACGCACTGATTGGACATCAGATCCTTAACTCATACTCGCTGTCCTAATGGTGTCCCTTGTTGTCCTTTGCATCTGCCTTCCTCCTCCTCATGACCGCCATTGAAGCAGCGAGAGGTAAATTGTAAGCCTGGAGGATAAAACCAAGAACAAAAGTGTTGTTTACTTTTCAAGGAAAGAAGGCATTTGGGTCAACAGATCTTTTCTGGCTGAGAAACAAAAAACGAGCCAGTCAGCAGTTTTAGGCCCCCCAAGCCAGCATGAAGAGAGCGCAGTCAGGCTGGCGCTGAAGGCTTCAGGGCATCCCTTCACTTAAAGGGCAGTGCAATGCAAATGAGATGATTTGTGCGAGTCACCAACGTGTGAGGACGGCCTGCCGTTTCCCTGAGGTGTTGCTCGATCAATGAGGCGCAAACCCTGCCCTTCCTCGCTCTTGTCTCACTCGTTTTTCTCACCCAGAGAAGCGGCTGCTGAAAATGCTGACTGCAAAGAAAAGTCGTGAGCAGGGGGACATCTGACCTTTGCTGGTGTCACATTGACGTGTCCTTCTGGTTGCTCACTACTGTATGCCTGGCTTTGCTGTGTGGTTTGATGGATCATGAATGCAAGAGGTCACAGGTTCAAATCCCACTGCTGGTTCTGTGAATATATGCCCCCCAACTACTACTTAAACTTTAATAGTGGCCATTAGGGACAGTGGCCTGATTAGGATATAATCCTTGGGTGGACATTTGGGAATGTGGGGAAGGCAACTTAATGCCAAAATAATTTAAATAGTGGGTAGACAACCCTTTTGGATGGTCCCTGTCCACCTCTGCTAACCCACATACACACCCCTGCTGCTGTAGGGCTATAACTGGGGTGGGACTGTCTTAGTCATAGTGTCAATTCCAAATTTAAAAACTCGAGCTTGTGAACAAATGAAGTATCTGTCAATCTATCACCTTCCCCATCTGCCTGCCTTATGTAGTAGCTTATCCTAATCTGTCTCATTTTATATACAGCCGTTCATTTCTGTCTAGCTTTCACACTAGGGGGCTCTGCTCGCTAACCCCCGTTTTGGTTAACTTGAAATACATTTTAAAGAGATTCTTTTTTTTTTGGTAATTGTTACATATGCATTATGTTCACTTTTACTTTAAAACTTCAGTAAAAACAGTATTTGGAATTAACTTTTCTTCAAGATTGCATTGAATTTTGATTCCTTGTTTGGTCTTACATCGTGATAATGTAATGTATAACTGGCCATGAGTGAATATCGTTTCTTTCTCTCTTATAATTAAACCGATTTTTTGAATGTTTGTCCTTGTTTGTTATATGTCATTGCAAAAGCTATACTCACCAGAAACTGTAAATGTTTTGATAAGAATGGCATATCGAGATCTCCTTTTCTGTCTGATGTTATCCCCTGAAGATGTACTGCATTACCTTTTTCTATTAAAATTTTACATGTCAAAATTGCTCGACCAATTTTCAATACAACTAATCTTGTCCTATTGCCTAGCCCATCACTCAGACATAAATTACGCAATAACATTACGACACATCCTTCTTTCAACAGTGATTCGGCCCAGTGGGAGACCGGACGGTGTTAACATTTGTAGATATTCTTCGTGATATTGCAAATTGACGTTTTCATCTTCCGCACCATCACCACCAACTGTTTCAGCATTTTGACGTGCAGATCTTTCTTCTTCGCTAAGTCTTTGCTTACAATTCGTTTTTTCCGGATTTGCATTCTTTTCCCTCAATCGCTTTTGTGTTTCTTTTTGTCGCGCTGCTCTTTCTGCTTCGCTTCGTCATGGACGTGCCATCTTTAACTTATTTTTTTAAGCTGCTCTTTGTTCTGTGTCGCGGAACGTGAAAGTGTCTCTCTTCAAATGTGTCTGACGTGGATGTCAGTATGATGTGACTTGACCGTGTCGCGGGACGTGAAAGTGTCTCTCTCGTCTCATCGCCCAAAAAGTTTCGTCTCATCCCAAGTTTTTTTTATATAATAGAGAGACATTTATACATCTGATTTTATATACCACCTGTTACATCATTCTACCATGTACAGCACTTTATCAAATTTTATATACTGCCTTTCTAATTAATCTGTTTGTCACATACAGTACATTAGCTATCTATTATATAGTGCCTTTCAAGTTTATGTGTCTGACGTACTGTAGTATCTTCTCCATCATTTATAGGTGCAGACCTATAAATACCTGGGAGTGCAGCTGGATGATAAATTGGACTGGACTGCCAATACTGATGCTCTGTGTAAGAGAGGACAGAGCCGACTATACTTAATTAGAAGGCTGGCGTCCTTCAACATCTGCAATAAGATGCTGCAGATGTCCTACCAGACGGTTGTGGCGAGCGCCCTCTTCTACGCGGTGGTGTGCTGGGGAGGCAGCATAAAGAAGAGGGACGCCTCACACCTGGACAAACTGGTGAGGCAGGCAGGCTCTATTGTAGGAATGAAGCTGGACAGTTTGACATCCGTGGCAGAGTGACGGGCGCTGAGCAGGCTCCTGTCAATCATGGAGAATCCACTGAACAGCATCATCTCCAGACAGAGGAGCAGCTTCAGTGACAGACTGCTGTCACCGTCCTGCTGCACTGACAGACTGAGGAGACCCAACACTATGCGACTCTTTAGTTCCACCCGGGTGGGTAAACGTTAACATTATACAAAGTAATTGTCTGTTATACCTGCCTCGCACTCTCCACCTTGCACTGTGCTTTTATAGCTCTTTAATTAATAGTTTTTATCAGTATGCTGCTGCTGGAGTATGCAAATTTTCCCTTGAGGATTAATAAAGTATCTATCTATCTATCTACCTACATTTATATCTATTATATAGTGCCTTTCACCTCCATCTATCTATCCTACAGTACCTTTCATATTTATATTCTATATAGTGTCTTTTACAACTGTGTTTAGTGTAGTGTCTTTCATATTTGTCTATCCATTTCTATATTTAATATATCCTCTTCATCTTCTTTCTCGCGTACAGCAGTGTCACAGATGGTGACAAATGCCTGCCCGTCAGGGCCCTAAGCGTGTGAGTGTGTGGAGCGCCTCGTGTGCTCTGCAGTGCCGCGGCGTGATGGATGTGTGGCTGTATAAAGACAGCATGGAGGTCAGCCCATTAGCTGCCAGACATGACAGGAGCTATAAATTCCCAAGAAAATAATGTCCCTGGAGACAGGCTTGCGCTCGGTGTCCTCTCCTTTACCCTCTTGCAGCCCAGTCACCCGGCACACAACGCGTCACCTCGTTCCCATCTCTGTTATTGCGGCATAACAAATAGAGAGGGGAGCAGAGGGATTTTACATTAAAGAGCTGAAATGCGTCTTTCCTAGAAGTTAAAGGTTGCTTCATATTTGGAGAATACGTCCTATTGGGGAGCAGATTCCTGGCTGAACATCCAGTCTGGGCGCTTCTTAAACAGTGAATGGGCCAGGAGGGGCATGGCTTCTGGGGGTCCTCTGGGGGTATCCTCCTCCACTCTACAGAGGAAGACGGAAAGAAAGTCATGTGACTTGCTTCTCCCCATCTCTTACCTAGACTCGCGTGTCTCTGGATGAGGCCAAACACATCTTGAGAGGACTGCTGGTTTACTCACTTATATGATTAGGCAGCTTGTGAGCCTGTGGCCATGGAGAGTGGCCTTAGGAGGTGAGGAGACAAGACAAGCCCGCTGACATGATGACAGCAGAAGGTGTAGACACTAATGGTATCGAGCGAAGCCCGGCTCTTCGATGGTCTTGTAATTGTGGCTTTGATTCCATTAGGAAACACCAACGTATTGACAGGGCAGGTGACGTCACTGGGACTGGTGACATTTGAAGTCTCTGATTTATGACACTCATCGATGCTGAAACTGTGCATTCGTGATGGCTTCATATTGAAAAGGAGTAATTTGAATGCTGACCTTCAGCTCAGAAGGGTGCAGTGCAATCGTTTCCACATTTGTACAATTTGAAATGACTCCATCAGAGTCACACTGCAACTCAATAGTGTGAACTGAGCCTAATGCTTTATGTTTCAGCGTCCTGGCCTATATTTATTTATATAGTACCTTCTTACAGTTCACCTCAAAAAAAATTTCTTAGTTATTAACATTACCAGTTCAACACATTGGCCGCTAGGGGGCTACACCACCTGCACCCATCCATCCAGTTCCTTAACCTGCTTATCCAGAATGGGGTGACGGGGCTGCTGGTGCCTAATCCTGCAAACATCGGGCGCACTGGCAGAGAAGAGGATTTAGAATATCCTTATCGACTTTTTACTGACCTTCAGGTAAACAAACAAAACCTTTTAGCTTTTATAGCATCTTCCTTTATTGAATTCTATGCTAAAATGATTTACTAGTAATTAACATTACAATTTTCAAATTTAACACTCTGGCCGCACTGCCTGTGCAGAAGAGGAAAGTATTTTAGACTCACTAGACGCTGAACTCTGGAATATTCTTACATTAGATTTCATGAAGGTCAAAAAAAAGTTAAGAAAATAAACATTTTTGTATTGCACTTGATACCAAAGCATTTTATTATTAAAAAAAATGTAATTTAAAACTCAACAGCTTGGCCACTAGGAGGCCACATTTCCTGCAGAGAAGTATAAATGTGAAGATTGGAGGACAAGATGGGAAAAATTAAAGCGAAAGGGAAAAGAAAGAAAAGAACGGAAATTAATGAATAATAAATAATAATAATTCTTTACATTTATTTAGCACTGAGAAAGAAAGTAACTGAAGAGTCAGGGAGATCGGGCAAGAGTATGGAGGTGTGGGTTTGGCAAGAGACCCCAAAAAGGAGCAAGCAGCTGGCGCTTGAGGGGCATGGATGCTCCCAATGAGCGGTCAGAAAACACGAGTGACCAGCTGCTCAGAGTGAATTCCCGTGTAAAGGTGGGCATTGGTGGCGAAAGTTGAGACAGAGCAGGGGACAAAAATCGGCTTGAAGCACCCCCCGCGGTGACCAGCTAAGGTGGCTCGAGTACAAGCGCATACGTCTGTCAGTGGGTTGATAAGACCCAAAGGGGGGAACAGTAGAGATGTGTGTTTTTTAATTTAAATATATCTGAAGCACTGGCAAGTGATGTGGTCAGGGTCTCTCAGGAAATCAACAGTGGGGGTCAATCTAACCTCATCAGTCTCTGCAGGTCAGGGACACAAAGACTGAAAACTTTATTTTAAATAAGTAAATATCCTTATAGTACTCCTGTTGTACAAATGTGGGGACCAGCAGCTGACGTGACAGGCTCAGGGTCACAAAAGGAGTCACTGGTTTTGAAATGGGCAACTTTTGGTTTTAAAAGTTCTACTCTTTGGCCACCAGAGGGCCACACTGAAAAAAGGCTGCATTTTAAAGATATCTTGAGATTGTTTGTTAGTACTGTGATGGCCTCGTGTCCTGCTCCATGCTCCCACTTCTCATTTTGGTAGGCTCTCGAACCCGACACCATCGATAATGTAACCGGATGAACTGGCAGATGGGGACAAATCAAATTGAGCAAGGGGATGGTGCAAAAGGTGCACGTGCTTTTATTAAAAACAAACCAAACAAAACCAAAACAGTGTTCATCGAGAAAGCGCAGTGCTTCAAAATGTTCTAAAAAATAAGCCATAAAAGGGTAAAATCCAAATGTTTAAAACAAGACTAAAAACCTGCAGCCATCATTGGGACAAATCAGCCAAGCAGAGCTCCTTCCATGGCTCGCTCAGCTGGACAGGCTTCAGCGCCCACAGTCCTCACCCCACCGACTCCCGTCTTGGCGCCTGTCAGAATGCTTGGGATCAGTTGTCCTCCTTCTTGCACAAGCACTCGTCCCTCAGACACCACCTGGACCAAACCCACTCCTCACATAATCAGTGGGCATGATCCGTCCCTCGAGTGCCGATCATTTGCTCTAACACCGGACCCCTGACCGCACTGACCCCTTTTTCAACCAGCTGGCACATCCACTCTCATCCACTGCCCCTATGCCGCAATCTCGCTCTCCAAGCCTCTTTCCTTTCTTTTTTTGTCTTTCCTCTTCCGTGCCGGCCTGTAATTATGAAGCAATTGAGAATGATCGCACCCTCACTCGCCCTGATTACCTTATCAACTCCCCGCAGCTGCCCAATTGTGCCCACAGAGACTGACATGGCCAAATGGATTATTTTAAAAACCCGGCTATTCATTCACAGTACATTACAAGTACATTACAACTTTTACAAAACACAAAACTGTAAACTTCAACTACTTAGCCACAAGGAGACCACACTGACATAACACAATGCTAACTAATTTTACTGTTGCAGAGCCAGAGCCTGCCCTAGTGGCATCAGGTGCAAGGCAGGAAATCAACCACTGCAGGGCCAACTAACAGACACCTCCGCATGATGCCAGTTTAAACACAACAGTCTTCCTAACCTGAACATCTCTGGGGATGTCAGAAAGGCCCTTAAACAGACAAGAGGAGAACAACTGGGTGTAGCATTTGATCCCAGGACACCAGATCTGCTGCGGTGGGCTGGCGCCCTGCCCGGGGTTTGTTCCTGCCTTGCACCCTGTGTTGGCTGGGATTGGCTCCAGCAGACCCCCGTGACCCTGTTAGGATATAGCGGGTTGGGAAATGACTGACTGACTGACTGACACCAGATCTGAGCGACCGCAGCACTCGCCACCCTGTCAAGTCGTTTTTAATATAGCAGCAGTTTTTCCTTCTTAATGGGTCTGCTGGCTTCATCAGCGCTCCGTGTGCAGCTCTTTTTACCCTGTAGATCGCTGCCTGCTTGTTTAGTTGCTATCAGAGGGGATCTGCAGCTTGAATGGTGCAGAAGGAACACAAACTAATGAGAAGCAGAAGCTGAACCCCCTGAGGACCGATGTCCACTCTGGTTTCCAATTTAATGTCACACTTGGCTCCATTTCCTTCTCTAAGTTTTGTTTCAGGAAGTGCCAGGTTAATGATGCTGGCAACCCACATGGCGTTAAAGTGCTGGGGGTCCAGGGGATGCCCCGCTGTGTCGCTAAGCCTTCATTCCAGTTGTCGCCCGCCGGAGTTCACCAGACTGCCGGTCAAATTGCACATAGCTAACTGACTGCAGTATGGCTCACTTTAATGAAGAGGACTGCCCGCTGAGTGACGAAGGGGTACGCTCGCTGCCTAGTGTGACTGATTACACCTTTGGTTGCCATGTCTTTAAACTATAGCCTATCAGCTGCATAGCTGGCTTTATTACAGCACAGCTGTAGCCAACCAGGAGTGGAGCTGTGGCAGCACAGTGATTACTGTAGCTGCCTCATGCGTTCATGAACCCGGTTTCTAGTTACGGTCAGTGCAGCTGAACACACAAGTTTAGGTTACCTGGCACAGTGTGAGTGAGTGTGAGTCTACGCATCAGTGTGCCCATAACTACAATCTGACAATTCCTACTGCAGAAAAAGCCAATATGAATGTAGAGAAGAGCCAAGCAAAATGACACCTTTTATTGGCTAACTAAAAAGATTACAATATGCAAGCTTTCGAGGCAACTCAGGCCCCTTCTTCAGGCAAGATGTAATACAGAAACTGAAGTTTCCTGTGTTTATATCCACACACTAGGACAAGAAACAACAATGGTAAATCTTTAAAGGAAAAATCTTAAATGTAAAAAATTAATAGGTTCACTCAGGCTAAGATTAATTTAACAAGAGAGAGAAAAACAATGTATGGTCAAGAGATTTTTGTTTGGCTAACACGGTACAACACCCTAGTACTACTGCAGAAAAATAAATTAACCCACCCCATGTGAAATTAAATGAAATCCAATTAATAATGACCACCATGGAAATTGAAATATATGTTAAGTACATAAGCTATGGAAAAGGGCACAAGTCATAATTAAGCCTTTGGAGTTGTGGGAATGATAACACCATTAATGTTTTCATGCCCATGTTAAGTAGGCAAGCCTTGTGAAACAACAGCCACTATGTAGTCACCAAGCCCTGGTCAGCCCTGCCTATATTAGCTACAGTTTTGACACTGCTCTTGTGACAGAGTGGCACTTCATTCCTGCCATGTTTCATATGTTGGAATGCCCACAGCTCTGTGTCAAGATGGCTACAGCCAATCAGATTTATGATTACTCTGAGCGGAAAGAAGAAGAAGAAGAAGAAGTCAATCAGTAGCCAGGCCAGTTGTATCAGGATTCTTCTGTAGCCAATGACCAGACAGCAGTTCTTTTTGTAGATCAGCTGTAACCAATCAGCAGCCAGCCCAACTTTATTATTACTCTTCTGTAGCCAATCAAGAGCAAAACTAAATTTGTTATGACTCTTCTGTAGGCAAATGACAGCCACCTCAGTTTTTCTGTACCTTAGCTAGAGCCATTCAGCATCACAAAGTAGTTTATTATGACTCTTCTATAGCCACTTAATAGTCAAATCCGCTTTTTGTTTTTTTAAGAACTATTCCTATAGCCAATCAACAACTGATGCATTTTTTTATGGATCAATATTAGCCACTCATCAGCCAAAACTGATTATAACACTCCTCTAACCAAAGAAGAGCTAAACAAGCTGTAGCCAATCAACAGCCAAGCCAGTTTTACTATGACTCTTCTATAGCCAATCAACACCACTGCAGTTTGCATAGGTCTGCTGTAGCCATTCAGAAACCCAAACAGGTTAATTAGGACTGAACTGTAGGCGATCATCAGCTGTGTCAGTTTTTGGAGTTGTTGGGTGTAGCTGTTCAGCAGCCAGCACAACTTCACAATTGTTTGGGTGTAGCCAGGAAGCATCCAGATCAGGTTCTCAGAGGTAACTGTCTAGACTGTAATGGCTGAACTTCAGAAATTTAACAGCCAGTTCAGGTTTGTTATAATTCATCTGCAGCCAATCAAAAGGCAGCTTACGTTTACTATAGCTTGTTTATAATTAAATAATAGGCATGCCATCCTGACACAGTTACTTGGATGCAGCCAATGAAACTTCAGAACAAGTTTAGTGTGCCCCACCCATGATGGGTTGATGCTGCTGGGAATTGCACAAAGTGGATATGAATAATGAATGAATAAACGAATGAATAAGTAATCCCAGTTAGGCCAGGTTTATTATGATCCGGATGTAGCAGCCAGTTTGCCCCGTGTAAAGCCTGTCAATAGCTTTTACAGTCAATCAGCTGTGTGGGACAGATTTCTTATGACTTGCCTATAGCCAATCAGCAGCCAGGCTAACTTTTCCAAAGCCAAGTTATAACCTGGCCAGGTTTATTAGGATTAATCTGTAGCCAATCAACTGTCTGGCCAGGCTTATTAAGATTAATCTGTAGCCAATCAACTGTCTGGCCAGGTTTATTAGGATTAATCTGTAGCCAATCAACTGTCTGGCCAAGTTTATTGGGATTAATCTGTAGCCAATCAACTGTCTGGCCAAGTTTATTGGGATTAATCTGTTGCCTGAATAAGTTTATTTTGACTCGGCTCCAGCCAAGCAGAAGGCAGGCTAACTTTACTTTGACTTGGCCCTAACCAATGAACCGCATGGTCATATTTATTATGGCAGTCACCAGGCAGACCAGCTTTCAGATGGCCTGAACGTGTTCACTGCGCAGTAATTGAAAGGCTTCTTGAAGGTGCCAGTTAAGACCGGGGCTGTTAATAAGAAATGAATAGCTGACACTCAATACTCCTTTTAATCTGAGGATATATAGATAGCTGGAGGAGACAGTACCCTCTTTGATGAGCTGGACACTGGGCTCCAGGAGTTGAAGTGATGTTTCTTTGTTTCTTCATTCCTTCATGTCACCTGATAGAGAGAGGCTCCATACCATAGGTTAACACCATGCCTGTGGCTGTCAGTCTCCTGCTATTCTTTTTCTATTTTTTCCTTGTTATTTCTATTTTGTTTTTAAGGGTTGTCTTTCTGTGTGCCACTTTTCCTTGTCTTCTTATACTGTAGTTTACAATGCTGGCTAAAATGTAACCTTAGGCTTGGTGTGATGAATGTGTCACTAATGTCTGTTTGTTTTCGGACTGTTTAATGATGACTGGTATTTTGCCTTTCAGCTTCCTCTTGGTCTTCTCCTGCCTGGTCCTCTCGGTGTTCTCCACAATTAAAGAGTACGAAGAGAGCTCAGACGCGGCACTGTACATTTTAGTAAGTAAGCAAGCTTCATGTCTGATCAATTCTCAATGCCATTAGAGTGCAGTAAGCTGTTAATTATAGTGAGGCTCGTGCCAATTCCAGAGAAACAAACATCTTAAAATAATTGGCAGGTGGGCGTCAAGATGATCTTGAAAATATTAAACATGACACACGTGTCTCATGGTCACGACTATCCTTGCTGACAACAAGCACAATCTCAGTATGATGATACTTTGTAAGGGATTGTCTACTGGTGAGGGGTTAGCAAAGGTATCAGGGGGATGCAACAGCGAATAATGTGAGAGAAGATGGGGGAGTGAGTGTGGGGG